>ML677334.1:22155914-22687739 GCA_007922305.1 Dermatemys mawii
CTTATGCTCTAAAAAATTTTAGTTAGTCTTTAAGGTGCCACAGGACTCTTTGTCACTTCTGCGATTCCAGACTAACACGGCTACCCCTCTGATTCTATCTTTGATCTGTTGGCAGTATTAATAGAAAAACAAAACTAGCATAAGATTTTCTAATGCAGGTTGGCCTAATACAGTAAATACTCTTGTCTTCATAGTGTTTTGGTAAACATCCCCAATAGACTTGCATATGCCTCTTTAGTGGTGATCCACTGTAGATCTTTTCCATTAGATGTTTGTAAAGATGGATTAATATATATAAATATGGGTAGTGAAAATCATTCTCTGAAGGTAGGTTTCTGTATTTAATGATTTTTCTAGCCATTTTGTTAGTATGAAATGTGAGAAAACCACTTGTATATTCACTCAATACCTTTTTAACTGTTTACTTGTCTTGAATAACAAAACAAAGTAATTACTGTAACTATCCATTTGTTTGTGATGATTCAGTGACATTTTATACATTTTAAAACCTATTGTATAAAATATAATGATAAAATGGGTTAATGACTGTCAGGCTTCTCCTTGCCTCAAGGCCATGTTGCTTTGAATTTAAGTGGCCCAGTCACATTTACGTAGTATGTAGCTATGCGGTTCCTTTTAAACAAACAAAACTCAAAATAAGAAACATCTTAACTTCCAGATTTCCCTGCTTTTGAGACTCATTGAGACCATTTAAGTTTTTCTCATGGCTATTCTGAAATACTGTGTGAGGAAAACACTAATTTTTTTAATCACATGACTTCTCTTATGCTTCTGGTGTCCAGAATTGTGTGTGTTGTGTTGTTTTGGGTTTTTTTGTTTGTTTTTGCATACAAGGTAAATCATTTTTACTATTTTGGTAATCAACAGTTATGCAAGGGGTTATTTTCTGGAATAAGACTAGTTTGTGTAAATCACTTATTTTATGGCATATTTCAGATTTGGCTTTTGTAGAGAGTTTCATGATTTAAAGTCCAGTTACATCAAATATCTTATAAAAGGTGTTTTATCTCAGCAAGAATTTGTCCATAAAAATATTATATAGGTATGCATTTCAGTTTACATTAAGCCTAAATTATAAAATTGTTTAAAAACAAAGACTCTGAAGTTGTAATGTGGTGACTGTAGTGAAACAAGGTTCTGTTCAAGATTCTGTGGCTTTAAATATGCGTTTTCTTTTTGTTTGTTTTTAAAAGTGTGGTTTTTCTATGAAAAGTAGTTACATAAGTTAATATAATGATTAAACCTTCATAACAGATATGTTGTCTATTGAAGTAATAGCTACTTGCTTTAGTGTCAGGAATAACTTTTCCTCCAGTTAGCCCTGCAGAGTCAAAACATCTGCAAGAGAGTGAGAGGGATTCTATTCTGGCCTGCTGCTTGTTAGAGTTGTTAACTACATCCAAATGCAGATGATTCTGCCTGCAGTTAAATTTGCACAATTGTATTTAATGATAGCACTTTTCCACCCCTAGACTAGACCACATACAGGTTTGTGTGTCTGTTACTGTCTCTGAGCTAATAGATCTGAGATAAAATTCTGGATACAATGAAGTCATTGGGATTTTTGTCATTGACTTCAGTGGAACCAGGATTTCATCCTTGCTCCTTTAGCTGAAGCAGTAGAGGTTCACGCTTCTAGATACAGATGTTCTAGGTTCATTCCCTGCCAGTGATCTACTCAGGGACAGAGCTTCACAATCCCAGTGAAGACTTGTAAAATTTGCAACTGAGATGAAATTAGTTTTTGTGATCTGTACAGCAAAATAAGATCTAGCTGTCTTGCATCACCAGACTTTTAGTGTTGAACATACAAATGAAAGAAAAAGGTCATGGGGTTACTTTAAAACAAATTATAGTAATGAATTCCAGAATCTATTACTGGGTATTAGAAACTGCCAACCACTGTAGAAGATAACCATAAACTACAGTTGATTTTATTATTTCTATTTCAGTAAATTAGTCTTCCTTAACCTCCAATGATAAATGAAAAAATAACTTTGTTACAGTTTGGGTTTTAAAAAGAAAAAATCATGTCATTTTTTTTGCCATGTAGATGCCAGGACCTAGAACACGTTAGCAGACCAGTACAAATATTTTCAGGGCCGGTGTGTTTTTTCAAGTGCTTGTGTTGGATCATTGATCAGGAAAGAATTTGATCTTTGACTGGAAACACGTTTTAAAAACAAAACAAACTAGATGCAGTGAAATTTTCATCCTCATGGTTTATTGTATGCTTTTTTTTGTGTAGTATGGGAAATACTTGGATAAGACAACATTTTTTTAGAAGCCCACAGCTAGTTTAATATCTTCTGGTTTTCTGGAGGCATGGTTTCAGCATAAATATGTTGAAAAGCTGTATTTTTATCCATATTACAGATGATCAATATGAACAAGGGAATTGCATTCTAAGTTAAAAATTGCAAATAAGTATCTTTTTGTTCTGAAGGATCAATATAAAAATGTATTTTATTCATGTAAGAGAAATGTCTCTTGGCACAACTTATGTTGGAAAGATAGCTTTTTCTTCATACTGCAGGATTATTATATTTTTATTTTTTTATTTTTTTTTGTCTGTTGTGTTGGGCTCATTGTGTCTCTCAAGGTACGCTCTTCTTAGGCTCCAGTTTCTTAACAAAATATTTGATTCTAAGAGATAAGGTATAAATTCAAGGACTTTTCCTTGGGACAAGGTGTTCTGAGGCTGTTGACAGAAAGGTTGTTGAAACATGGAAGTCAGTACATCAAGAAGTTGTTTGCTTTGGCAGTTTGTCCATGACTGCAGAAAAATAGTGATACTAAAGGCCTACTATTTCATATGTTTTCAAAACCATACACTTAAAGCCAGTTTGTTATCAAATAAAACCTTGCTAATTGCACATAATGAACCCACCCCTTCCCAGATTCTTGTCCTAGTTTCCTTGCCCAGCCAGTTCTCTCCCTTCCTCCTCCACTTCACCCAATTTGGGTCTGACTCTTGTCTTCTCTGCAGTTGATTCAGGTAGCTACCTCCTCCATGCTACCTGGTCATCAGCAGGAGGAGGTCATTGAGAGCACAAGACAGGCTCCCTCTTCTCATTTCTTGGGCTTGGAGTTGCCTGGTGTAATCAGGAACTGTAATTATAGGGAAAGTCCTGCTAGGCCTCCTACAGCCATTGGTTGGAGGCTGCTTGGTGGGGATGGAATCTTTGGGAATTGAAGCAGTAAAGCTCTACCAAGTTTCTATGGAGCAAGTGCAAATTGCAGTTTTTCAGAAAATTATAACTTGGCCAGATTTGGGTGGAATTTCAAGGGGATGGCTCCATAGGCCACCCCACTGCCAAATTTCAAGTTCCTGTTCCAATGCTTGGGGTTACTAGAGGTTTTCTTTTAAAAGCTTTAGTAACCCCACCAGAACAAAACAATATATTTTTCCTCAGACTTATTCTTTCAGACAAAGTAGCTGAGCTGCTTTGTCTGAAAGTCCTCCCCCCCCACCCCCAGCCCAGTCAGTCCGATGTAGATGCCTAGCCTGGAATGTCTCAGTCCGAATAGTTAAAGTTATCAGCAACTGAAAACAGGGTTTAATAATGGGAAGTGTTGTGCAACCAATAGGCAGTGCTACCAGTCACGTTTATAATAATAATATGGTGTATGTATGCATGTTCACAGAGGCAGATTGACTGGGTCACCTGCAATGAAAACATACCACAAGTACAAGCCACAATAGAAATGCTTCCTCCCTACCTTCCCCACCTCCCCCCTCTCCTCCCTCTCTGCTACTGAGAAATTAGGTATTTGCCTTGAAGGCAAACGCCCATGTCTTCTCTTTCACTCATCTGGTGCAGGATGATCCATCCTTCTATCCACTGCTGACATGGTCCTGGAGACTGTGAGTGATATTAGTGGATGAATGTAGTTGAGTAGTGCTGGTGGTGCTGAAACACTCTGAAAAATTAATGGCTCCTGAATTCATTCATCCTATTCCCACCAAGATGTTTCCCTGCCTTGGCAAGAGATAAAAAATCTTAACTGATTTTTTTAAAATCTTTCTTTGTAGTTGAATGTTGGTTAAATGTCAATAATTTTTGGACACTTTAAGAACTTTAAAAAAAGTTTTAATATTTGTTCCTCAACTAGTTCTAATTCCCAACAAAATCTGAGAGGACATGGAGTCCCATGTTGATGGTGCCATCACAAATAGTGTTCACGATCACGAGGAGCTACACTTTCCAGTGAAGTGCACTTGTATTTTCCCCCTTAATGCTGATTTATTTTTTCACTATAACTTCACTCTTTCATGGGAATGAGACAATGGGAAATTTTTAGGAACTACGTGGGACTCATGTGGCCTCTGACTCTTTCATCGCTAAGATGTATAAGTGTTAACATTTCTCTGAATTTTGTGTGGAGCTATTGAGATACACAATATTAATATTCATTCACCACAAACATTTTAGAAAATAAAGTTTAAAGCATGGTAATGATGTAATTTTAATAAAAGCTCTGGATTTTTTCCCTCTTGGAGAGCATTACCGGAGATACACATTTTGCAGACCTGTGAGATCCTATTGTATTCCAGTTTTGGACTCAGAAACCTCTGCAAACCAGAGATGAAAACTATTGGATTGCACAGGTGTAATTGGTGGTGCAGTTTACCTGATAGAGGCACTGTTACAGGTGATAATATGCAAGAAGAAAAGTATGCAGCTTGATTTTCAAAGTGCAAGCTGAACTGTTCATGGTAGCAGTTTAAAAACACCCTTTTACTTAAATGCTAATCATGCTTAGATATGGAAATCATTGATAAATACTGAAAATGGAATTTCATCATGCTTTTTGGTTTTTTACTCACTTTTCAGGGTTGCTCCACATTCTAAAAACAAGTAGTTCTTATGTTTCCCCTCCAATTCATTTCCAGCATCATTTGAACGTCGGGTTATCGTTGTTTTATGTCATTTGAAAATTGGGATTATAACTATTAAATTTTAGCTCTAATCATTCTCAGAATATAGTGGCAAGTAAAATCAAGTTTGAATTAGAGAATGGAGTTGGAAAGGCAGGAGTGTATTCAGAATGTGATTTGAAGTTCTAATTTTTCATGAAGCCCCAGAGTAAAAAATATGTTGAACCCAGCTTTCCAGAGATAAACAACTTTCCAGTGTTGTGTAGAATTAATTTCTGTATCTGTGGTCTTGAAATGGCCACTGCTCTCTTACACCAGACAAAAATATAATTCAGACTCAAGGTTTCATGAATGGAAAGAATCAAGGTTTCAAGGGATGTAGAGGAAAGAAATTCCTTAATTGCCTGTGTACCAATGATAGAAGTCTGAGTAATGAATAGAAAGAATTTCAAGTGCTCATTTATTAAAAATAAATTTGACACAATAGATATTACTGAAACATGGTGGGAAGAGTCACATGATTAGGATGTTAAAATCTCTGACTACACACTTGATTTAAGAAGGATCCTGAAGACAGAAAAACAGAGCAGGTGTTGTATATCAAAACTGTCATTATATGCTTTAGAATAATTGACAGTTCAGAAATGCAGGAGCTGGCATGCTTATAGATCAGTGTTCTGACAAATCACAAGATGGGGTCCTGTTTGGAATCCATTCTAGACTACCAAATCAAACTAGCAAGCAGGATGAACTATACTTCAAACAACTACCTATGATGTGTAGAAAAAAACTGCACTTTCTAGCATGTATTTCAAACTGGAGGTCTTATGCAGATACTAGTAAAACTTCTGTGGAGTTTCTAAAATTTAGATACTTTTTGTGATAGAAAATCATTATATCCTACTCGAGGTAATTCTATGTTAGATCTCATTTTGTCAAAGATGAAATCTAATGAGAAATCACTGAATGAAAAATTAGTGATTGCATAGGTAAAAGTGATCATGACCTAGTTACATTTATGTCCAAAGAGAAAGTAGTCCTGACCAATATATATACCTGGCATTTTTTTAGAAAGGCTCAGCTTCCAGAAGCTGAAAATAACAATGGGCAAAATTGATTTGATTTGATTTTTAAATGTGTATGGTAATTGGAAGATTTAAAAAATATCTTTTATGAAAGGTCCCAAAACCACAATTCTACTATCAGAAGTCTTCACCATGAGTAAGAAGGGAAGTGAAAGCAGCAATGAAAAGTAAAATAATCTATAACAAATACAAAACATGTAGCTGACAACAATGGCTATACATTAGCAGTCATGAATTGTAGACAGTTGATAAGGGAAGTGAAAGGAATTAATGAAAATCCCATGGCCAATAGGGTAGAGGACAATACGAGAGCTTTTAGGCTTGGTCTCCACTGCGGGGGATGGGGGGGGGGGAGGGGGTTGGGGAAGGGAATCAATCTAAGTTACGCAACTTCTGAAATTGACTGACTTAGACCTACTCATCACTGTGGCGAGTCAACTGCTGCTGCTTCCCGGTTGACTCTGCCTGTGCCTCTCACAGCGGTGGAGTACAGGTGTCAACAGGAGAGTGCTCGAGGGTTGATTTATCGCGTCTAGACTAGATGCGATAAATTGACCCCGATGGCTCGATTGCTGCCCGCTGATCTGGTGGGTAGTGTAGACATACCCTTAAAAAACTATATCAAGCACAGAAGAAATCCTAGTAATCCTGTAGGTCTGTTGCTAGAAAGGGATGATAAAATTGTCAATGATGCAGAAAAAGCAGTAGCAGTCAATAAATATTTTTGTTTTGAATTAAGAAAGAAGCTAGGTGTATTCAGTTTACAGTAGTAATGAAATAATTTATATTCCAGCAGTAACTAAGGAGGATGGTAAACAGCAACTGCTAAAGTTAAACACTTTAAAATCTGCAGGACCAGATAGCTTGCATTCAGAAGTTTTAAAAGTTGGCTGACGAGCCATCTGAAGCTCTGATTGTTGATATTTAACAAAACTTGAAATATTCTGGAAAGTTCCAGAGAACTGGAAAAAAGCAATCTGGGCTCATTCAAACAATGCGTTTTAATGCAGTTAAAGGGAAGCTTATGTGTCTAGGAACCAAGATCGTAGGGCACACTTATAAAATGAGGGATTGTATTTGGAAATCCGTAACTCAAAAAAGAATTGAGGGGTCATGATGGAAACCCAGCTGAATGTGAGGTTGCCATGTGAATTGGTGGGTAAAAGCATGTGTGCAATCCTTGGATGCATAAGCAGGGATTTTTAAAATCAGAAATGGGGAGATGATGATATTACTCAGTCTGCAGCATTAGTCTGACCATTGTTAGATTGTTGTATCCATTCCTGGAGGCACAATCTGAAAGGGATATTGACAAATTGGAAAGGATTCAGAAAAGAACTAGAAGAAGAATCTGAAAAATCTGCCTCACACTGAGAGACCAAAAAAGCTTCATCCATTTAGCTTAACAAAGAGAAAGTTAAGAGGTGACTAGATTATGGCCTATACATGGGGACATGATTTCTGATACCAGAGAGCCCTTTAATATAGCAGACAAAGGCATAACATAATCCAGTGGCTGGAAGCGGAACATACACAAATTCAGACTAGAAATGTGTGAAAATATTTAACATGGAGGGTAATTGACCATTGGAACAATATACCTGAGGATGTGGTGCATTCTCTATTGCTTGAAATCTTTATTTAAAGATTGGCTGTGGGTTTGATGCAGGGATTACTGAGTGAAAATCTGTATCCTTTGTTATGCAGGACAGATTGGATGATCATCATAGTCCCTTCTGGCATGAAAATTTATGAGCCTATGAAAAATACAGGCTGTCTACCAACACTGGCCAAGGTGCTTTCAGCATCCAAAGCATCCAGGTTTAGTCAAGGGGTGTATATGTGTAAAATATATTTGAATATAGCACTCCATATACATAGCAATCATAAGATCGAGGAAGAGGAAAAACTTGGGTGTTCATTTTTATAGTGTCTGTGTATTCAAATGAAAGAAAATGTAATACCTGAAGCAAAGTGTACATCTTCCGCACATCATTTTGAAAACATTTTCTTATAACCATTGCATAAATTAGTAACCAGCTGGGAACAATATGGTGCTATTTGTTAAGGGAGATGACAATACATTTCTTCCAGACAGGAAAGAATCTACATTGTTAGCAGGTGACCTGATCAGCTCATTAAAAGGCAAATATTTTGACCAAGAGAGTAATTCTTCCTGTGTAGCAATGTGAGCAACAGTATTTAAGTTGTATAGCTAATTTTAACCACCTCAGTTTTTGCATCTAGCCTTATTTACTTTATAAGCAGTGTAAAAAGTTCAAAGCAGGTCTTAATATTGTAGTGATAGACATGTCTGCCAAAGGATTTTAAGAAGACAAAGTGGGTGAGATAATATGTGTTATTGGGCCAGCTTCTGTTATTGAAAGAGACATGCTTTTGAGCAGCGCAGAGCTTTTCTTTACAGGATTGTCAGAATCTGTTTTGGTTGCATTTTCTGTGCAGAATCCCACAGAAAGCATAGTATGTTATGATACTGATTCATTTTTCATTGGAATAAACATTGTTTTTAAGTCTTATTGCTGGACATAAGCCATATTTTATTCTGTTACACTGAAGAAACTTTATTCAAATCAATGAGTTTACATGAGTGTAACTAAGGGCAAGATTTGGCTCTACATGTGGAGTGAGCAAAGCTTCTTTTGGGGTCAGAGGTTCGTTCTAGTCATAACTGTACCTTTCTGTTTAAGTTTAACCCCTATTTTCTTGGATGCGCATGGGTCCATGCCTCCAGAAGGAATTTGTTGTTAGGAATTTATTAATAGATTTCAAATATTTTCCTTCCAGTTTCAGATAGCAGAACATCTTATCAGCAAAAACAAAGACTGTTTAAATTCTATTTTTCAGTCAGCTGCTGTGTGTAGCATTTGAGCATCTTATTTTCTTCATATAGTCACTAACTTTGACATCTAAAATGTGTATATAAGCTTTATTCTAATATTTTGAACTTGAGTTTAATTTTTTAGTTTAAGGGACTTGTCCTTTGGCTTGGAAGTTAATAAAGTTTTATATTTGAGTTTTGGAGAGAGAGATTTTGCATGCAGTATAGCTCTTCTCACTTCTCTTTAGTGCCTTTTTCTTTCAATTTAATGTTGTGTAAAATTCTTTTTATCATCTTCCATGTTAACGTTGTTCAAATTACAGAGCTGCTTGTTAACATCATTGTTTGTTAATTTTTTGAAACATGTAACTTTAGAGGGGTGAGGTTCTTTTTTCAAGTGGTGTGGTTTCCATGTTTTGACACAACCTCAAAGGCTATATATAGTATTAAAAGGAAACTGTTCATCCTAGCATTTAAATTTGTGTGTATTAATAGGCAGCATTATGGGTTTAGATGATTCTTTGATATTATTGCAAGGTGCAATGTGACTAGAAAATGACATTTTAAGCGGTGGTGATTTTGTACTGTTGTGATTGCTGCTTACTGAGGTCTGATTGTGTACTGTTGCTATAATCTAATCTTAATATGATTTATTTGGAGTTGTTTCTTACAATGCACCAGAAAATGAATGCTTACTCCCTATGCATGTGTGTGCATGCATGTGTATATAACTCAGCCCTCTGGAAGAAAGTGAGACAAGATGATTTGTTTAATTGCCTCTTAACGAGGTTGAAATTTGTCACCCTTTCTTGTACTGTGGGTTTAATACACCTTTCCCTTCCTTGGTAAGGCCCAAATGATCTTCTGCACTTCATTTTCCCCCTAACATTTGCATCTATCAGTATGGATAGTTTTCTAGTGTACAATTATTTAACTAAGGTAATTACAGTCACTAAATAATGTGTGCTCAGCCCTCTGCACCATTCTCCTGCCTTTAAAAGCACGTACTAAAGCAGTTGGGGAAACCTAGTGTTTGGAACCATAGAAGATTAACATCTTCTTAGGGCTTGTCGACACTTAAGAGTCGTTCAGCAGCACAGCTGCAATGCATAGTGAAGACGCTACCTATGCCAACAGGAGAGCTTCTCCCATCAGTATAGATCAGGGATGGGCAAACTTTTTGGCCCGAGGGCCACATTGGGGTGCAGAATTGTGCGGAGGGCTGGGTAGGGAAGGATGTGCTGCCCCAAACAGCCTGGCTCCACCCCCATCTGACCCCCACCCACTTCCCGCCCCCTGACTGACCCCCTCAGAACCTCCAATCGCCCCCTCCAGAGACCCCCCACTCTAGCTGCCCCCCCAGGGCTCCACCCCGTATTTAAGCCCCCCTTCTCTTTGTTCCCTTACTGCCCCCTCCCAAGACTCACCCACCCTAACCACCACCCCCAGGGACCCCACTTTAAGCCCCCCTGCTCTTTGTTCCCTGACTGCCCCCTCCCAATACCCACCCACCCTAACCACCATCCCCGGGAACGCAACCTGTCTAAGCCCTCCTGCTCTTTGTTCCCTGACTGCCCTCCCCTGAGATCCTCCCACCCTAACCATGATCCCCGGGACCCCACTATCTAAGCCACACACCCCAGTTCTTGCTTACCTGCTCAGCTGGGCGGGTCCCAGTGCTTGGCTGGCCACTGGGAAGGGAAAGGGGCCCCCCAGCTCCCTGCTTGGCCCTGCATCCAGGGGCGCTGCTGGGCCCAGCACCCGGGGCGGGGAGGCCCCCTGGTTCCCCGCTGCTCCGCCCGGCACCCGGGGTGAGGAGCGCGGGACCCCGGCTCCCCGCTGCTTGGGGTCGGGGGCACAGGCCTTGCGACTCTTGGCTTGCCCTCTGCCCGGGAGCACGGGCTCGCAGCGCTCACCTGGCCACTGGGCCGGGTGGGCGGGGCCACTGGCCCCGCTCCCGGCCCTTCGTGGGCCAGATAAAAATGGCCAGCGGGCCACATGTGGTCCGTGGGCCGTAATTTGCCCACCCCTAGTGTAGATACTCCACCTCCTCAAGAGTCGGCAGCTGTGGTGATAGGAGAAGCCCAACATAGCACTTTTTACACCGGAAGTCCTCTACTCTGAGCGACCTTCATAAATTGATAGTGTAGACCAAGCCTTAGTAAATACCTATATTAAATTTGCTGATATTTTATTTTTATTATTCATATTTCAGTGGGAAGGTTAAAGATTAGATGTGTGTTATCTCTAATATTCAAGGAAGTCAACTGAAAATTTTAACTGATATATTGAATATTCTGAATGTTACTAGTGTTGGAGAAACATCTCAGGAGATCACATTAGAAACAATTTAAACAATAGTTTCCTTGACACTGTGTATTTTACTCTTTTTTTTTAGTCATTATAAACATAAAAAGTAATTCAGTGCAATTGAAACTGCTGTTAGTCTCTTGTGACATGGTTATTCTATGATGTTTGCTCTGCAGTAGTTCAAAGGTGTTGCTCAAGAATACAACACAAGAAAGCCTTTTATTGTTAGGTACTTATAACTCAAAACAGCACTAAAACTAGGGGATTGATATTTTCAGCATGGGTGATTTCAAGTTGTCTACAAGTCATCCACATTTACTAAGGGTCTGTCTATACTAGGAAATTTAGTGAAATGGTTATTCCAGAGGAAAAGTTGCCCGCTCCCCCAATTTAGCTTAATCCACTACCAAAGTGGAATGAGAATGTCCACACTAGAATTTATACCAAAATCATTATTCTGGAATTCTGTTTCAGTTAATTTCCAAGTGTAGACAAGCCATAAGCTACCGCAGAGCAACATTGTCTGACTGCATTGTTTCTGCAATATAATTTAGAGAATGAAATGCCTGTGAATTTCAGAACTGTGAGCTTTTCAGAGCAGAGACCTTATGCAAGTCTGTCTGTCATTCTCAGTCCCTCTCAATCCTGAAATTAGATTTTTTGTAAAAAATATGTTAAAAGACCATTACTTAGGTTACAGAGTCAAGCATTCAAAAGTCATAGGTTTATAGACTGAGACTGGCATGGACCATTGTCATCCTCTAGTCTAGTCTGACCTCTTGCATAACACAGGCCAAAGAACTTCCTTGAACTATATCCTGTTTTGAATTACAGCATATCTTCTTGAAAAACATTCAGTTTTGATTTTAATAATTGCCAGTGATGGAGAATCCAACACAAACCTTAGTAAATTTTTCCAGTGGTTAATTACCCTCAGTTAAAAAGTTGTACCTTATTTCTAATTTGAACTTGTCTAGCTTCAACTTTCAGCAGTTGGATCATGTTATACCTTTTGCTAGCTTGAACAGCCCATTTTCAAATTTTTGTTCCCATGTAGGTACCTACCTGTGCTGCAGGGTTAGGTTGACATAAGCTGCCTTGCATCAACCTAACTGTGGAAATGTCTTCACTTAAATTTGGCTCCGTTGCTACTTCCAGAGAGGTCAATGTAATTAGGAGGATGCAGTGTCAGTGTAGACACCTCATTGCTTACGTTGACTGTTATTGGCTTTCAGGAGCCATTCCACAATGCTCCACACTGACAGTACAATTGATACAAGTGCTCCTGGTGAGGATGTGAATTGCTGACAAAAGAAGCCAAGTGTGTGCGCACACACAAAGCGATTTAATAACTGCAGTGGCTGTATGCCGACTTAAGTTGAATCAGCATAATTTTGTAGTGCATACATGACCTAAGACTGATCAAATTGCCTTGCAGCCTTCTCTTTTTTAAGCTGAATAGATCAAGCTCCTTGAGTTTTTCACTATAAAGCGTGTTTTCTAATCCTTTAAAATCATTCTGATGGCTCATCTCTTAAGTCTGTCCAATTTATCAACATCCTCCTTGAATTATGAACACCAGAACTGTTCTACAGTGTTCTTGTAGAAGATGCACCAGTTCCAAATACAGAGGTAATATAAACTCCCTACTCCTACTTGATATTCTCCTGTTTATAAATCCAAGGATCACACTTGCTCTTTTGACAGCTGCAGCACACTGAGAACTCAGGTTCTATTGATATTCCGCCATGTTCCCAAGTCTTTTTTTGAGTTGCTGATTGCCAAGATAGAGGCCCCTATCTTGGAAATGTGGCCTACATTCTTTATTCCTAGATGTATAATTTTCCATTTGGCCATATTAACACACGCATTGTTTGCTTGTGCGTGGTTTGTCAAATGATCCAGATCACTCTGTATCACTTAGCTGTCCTCTTTATTTTTTTAATCCCTTCCACATTCTTTGTGTTATGTGCAGACTTTATCACTGATAATTTTATGTTTTCTTCCAGGTCCTTAATAAAAATGTTAAATAGCATAGAGTCAAGGACTAATCCCTTCAGAACCTCATTAGAAACAAACTTTTTTGACGGTGATTCCCCATTTACAATTGCATTTTGAGACCTATCCATTTTAATCCATTTAATTTATGCTGTGTTAATTATATATTGTAGTTTTTTATCCAAAATGTCATGAGGAATCCAATCAAATGCCTGACTGAAGTCTAGGTATATCACATGAACTTTATTATCTTTATCAACCAAATAGGTAATCCCATTTGAGAGGAAAAAAAGTTTGACTGGATCTATTTTCCATAAACTCAAGTTGATTGGCATTAATTATATTATCCTCCATTAATTCTTTATTAATCAAGTCTTGTATCCGTTGTTCCATTATCTTGTCTGGGATTGATGTCATGCTGACATGCCTATAATTACTCAGGTGATCCTGTTTACCTTTATAAATATTGGCAGAATGTTAGCTTTCTTCCAGTCTTTTGGAATGTCCTCATTTTTCCAAGAGTTATTAGAAATCAGCATTAATGGTTTAGTGAGTTTCTTGGCCAGTTGTTTTAAAACTCCTGGTTGCAATAGTAACTCAGGAGAATGTTAAATAGCAGTTAATAAAGTGAGATTTTTTTAATCAACAGGTCCAACCTGTTGATTAAAAAAATCTCACTTTATTAACTGCTATTTAACATTCTCCTGAGTTACTATTGGAATGGAAAGTGTTTCATCATTTTCATATGATATGATGACATCATTTCTCCTCCCCAACATAGAACAAAAATATTTATTAAACACATCTGCTTTTTCTGCAATATTATTGACAGATGTCTTGTTTTCATCTAGTAATGGACCAATACTATTGCTAGGATTCTTTTTTTGTTCCTGATTAATATACTTAAAACTTATTCATATTCTTATTATATTCTTTGTGTCCTTTTGCTCTTTGTGTTCTTTTGCATTCCTTATCAATTTTCTACAATTACTATCAATTTCTCCTTTCTTCCATTTTTTGTATAGTGGGTTTTGATTTTGGGTGGGATTTTTTAAAATCTCCTTTAATCTCCTTTATTCACTTCTCCTCTAAGCCAGTTATTTTTTTTTTTTTTAACCTGTGAAATCTTTGTTCTCAATCGTTGGACTGTGGTTTTCTGGGCATCTGATAATACTTCTTTTTTTAAAAGATCATCCCAATTATCCTTTGTATTTTTCTGTTTAAATTATTTCTCCCAACTGATATGACTCATAATTGTTTTGGCTTTGTAAAATTGGCTCTTTTAAAGCATCAAGCCCATATATTACTGGTCCAGACTTTATTCTGTTTGAACATACAAATGTGGTCAAGTCATGATCATTTGTACCTAAACTATCACTAATATTTAGTTCTGTAATCATTTCCTCTATTCATCAAGATACGGTCTAATGTAGAATTCCCTTGTGTTGGAAAATGCCATGTAGAAGGTTGTCTGTGCAACCTTAATTCTGCCTTCTTGTATACCTATCTTGTGCACTCAATGAGGTCGGAGTCCAGGGGGCGTAAGGGGGGGAAATAGTATATTATCATTAGGGCCCGTAGCAGGGCAGCGATTCACCCCTGCAGTGCCTCTCGCTGGTTGTCCAGGGAATCAGCTCTTCCAGTATTGAGTGCCCTCTGCAGGCTGATGTTCCGCTTGCTACTGGCCCCGTGTCACTCCCTGGACCCTGGTGCCCTCTTCCCTAGGGTGCTGTGCCCCTGCAGTACCCTCACAGTCTCAGGGTCTCCCCTCCCCGGGGAATCCCCACTCGGCCTCAGTATAGGCAACTGTCAGTCATCTACCTCCATTCACTAGGCCAACCTTACTTCTGCACTGCTGCTGGCAAGACATTGCCTTCAGAGCTGGGTGTCGGGCAGCAGCTGCCATTCTCTGGCCGCCCGGTCCTCATGGCAGCTCAGAAGTAAGGGTGGCAATATTGGGACCCCTCTCCCACAACCCTCTTTTGGATCTGTATAGTATAAATGTACACAAAAGGCCAGATTTCACAAGAGAGACCAGATTTTATGGTCCATGGCATGCTTTTCATATCTGCGAATTTGGTAGGATCCTAATTATCATATAAGTAAAGACTATATCATAATGCATTGCACAAGGGGATTAGAGAAAGCCAAGCCCAGTCAGGCTCTTTGTGCTCTGATTCTCATGAATTGGAGGGGCACTCCACAGTGTGGTGCTCCAGAGGGGAGAATGTGTTGCTGAGGCCATTAGTTGAGTGTGGGCTGGGGAGTTTGGCTTAAGTCTGCTGTCCACTCCATTCTCCCCAGCCACTGCAGATGCTCTGACAACTCCCAGGCATTCCCAGTATAATGTGTGGTGCTGCTGCTGCTGCTTTTTGCATCATAGTAATATGGGCCTGGTTTTTCAGAGTGTTCACACCCAGCTGTCATTTTGACATACCATCAGAATGTAGAACCATAGGGTTAGAAGGGACTGCAAGGGTCATCTAATTTAACCCCTGCCACGATGCAGGATTTGTTGTACCTAAACCATCCAAATAGCCTATCTAGCCTCTTTTGAAACCTATAGGGAAGGAATATCCACGACTTCCCTAGGCAGTTTGTTCCATTGTCGTATTGTTCTTACAGCTAAGAAGTTTTTCCTGAGATTTACTCTGAATCTGATATGCTCCCATTGCCTTGTGTCCTGTCTTCTGTGGCAAGAGAACATTTTTTCTCCATCTTTTTAATGGCAGCCTTTCAAGTATTTAGAGTATCAGGTCTTCCTTTTACTCCCCTCTTTCTCTGGTCCTTCTCAGCAGTGCAGGTGCCAAGCCTATCATTTCCTATTCTTTATTTGTGCATTTTGTTTTCTCTTCCCTACGTGTAACATCTTACATTTGTTTATGTTGAATTTAATTTTGTTGTCTATAGCCCAGTTATCCAATTTATCAAGCACCCTTTGAATTTTAGCTCCATCCTTCAAAGTGTTTGCAACTCCCCTTAGCTTTGTGTCATCAGCAAATCTGATTATTATGTTTTCTATTTCTACATCCAGGTGATTAATAAAGATGTTATTTAACACCGCACCCAGAACAGATCCCTGTGGAATCCCTCTTGTGACATCATTCCATTAATAGTTACTCTTAATTTACAGTTGTTTAACCACTTACGTATTCATTTAATGGTAGTATTACCGAGCCCACATTTCTCCATCTTACTTATGAGAAGGTCATGTGGGACTGTGTGAAAAGTCTTGCTAAAGTCTGGATATATTATGTCCACCAAACCAGTTACTTTGTAAAAGAAGGAAATCAAGCTAGTTTGGCGTGCTCTGTTCTTACATCAGCAATACCAGGAGGGATGAGCTGGAGTGCTGATGAGAAGCCCAGTCAGGAAAATAACTGAAGTACTTTCCTCATGGGCTGTATTTTCTAAATGACAACCAACCTAATTCTCAATTACTGAGGGACAATCTCCACTCATTGATATATTTTGCTTTCCACAGCCAAATCTCTGAACAACTTTTCATGAGTGATGTACCCAAGTATTTAGATTCTAATATCTAAACTGTATTGTTAAATATATTCACCTAAATTTGGGTTATTGCTGATTATGTACTGTATGTGTCATATGACTTTTAAAAACAAACTTTGCATGTGTGGATAATCTAAGCAGTATACCCAGATGTACAGATGCTCTTTTCTCAACCTATGTATTATACATTTTTTTTAACATTCGCTTTAATAAAAGTTTTATATCCGTGCTGGCTGATAGTGATCACCCCTTCATCTTCCAAGTATTTGCAAATTAAGTATTTTATACATTGCTCTAGTAGCTTTCCAGGTATCAAAGTCAGACTGACTAGTCTATAGTTCCCTGGCTCCTCCTTTCCCTCCCTTTAAAAGATAGGTGTTATGTTAGCCCAGCGGTTCTCAAACTGGGGATTGTGACCCCCCGGGGGGTTGCGGGCTGATTCCTGGGGGGTCGCTAGCTTCCTGTGCCGCCGAAGAGAACGCTTCCGCTTTCGGTGGCATTTTGGCAGAAATCCTGTGCGCTTCACAGTGTCCTCCAAAAAGCCGCCAAAGTGAGTGTTTCTGGTTTCGGCAGCTTTTCGGCGGACACTCTGAAGCACGCAGCATGTCCGCCGAAATGCCCCTGAAGGCAGAAGCGTTCTATTCGGCAGCATTTCGGCGGATGCACATGAGTTGTGGCGGCCCACGGGGAAGAGAAAAAGGGCCGCCACAACAAAAAGTTTGAGAACCGCCATGTTAGCCCTTCTCCAGTCTTCCAGGATATTTCCTGTCATCCATGAGTTTGCAAATCATTGAATCCTAGAACTGGAAGGGACCTTGAGTGGTCATCTAGTCCAGCTCCCTGCACCCATGGCAGGACTAAGTATTATCTAGACCAGGCCTGCACAACATGCGGCCCAGGGGCAACATGCAGCCCGCAGAGGCTCACTGTGCGGCCCGCGGGGGGTGAGTAGGGGCGGGGCAAGCCAAATGGTGGGGTGGGGGGAAGTGGATGGGGGCAGGAAGAAGGTGGGGTTTTTCAGCCCCGCAGCTGGGTATTTTGCAGTAATATGGCCCTCACTGCTTTCTGAGTTGTGCAGGCCTGATCTAGGCCATTCCTGTCAGGTATTTGACTAACCTGCTCTTAAAAATCTCCAATGATGGAGATTCTACACCCTCCCTAGGTGCCTAACCACTCTGATAGGAAGTTTTTCCTATTATCCAACCTAAACCGCTCTTGCTGCAATTTAAGCCCATTCCTTGATCTATCCTCAGAAGTTAAAGAGAAATTTTGTTCTCCTTCCTCCGTAATAGCCTATTATGTACTTGAAAATTGCTATCATGTCTCCTCTCAGTCTTCTCTTCTCCAGACTAAACAAACACATTTTTTTTCAAACTTTCCTCAGAGGTCATGTTTTCTAGACCTTTAATCATTTTTGTTGTTCTCCTCTGGAGTTCCTTGAATTTGCCCACATCTTTCCTGACATGTGGCACTCAGACCTTGAGAACTAATCAGCATGGAGTAGAGAGGAAGAGTTACTCTCGCATCTTGCTTACAACACTTCTGCTAGTACAGCCCAGAATGATGATTGCTTTTTTTGCAACAGTGTTACACTGTTGACTCATATTTAGCTATAACCACCAGATCCTTTTCTTCAATATTCCTCCCGAGACAGTCATTTCCCATTTTGCATGTGTGCAACTGATTGTTCCTTTCTAAGTGGAGTACTTTGTCCTTATTGAATTTCATCTGATTTACTTCAGACCATTTCTCCAGTTTGTTGAGATCATTTTGAAATTTAATCCTATTCTCCAAAGCACTTCCAACCCTTCATTGTTGGTATAGTCCCCAAACTTTATAAATCATTGGTGAAGATGTTGAACAGAACTGGACCCAGAATTGATCCCTGTGGGACCCCTTCAATATGCCCTTCCAGCTTGACTGTGAATCACTGATGATTACTTTTTAGGAATGGTTTTCCAACCAGTTATGTACCCATCTTATAGTAGCTCCATCTAAATTGAATCAGAAAGTTATCCCCTACACATGCTAAGAACTTGCAGGACATATGTCCTGCATATATTAGTCTTCCAGCACATATGAGGGAAGTTAAAATCTCTTATTGGTACTAGCTCATGTGTGGTAGCTAATCTTGTTACCTGTTTGAAGAATTCCTTATCTACTTTCTCTTCTTGATTTGATGGTGGTCTGTAATAGATTCCTATCATAACATCACTACTGTTCTTTTTCCTTTTGATCAGGGGTTGGCAACCTTTCAGAAGTAGTGTGCCGAGTCTTCATTTATTCACTCAAATTTAAGATTTTGGGTGACAGTAATACATTTTAGAAGGTCTTTCTATAAGTCTATAATATATAACTAAACTCTTGTTGTATATAAAGTAAATAAGGTTTTTAAAAATGTTTAAGAAGCTTCATTTAAAATTAAATTAAAATGCAGAGCCCCCGGATCGGTGGCCAGGACCCGGGCAGTGTGAGTGCCACTGAAAATCAGCTAGCGTGCCGCAGGTTGCCTATCCCTGCTTTTGATCCTCACCCAGATATTCTCACTAGGTCTGGTGCTCACTTCTTCTTGAACCTAAAAGCAAATTTATACATTCTTGACATACAGCGCAATGCCTCCTTTTTTCCCCCATACCTAGCTTCCTCCAGAAGGATATGTCCCTCCGTGCAGGTACTCCAGTAATGAGTGGTGTCCCACCAAGTCTTTGCAATGACAATTAAGTCATAACTTTCCCGAGTAATGCAAGTAAGAGTAGGGAAATGTTGACTCTTAAGTTTACAATTCAGCCAAACCTGAATAGAATTACATGAGACAAGTGAAAGGCCCCAGGCCTTTCTACCTGCTGAATTTCAAAGGCCTGCTGCTTACCTTTTCTGTGCCCTTCTTGATTGGTCGGTTGGCTAGCAGAGGTGGTGATGGAAAGGGGGAGTTACTTGCCACGGTAACTATGGTTCTTCTTTAAGTGAGTGTCCACATAGATCCCACGTTTGGTGCACTGGTGACACATGCATGAGATCAGAGTCTTTTTGCCAGCAGTGTCTGTTGGGACTGTACTCGCACGAGCTCATGCCCCCTCTATGAGACGAATGGACCCACTGATTCTTCAATTCCTTCTTACCACCCAGTCCCTATGGCAGTCAGATGGAATCCCCGCAGTGTCTGCTTGGTTCTCTGTGCGCTGTGCTTATTAACTGTTGAAGTATTCTTGTTGTCCATTGGCAACACACACAGTTTTTAGTCAGGTTCTGTTTTTTAGGCTAGAAACTCTCTTCTTTCCACTCTTTTTGTACAGAGTTCTGGTAAAATAGCAGAAGCAAAATCTCTGGGGGATTTAAAGCCTGCCCCTCATTTGAAGCTTCAATGCTACTTAATGATGGGCAATGTAGGAGCTTATTTTGTTTAGGAGAGGGACAGATTCCTGAGTGACATACTGCATGTTGTTCCTTCCGTAAGCAGACTCAGAAAGTGAGAAGAGCCAACCTAAAATTGTTCACCTTGAAGCATTCTATGCAAAATTCCTCAAACACTGAAAGGAACTATACAGTTAGACCTCAGTTCTTTGGTCAGTCCCTCTTGAGCACCATGAGCTAGGAGTTCATCAGACTATAGATTGTTAATCCACTAACGACCTCTCCTCTCCTCACTCTCTCCTCAGGTGCTTCCTCCTTTTCCCTTCAGTTCCTTCATATGGCTGGAGGAGTGTTAAAGGGTCCTTTCACCTTGAATGGTCCTTTGAAATATGTGTTGTTTACTTATGCAAAACAATCCGTTCCATCTTGTATTTAGCTGTGACTCTGAGTAAGTTTTTCCCAGACTTGAAGAACAGTTCTGTGTACGTGCAAACACTTGTCTGTCTCATCAGCAGACATTGGTCCAATAAAAGATATTAGCTCATCCACTTGGCTCAACAGATATGGGGCACCCGCCAGCCTGAGAAGAGTGCCTCTGATGCCCCAGGACTGACTGTTACAAGAGCGGTGATGGTACCAACTAAACCTGTGGAACACATCTCTCTCAGCACCTGGCACCTTGGTACCCTGTGCTTCTGTACAGACAGTGTCAGACCCAGCAAAGTAGAGGGTGGTTTTAACTAAGCTCCTGGCTACAGCATTGTTGGTACAGCAGATGAAGAAGGTATCTGTACCGACTTCACTACCAGTGTACTTCTGGTAGGATGGCCTCTCCTGTGGAAGATGTGTACTTATTTTCTTCACTTCTCTCCTTCTACACACCCTTCTTGGATAGCACAGAAGGAGTCAGAAAGAGACCCTGGGGAGAGATCTGCAAGAGACAAAAGGAAATGACTTAGAGATCATGGCGGGTGCCAGGAAAGTTATCCCCTATATGTTCCCCCACCTCAGTACCCATACTAATATCAATATTGGTCGTTATGGACATACTGGGGGTGCCACTGAATTCATATATGCCTTCCTCTTCTGCCCACTCTAAGGTTAGGTCCCTCTTCCCAAAGAGACAATATAAACCAACACAACCAGGTCAGCTAGTGCTGCCTCAGATCCTGGAAGGGCAGAAGGAGTTAAGTGATGAGAAAAAAAGTCTTGTTCCCACTGCAATCTCCTCATCTTCTCCTGATGAGGAAGTGCATCCCTCAATACGTTTAAGGCATTCCACAAGAACATGGCAGAGATTCAAGATATACCTCTGGAAGTGGTTCAGAGGAAAACTCACAATCTCTGCCTGGTAGCATCATCATGCCTATTAATAAGGGCCTTTTGGAGCCTGCCAAAGAGCTGTGGCATGTCAGGGTCCATTACAGCCACATCCAAGCGAGATGACAGGATATATCAAGTCTCTCCCAAGGAAGTTGAGTACTTTTATTCCCACCCAGTAGCAGAGTCACTTCTGTTAGCTATGGTCCAAGAGAGGTTAAAGCAGCATACACCTCCCAATTCTATACCTTGGGAGAAAAATCACAAAGAAACTGGACTTTTTCAGGTGCAAAGTCTGTTCATCTGCCCATCTCCAGACATGTGTAGCTAATTACTCAGTTCTTCTGTGCAAATACATTTATTTGCATGTGACAAATTGTCTCTCTCAATTTGACTGGTTACCTCAACAACACCAAGAGAAGCCAAAGATTATCATGTCCAAATGACATCTGACAGCCTGCATGGTTTGGACATGTCTGAAACAGTGGCTAATATTATGGGCACATCGGCACATTATGGCCCTAAGATCTACCTGGTTCCAGTGTTCAGAGGAGTCCAAACAACAAATGAAGACCTTCCCTTTTGAGGGCAATGAACATGTGATTCAAAGACAGATAAGGGATGTTAGGACTTGAGGGTGACTCTACACTCTTTGGCCCCCTGTGCTCCAGACACAAGAAGGAAATAAGTGAAATTGCGGATTACTTTCAACCAGCATTCCTCTACCTAGTACTATTAGCAGCCTCCAAAGGGCTTCTGAGCCCCTGAGACAGAAACAGAGATACCAGTGATGATAACTCTTTGCCTCTTCTTCTTCTGTTGTGCAATCTGTGTCTTCCACCAGAGCCTGGAAGAACAGCTAGAGGATCTCTTCCCCCCAGCTCTTCCCTCCCACTTTGGGAAGCCTGGACTCAGACTTGGATTCAGTGGCTCTTGGAAAATGTAAACATGGGGGATCTTATCTAATTACAGTCCCTTCCTACTCTTTACCCTGCCTTTCCCTGTCTCTTTTCAGGGATCTTTGTCATGAGATACTGTGAAGTGGACTCCCTCATACAACTTGGAGTAATGGAGAAGGTGCCCTTGCAGTTCAGGTCAAGAGGGATGTTTCTTCCTAAAGAAGAAAGGGGTTTTGGTCTCCCGTGTTGGACTTGACATCTCAAGAAGTTTATCTGTCATTTTAGTTTCAGAATGGTGGCGCGTGTGTCCATAATTCCTTTGTTAGATCCTCAAGACTGATTTGCAACTCTTGACCTCCATGCCTTCTTTCCACCCCCAGCAATGACAAAGGGGGATTTTTATCACTTGTCTACTCGCTCCCTAAAAGAAGAAAATAAGACTGAACTGTACTCGTGCTATGATATTTTCTCAGGCATATCAGAGATCCACATCTTTATAGGGTCCAATCTAAGCTCCACACTACTTCTCCCCTGTTTACTGGCCAGCAGATTCTTAGATGTCTGCAGTCAAAGGCTCAGCAGCCCATAAAAAGAAAGCCTTTAGATTCAGAGTTTGGCAACAAATAAAGATGGAGATATGTTAGGGTCCATTACAGCCACATCCAAGTGAGCTGACAGGATATATAAAGTCCCATGCCAACTGGATGACTTAGTTGGGGATTGGTCCTGCTTTGAGCATGGGATTGAGCTAGATAACCTCCTGAGGTCTCTTCCAACCCTGATTATTCTATGATTCTATGAAGCTGAGGGACTTGATATACAAGGGATGGTTTCAAAGGGTTTCTCCCCTCCCTCCCTCCCTCCCAGTTTGGGGACAAAGGGAAAAATACTCTTGCCCCAATCTAGTAAAGTTCTTAAGCACGTGCTTAACTTTAAGCCTATGAGTAGTCCCTTTGAGGAGTTATGCTTAAAGATAAGTATGTGCTTAATCACATTGCTGAACTGGGACCCCTGAGCTGAAGCAGACAAGTGAGTGTGATTCTAATCAGATAACCTCTTTCGTGGGAGTGGAATTACAAGTGAGGCAAGTGTCCCTTCTATTTGGATACCATAATACTTGGATTACTACTACCAGAGACTAAAATGCTCCAGGGGAGTCAGCATAAACTCTTTGACTCCTTCATAAAGAAACAAAGAAACTGTAGGAGGTAGATTCATATACCCAGAAGTCTAAAGAAGCTTCTCAAATCTCCATTTGCAACAGAATGTGGGAGTGTTCGGTGAAATATTGAACAGGTGTTAACAGCTAGAGGCAAACCCACGTGGTTCTCAGGATAAAGACGTTATAAGGATTGTATTGCAAGGCAGATGTATAGAAGGAAATGCATTTCTTCATATTCACACTAGCTCAGGCATTGGACCAGATGCTTGCAGAGCGGTCCAGAAGACTTCACTATATCAAACATCATAAAAGCATTGGGAAAGGGCCAAAACAGTCTATAAGAACATCCTCCCTGAGGGACTGTTTTGAAAGAATACCCTTATATAGGATAACCTCATCTCTAGCATTTAGGTAAAATCTCAGCACAATTCAATAAATTTAAGCTGTGTTCCAATGTAAAAATAATTCTTGCTTACTCTGAGGGAACTGAAAGGAAGAACTTTAGACCATTTCCTCAGAGTATCCAGAAAAACTTTTCTTTTGGAGGGCTATCACTCTGTCTGATTCTATTCTTAATACATAAACGAACAGCTGTTAGTGTTGAATGCATATGCAGTAAATACCTCTGGTCAATCAACATTGATATAAGGAAAAGAAATCCTGTCAAACTAATTTGATTATTTTTAATGAGATTACATGGTTGGTTGATAAAGGTAATAGTGTTAGTGTAGTACACATAGAGTTCTGTAAGGTGTTTGACTTGGTTCAGCATGACATTTTGATTAAAAAACCTAGAATGATACAAAACTAACATGGCATACATGAAACGGTCTAGAAGCTAGCTAACCACTACAATTCGTTTTGAGACCTAAGTGGGGAATCATGGAATGGGTAAGCTTCTAGGGGAGGTCCTGTAGGGATTGGTTCTTGGCCGTAGGCTACTTTAACATTTTTGTTAATGACCTAGAAAAAAACATAAAATTAATACTGATAAAGTTTGAAGATGATAAAAAATGGGGGAATGGTAAATAATGAAGAGGATAGCAAGCGCTTTATGCGCTTTTAATGACTTAATAAGGCAACTGGAGCTCCTCAGCACTTCATTTTCATGGAGGGGCTCTGTGTCAGTGCCTTTTATGTTAAAATCCATAACCTTGGCATGCCTTGTGCCAAAGTACTGCTTTGTGTCAACGTGTGGGCTTTATGTTCAAAGGCACTTCTGAACTGATGTTCCAAACCTTGAAAAGTTCCCACATCAAAGTCTCTCTCTATGAAGCAGAGAACCAAGGCTGCACATTGGGTTAGTCATCCATATTCTTTCAGGGCACTCCTAGTTAAGGATGGTTTGGACTCACAGGAATCCCATTTTGATTTAGAGTCTCTGAAGAACTTAATGTCTGTGTTAACATCTCAAATCAATGATGTGCTTCGAGGCAAAGGCTGAGATACTCAGTGTAATTCTAGACCTGGTAGTTCCACTATCAACCAGATCTTTACTTTTAAGATAGCTTTTTGAGAAGATGGATTAATTTATTAAGCCGTGCACAGCGATTCCATCGGGCCTTTGAGTCAGTGCATTGAGCAAGTTTGTGGGATCTGATGAGGCACCTCTGCATCCCTGGGAAGATAGTGTCCTTTATAAAGGGGCTCTATAATGGAATGGAAGACTGCATTTGAGTCAGTGGCACATGCACAGGATCATTTCCTACCTCCACAGGAGGTCACCATCGTCTGTTGACGGATAAGCTTGAGGAAGCTGCTGTTGGTGGCATCGAGCTGAACACTATTCCTCTTCAAGATCTTGAATACACTGATGATGTTGTCTTGTTAGCTTAGTTTGGTTCGATGCAGTAAATGGCTGTTCTGGTCAGTCAAGAAGCAGCATTATTAATTTGGATAAAGCTATGTCCTTGGCCATTACCATGAAATAGCCTCCAGCTCAAGATTACAACCAGCTCAGTATTAACCTCTCCAGATGGGACATCAAGTAGGTGGCAGCTGTCAAATATATGGGCTGCATCATCAACAATGCTGGAAGATGTTTGAAAGATGCAGATGCTGATATAGCAGCAGCTGCTGCCACGTTTCAGGCCCTTCATTGGCCTCTGTTGGGATCACATGACATCAAGTTTGCCACAAAGTGGCGGAGTTATATGAACTATGGTTACGGCAACTTTGTTGAATGAAAGGGAAATGTGGGCATCAAGGAAGGCTAAAGAATACTGGTTTGACATTTTTTATTCTGATTGTCAGCTGCTCCATATCAATTAGCAGGACAAGATCAGAAACAAAGGTATTCAAAGGTGAACCCAGCAATTGTCTCTGTCAGCATTGATTTCATTTTGGAAGCTTTCTTGGTATGGACATATAAGAATGAAAGACTAATTCTGAAGAGTGTGTACTAAGAAAAGCTGCTACGTAGCCAGCAATCATATGGATGGCAAAAGCTTTGGGTCCGTGACAGGAGTGTTGGTGAGGGACATAAACTGCACAAAAGTAGAAAGGCCAAAATGAGATTAAACTAACTAGAGAAATAAAGGATAAGAAGAAAACATTCTACAAATATGTTAGAAGTAAGTAGACAACCAAGGGCAGGGCAGACCTGTTTTGGGGAGTGGGGAAACAATAAAAGAATATATGTAAATGGCAGAAGTGCTAAATAACTTTTTAGGTTGTGTTCATCAAAAAAGTTAGTAGCGACTGGACATCTAACACAGTGAATGCCAGTGAAAATGAGATAGGATCAGAGGTTAAAATAGAGAAAGAACAAGTTAAAATTATTTAGAAAAGATAAATGTCTTGAAGTCACCAGGACTTGATTAAATGCATCCTGAAATACTCAATGGACTAAGGAGATAACTGAGCCATTAGCGATTATCTTTAAAAAGTCATGGAAGATGGGAGAGATTCCAGAGGACTGGATATGGGCAAATACAGTGCCTATCTGTAAAAAGGAAATAAGAGCAAACCAGGGAATTACAGACCAGTCATCTTAACTTCAGTACTCAGAAAGATAATGGAGTTAAATAATTAAGCAATCAATTTGCTGACACTTAGGAGATAATAAGATAAGTAACAGCATGGATTTGTCAAGAATAAATTGTGTCAAAACAGCCTTATAGCTTTCTTTGTCTGGTGGACGTGCAGGAGGTGGGAAGGTAGATATACTATATCTTGACTTTAATAAGTAAGCCTTTCGATATTATCTCTCATCACCCTATCATAAACAAACTAAGGAAATACAACCTGGATGGAGCTACCGTAAGGTGGGTGCATAACTGGTTCGGAATTCGTTCACAGAGAGCAGTTATTAGTGGTTCGCAGTCAAGCTGGAAGGGCATATCAAGTGGGGTCCTGCAGGGATCAGTTCTGGGTCCAGTTCTGTTCAATATCTTCATCAGTGATTTAGATAATAGTGTAGAGAGTACTAAGCTCGGGGGTGGGGGGGTTTGCACCTGCTTTGGAGAATAGGATTAAAATTCAAAATGGTATTCCACTTAGGAAGGAACAATCAGTTACACACAGACAAAATGGGAAATGACTACCTAGAAAGGAGTACTGCAGAACGGACTCCAAGGGTCATAGTGGATCACAAGCTAAATATGAGTCAACAGGGTAACACTGTTGCAAAAAGAGCAAACATCATTCTCTGCTGTATTAGGAGAAGTTTTGTAAGCAAGACACGAGAAGTAATTCTTCTGCTCTACTCTGCGTTGATGTGGCCTCACCTGGAGTATTGTGTCCAGTTCTGGTTGCCACATTTGAGGAGAGTTGTGGATAAACTGGAGAGAGTCCAGAGAAAAGCGACAGAAATGATTAAACGTCTAAAAAACATGACTCATGAGGGAAGATGGAAAAAATTGAGTTTGTTTAGTCTGGAGAAGAGAAGACCGAGAGGGGATTTGATAATAGTTTTCAAGTACGTAAAAGGTTGTTGCAAGGAATAGGGAGAAAAATTGTTTTTCTTAATCTCTGAGGATAGGACAAGAAGCAATGGGCTTAAGTAGCAGCAAGGGCAGGTTAGGTTGGACATTAGGAAAAACTACATAACTTTCAGGGTCGTTAGGCACTAGAATAAATTGCCTAGGAAAGTTGTGAAATCTCCATCATTGGAGATTTTTAAGAGCACGTTAGCCAAATACCTGTCAAGGATAGTCTAGATAAAACTTAGTCCTGCCATGAGTGCAGGACACTGTACTACGTGACCTCTCAAGGTTTCTTCCTGTCCTACTAGTCCAGGGGTGGGCAAACTTTTTGGCTTGAGGGCCACATTGGCGTTAAAAATTGTGTAGAGGGCTATGCCTTCCCCAAACAGCCTGACCCCACCCCTTAGCCAGCCCCCACCCACTTTCCATCCCCTGACTGCCCCCATCAGAGCCCCTGACCCATCTAAACCCCGCCCCCCGCCGCTTCTTTTCCCATGATGGCCTCCTCCGGACCCCCCCCCCCACAACTGCCAGAACCCCACCCCTTATCTAAGCTCACCTGCTTTGTTCGCTAACTACCCCCTCCATAGATTCCCCACACCCTAACCACCACCTTCCGGGACCAGACCCCCCATCTAAGCCCCCCTGCTTTGTTCCCTGACTACCCCTTCCCAAGATCTCCCCACCCTAACCCTCCAGGACCCCACCACCTAAGCCCCCCTCCCTTGCTTACCACACTCAGCCGGGCGCTCCTCGATCCAGCCCCTGGCCCAGGAGCGCAGGGCTCTGCAGCCCGCTGCTGTCGGCCTGGCCAGGGAGAGCGTGGCCCCACGGCTCCCTGTGCTCGATCCGGGCCCCCGGCCAGGGAGCACGGGGCCCCGCAGCCAGCTGCGCTCGACCCGGCCCGGAGCGCGGGGACCCGTGGCACACCATGCTTAGGCTGGCCTCTGGGCCGGGAGCGTGGGGCCGCTGGCCCTGTGCCCCAGCCCAAGCTCAGAGGCCGGATAAAAATGGCCAACAGGCCACATGTGGTCCGCGGGCCATAGTTTGCCCACCCCTGTACTAGTCTATGATTAAAGAGACAAGTTGGGTGAGGTAATATCTTTAATTGGATCAACTTCCGTTGGTCAGAGAGACAAGCACTGAGCTACAGAGAGCTTTTCTTCGGGTCTGGAAAATGAAGAAGAGCTTTGTGTAGCTCAAAAGCTTCTCTCTTTTTCTCAAACAGAAGTTGATCCAATAAAAGATATTACCTCACCCACCTTGTGTCTCCTAACATCTTACGACCAGCACTGCATAAACTGAATCGTTTATCAGACCACCTTAAACACCTTGCCAGAGATTGTTTGGGGTAGTGCTCAATTTTGAAGACGACTACATCCTTTTTGGGATGTGCCAAGATGGAGATCTAAGGTACTCCTTTCTGTCCAAAGAGTTTGGGATAATGTTTTCAGGAGAGGAGAGATGCCCTAAAAATATGTATTCTCTTCTAGATTCTACTGGATTGATGTTCAAAGGTGAGGACAGAAGAAAGGGCAGTGGAAACAGTTTTCATACACCTACAGAAAGGCATCAAAGCTAACACAGATCAGTGGTGCTCAAACTGTGGTTCAGGACCCCTGAGTGGGTCACAACCCCCTCTTAATGGGGGGTCATCAGGACTGGCTTAGACTTGCTGTGGCCCATGTAGTAATTGCTATTGTCCAAATAGCATCGCAGTGCAACGATGTTTGAGAACGCTTGACTTAGATAATTTTAGAATCATAGACTATCAGGGTTGGAAGGGACCTCAGGAGATCATCTAGTCCAACACCCTGCTCAAAGTAGGACCAATTTTGCCCATTATCCCTAAATGGCCCCCTCAAGAATTGAGCTCACAATGCTGTGTTTAGCAGGCCAATGCTCAAACCACTGAGCTATCCCTCCCTATGCTACTTGAAGGAGGGCATCAAGGTCACAAAAGCACAAAGTTTTGAGAAAATAACTGTTGCTGTGAAGAGGCATGCTGGGACTTAAAGGGAAGAAGAATCAGAGAATAGAGAAATACTGTCCAAACAGAAGCTGAAGTGCATGTGAGTTACAGATCTGGAATTGCCTTGAAAGCGTGAAGTTCTGATGGGATGTTTCAGTGACCTTGGTTAGGAAGGAGCAGAAAATAGAATAAGACATTCATAGATGAGTGGGGGAAATGAAAAGCTGCCAGTTGGTAGCCATGTAGAAAGGACAGCCTGTTGTCTTAGACCATGTTCAGTAGAGCTTTGAAAGGGAGATTTGATGGCTATTTCCTTTTAGGAGTTTGAAAAGTTGAGGATTTCTTGGTTTCAGCTCATAGACAATTGAGAGAACATGATGGTGGTTCCAGCTGGAATAATTTCCATGTTCCTATCCAAGAATATTGGTTTTAGTGGTTTTTCCAAGCATTTTTAATCAAAATTTTTCTAGCAGAAAGTGGCCTGATTACGTTTTGGTCATTAGTTAAAATTGTATGACAGTATATTTTATTATTTGACAAATGGCATGTAATTGTATACTTAGAATGTATATTGATGTATACACACAAGGGGAGGATTAAGGTTTTGCACTCTATCTCAGACTCTGGCATTTCTCAATTTTTCAGTGTTTACTATACAATCACAAAACTTTCTTAATGTGGATCCAGAAGATGCAGCCAAGCTTTGAAAGAGCACCAGACTGTGGTAGGATTTTTTGACATTATTTGGTCAATAATCTATCAGAAGAGAGCACCAGCCACGTAAAACTCACATTTTTGTTACATTACTAGAATGATGACATTATTTGATGACAAACTACAACCTGCGGGCCGGATCCAGCCCATGAGAGCATCCAGTCTGGCCCCCAGGGAGGCTGCCTCCGGCTCTTCTCCAGAGCCGTGCTGCACGGGCACCGCTGCGGGCCGGGGCAACGCGCTTCCCCCCACTCCCCTGGGAGCCATGTGGGCAGCGCTCAGGGGGCCAGGGCAGCACGCTTTCTCCCCCCCTCCCTCCCCTGAGCCGCGCTGGTAGCGCTCGGGGACGGGGCAGCGTGCTCCCCCGGAGCCATGCTGTGCAGACAGAGCTCTGGGGGCCGGGGCTGCGTGCTCCCCCTCCCCTGGAGCCAAGCAGAGCAGGTATGGTAATGGGGGGATAAGGAAGGGGATCTGGGATGGTGGTTGGGGGGGCTCTGCAGGGGGCGGTCAGGGGGTGGGTTGGATAGGGGGTGGGATTCCGGGATGGTGGTTAGGGGGTGGGAGGGTGGATGGGGTTGGGGCAGTCAGAGAACAGGGAGCAGGGGAAATGGTTAGGGGGTGGGAACCTGGGGGGTGGTTAGGGGTCTCTGGAAGGGGCAGTCAGGGGACAAGGTCGGGGGGGGCGGGTTGGATGGGTCGGGGATTCTGAGGGGGCCGGACAGTAGCCCAACAGTGGCTAGTGCCAGATGCATCACAGAAAATTAAAAGAACAAGGCAATTATCAAGTGATCCATCCAGTGATTGAGGGCTGGGCCTTCCCTACCCGGCCCTCCATATAATTTTGCAAACCCGATGTGGCCCTTGGGCCAAAAAGTTTGCCCGCCCCTGTTGTAGACAGTGTTACAACGTGACACTGTAACTGTAGTCTTTCAAGTTCTTTTTCTTAGCACATGGGCAACTGTTCAGCCTTGGGAAGGCTTGTTATGTAAGGTTATGTATAGAAGGTGTGTGAACATCAGGAGAATTTGATCTCTGCAATCAATTCTTGAGCCAGATTTATTCTTTGGGAACTGAGCATTGATGTTGGGAGGAGATTTTTCAAAGGAGGGTTACCTGCATGCTGTTTGTGACAACCTATGTTCCAGGTTTGTGTTTATATGGGTAGATAAAAATGATTACACTTGGAGTTTGCCTAGAATTTAGGTCCCTGATTTATCTTCCACTGGTAAGCCAACATACAAATCCCTAGACATCTGCTGCAGCTTGACAGAGAGGAAACAACATTTTGATTTCAGCATGATGATTGTGTTTTTAAATGCCCTCCTGAATTAACTCTTTAATTGTTCAGGTTAAAAATATGACAGACGATGTAAATGGCTAACATACTGTAGGTGCAGGCAACAAGTACAGCCTTCAGGTGTTCCTGACAAAATATGCATGCTACTGGACAATAGTCAAGAGTTGTTCTGAAATTAGATTTTGGTAATAAAATGTGGAATCGAATTCAAAAACATATGTTGATTTACTGTTACAGGATGTGAATTTTTCTCTACTGTTCTGTGCAATGTTTCTCTAGGTAGCACTTCTTTTCTCTTTCCAGATGGCATCCATGATACCACTTGATGTAGAAATTGCATTGGTGGCATCCTTAAAGAGTGTCCTAAATATGTCCGTTGTCGTTGTCTTCCCATGCTTGGTGCTTTATGCTTTAAAACTAGCAAACTGATAGGTCTGAAAATGTAATAGTAAACGGGGAATCATCTTTGTACAGGTGTGTTTCTAGTGGAGTATAAATGTATGCATCTAGGAACAGGTGCTCACACTAGATGATTTCAATGATCCCTTCTGGCCTTGGAATCTATGTATTTAATATGAGAGACTTAATTTTTTTTGTATTTCTAATTTTTTAAAACTTTACAATCTCAAACGTTAATGTTCCTCATTTAACCCCCACCCACTCACTGTTACAGGAACGGGGAGTTGTGTAATTTTTTTCATCCAGTGCTACAAAGTGCAGCACTTTATTGTATTTACACAAACGCTACCTAAGTAACGTCCATTGTTTTCTTGCAACTTCATAGGTTTTAAACTATACCATTTCATAGATACAGAATAAATCTTAATATGGTATTGTATAGTTCTGCAGTTTAGTCTTATAGAGTTGCACAACACTAGTTACACTTGAGATAAATATTTTAACATAAGAGTGGCCATATTGGGTCGGACCAATGGGCTGTCCAGTGTGTTGTCTTCCAATAGTGGCTAGTGCCAGATGCATCACAGAAAATTAAAAGAACAAGGCAATTATCAGGTGATCCATTCTCAGTCGTCCAGTCCCAGTTTTTGGCAAGCAAAGGCTGAGAGACACCCAGAGTATGGGAATCTGTCCCTAGCCATCTTGCTAGTAACCTTTGGTGAGCCTATCCACCATGAATTCATCTAATTATTCGCACAACATCCCCTGGCAACAAGTTCCACAGGTTGACAGTTGTGTGAAGAAATACTTTGTTTGTTTGTTTTAAGCCTGCCACCTATTAATTTCATTGAGTGATCCCTAGTTCTTGCGTTATGCAAAGGGATAAATAAAACTTCCCTATTCACTTGCTTCACCGCATTCATGATTTTATAGACCTCTGTCATAGGCCTCCTTAATCGTCTTTTTTCTAAACTGAATAGTCAGTCCATCTTTTTTATCTTTCCTCATATGGAAGCTATTCCATACTCCTGACAGTTTTTGTTACCCTTCTCTGTACTTTTCTAATTCTAATCTTTTTTGAGGTTGTACTGCAAGTATGTGTAAAACTAGCTCTTGGTGAAGTCTTTATTTTTAAAATATTTTCTCAAACTTACCCATAGTCTCTCCCTCAATGCAGTTGGGCAGTTTGAATTTTTAAGGTTAATTTTGAGTTGTGTTGTGTGCAGAAACAGTCAGAACATTTTGGTTTTGTTTCTTTAAATGGATAAGTTTGTGCACTCCACCGCTTTCATTTGCTTAACTCAGGGCTTGTCTACACACAAAAATTGCATTGGTGTAACTAAATTGGCTTCTAATTAAAGTAACTTCTTAATAAGCTAAATCTTGAACCAGTTTCAGAGCATCCACATAAGGGGATTGCACCATTTTAATCAAATTGATTTAGAAACCAATTTAAACTGCTGCAATTTCTGATGTGGAGACAAGGCCGCAGAACAAGCATTGTAGTCTCTCCTACACTAGAAGAAAATTGTTTTAAAGTTAACTAACATTTTGAATTAAGTGCTTAAAGAAGTGCTTAAAGTGGTTTTTAAAAAGTGCAAGTACATAGTGTAGGCAAGATTAATACCTTTAAAAATGTGTTTGTTGGTCATGGTTAATCTTAGAGCAAGTCTACTGAAACGTGCATAGAAAGGCATAGTTTAAGTTTGAATGTAGTTGTGATTCTGCATTTCCTGACTCTTGCATGTTTAAATTGCACAACTTTAACATTGCTGCAAATATTCCTTTCCCCCCACTTCCTTGAATAAAACCTTTGCCTCCCTGCCCCCCTAGTAGTTAAGCTCTGACATGGCAGTGTAATACTGTTTATAGTCTGCTTTTAAAAAAATAACTGAAACCATTTCATACTATCTGGAAGGTCTGTAATATTGTATTTGTTTAGTAGGATTTGATAGGAAATTAAGATGTAAAATATAAAAATATAACTGCTGTTTATTCACAAATAAAATCCTTTGAAATTTTTAGTATAAAGAGCAAAAATAGCATAGCTTTTATAAGCACTAATATTAACCAGAGTGAGAACATTCACACTCTATTTTTCAGACCGTCGCATATTCTCAGGTTACCTTCAGTCTTAGAACAAGAGGTCTGCAAATGCTGATTTTGATAAGTCAGTAGCTATTGATAATCAACTGCTTGTTACTATTAGAAAGTGTCTAGGTGGTTGTACTACGCCTCAATATATAATATTTAGTGATGAACTGTTATAGTACTTAGCCTCAGAGCATTTTATTCTCACACTTGTCATGTCATCATATTTTTGTTCTTAAAGAGGTCTTAACCTTAATTGGATCTGTGTAGTAGGCTATTAAAAAGCCTGTGAAAAACTTTCATAGTCTAGTCAAATATAATGAATCCTCCTAAATAATTCCAGATACAACAGTTCTGTTATGGCAGTAACAACTACAGAACTGATACCGCATCCGACACCTATGTAAATAATGCTTATTCATGCAAGTAGTCCCACTGGAAGACTTTGGAAGACTTAGTCAGATAATTGCAGGATCAGGTCAATGCATTGTTAACTTTGTACACTATAATACAGGTATACATAAAGTTTAGGGAAAAAAGTAACCTATCTGCAAATATTAGATACGTTTTATCTAGATAAACGATGTGAATCATGTGTTTTTCACTGGGTCTGAAAATACAGGCTTTTTTAAAAACTGAACCTTAAATATTCTATACTTGAGATACTTCCTGCCCTTTAACGTACTTCCCTAGTTAAACTTCTCATTTCCCAGATTTAAATAAGATCACAGCTGTTGGGGATAAATTAATTTGCAACAATGCTGAGGAGGAATGACTGAAATATCTTGAAGTTTTTTAATTGAGATTTTGGCCCAAATTCACTTTAGCCATTGTTTGCCTTTTTTATATATGTGCTAACATCTCAACAGGCTTTTAAAGTTAACTGATAAGGCATAATAAAGGGTGTATTTTGGAGTAATCATTGCATGATGGGTAGCTGTTAGAAAGCTAAAGCTGAGAAATTTTAACCAGAGATATTTTACCAAAGGGATCTACATGGAAGCAACAGAAAAGGTGTGGCTGGATGACTCATGAGCCACTAGGCTGAAATAGTTTGAAAAGGTCTTGAATTAGCCAGGGATGAATCTGTTACAGAACAATGAGATGTGGTGGTGTAGGGCTTGGTTACACTGGCACTTTATAGCGCTATAAAGCCCCCACGAGCGCTATAACCTCCTCCCCGTCCACACTGGCAAGGCACGTAGAGCGCTATAACTGCTGAGTTATAGCGCTATTGTTAATCCACCTCCGCATGGGGAATAAGGGCTGTAGCGCAGCTGCTGTAGCGCTACAGCAAGGATGTGGACACCCACTGCGCTACAAGTAATCTCTGGAGATGCCTAGAGCCATTTAAGGCAATTGACGTCTCTTCCCTTTGTTTTGAACTCGGCTGGAGGAATGCGGAAGTACCTCTTTAGAGTTTCTTTCTTAACTCGGCAGATAAGCAATGCAAATGTTTAAGGAGGGAGCCTGTGTGAAAACAAAGCCTTCTGTGAACGGAGGCTCACTGACAGGCTTTCAGAAAAACGGAAAAACCACTCTCTCTCTCCCTCCGCATACACACAACGCGTCCCCCCTCACCCCCCTCGTTTAAAGAGCATGTTGCACCCAGCTGAATGCTGGGATACCTGCCCTAATGCGCTGCTCTTAATGCCGCATTAAGTGCCCCAAATGTGGCCATGCTATACCGCAGGAGCATCTGAGTGTGGACATACAATAGCGCTATACATATTACTGTATAAGGGGACCGCTATAACCTATAGCGCTATAATCTTGTAAGTGTAACCATACCCTAAGGCTGATAGTTTAGAAGTAAAACAGAAACTAGATAGTTGCTGAGATTACATGACCTCTGCAAGTCTCTCAGAAGATTTTATATTCTAAATGGGTCAGGTGTATTAAACAGATCAAGGGGTCAGACAGAAATGTACCCTAAAATACAATTCTTACACATCTAAGATAATTTCCTTTCTTTGATTAATCGTTTGCCGGAGGAGTACGTCCATGAGACAAAAATACTGTGACAGCGTGTCAAATGTTTTGTGACATACTTTAAGGGCATCTTAAGACTCTTTAGGAACTGCAGGAAGTGTAGTGGCGATTGGTTGTCACCATGAGGTGCTGTTTTAGGTTGAGATAACGGGGGTCTGACAAGGAATGTCCAAGCAGAAACTGAAGGTTTGCTATTCCAGGAAACAGATCTGTTTAGCAAGAACTAGATCTGATGCCAGTAAAGAGGCCACAAAAGGAACAATAAGGTCTTTGGCTTGTACCAGCTAACATTTTGAAGGAAGACCTTTTCCTTTTATTTGTATCATCTGTTTCTGGAATAATGTGACCTTTATTGCAGAATATTCTATTTATTCTACAATAGGTATTCTGGTCAACTTCCTCATGTAGGCAAGCCCTTAAATTTTAGATTTTACTTCTCATTTCAGTGTATACCTAAGACCAGTTGTGATGTTTCCTGGGGTACCCAGGGTTGTGAGGCATCTTGCTACAACCTGCCTGTCACACTGTCTGGTGTGGTTCGTGACCATCAGTGCCAGCCTCAGGGCTGACTGTCTAAAAGCAGGATAGAGACCCCAAACTGATAGAATGTGCTATAATTAGATTTCACCAACTCTGTAACAGATGTGAACTCCTGAAGCACTATAACAGTCTTCCTGTGGAGTCTCAGAGAGTCCCCTTGGGACTCTGTCTTGTCACCCAAGCAAGCTGGACTTAATGATAGCTGGTTGCCATACACCAGAGCTCACAAAATATTCAGGTTGCTTCCAGTGCCAAGAGACCTGTCATCAGTCAGTTATCCTATGTTAAATTGTACTTCAGATCTCACACCAGAGACAATGTTTGTAGCCAATCCTATAGTAAACTAATCAAGGATTTATTAACTAGGAAAAAGAAATGTGAGAGTAATTTACAGGTTAAAGCTGGCAACATATATACACAAGTGAGATAGAGTCTATAGTCCCTAAAGGTAACAGAATTGTAGTAATCTGTCATCACTGAATATTTTTTGGGGCCAACCCAGCTTGACCCTGGGGATTTCTGTTTGTTTCCTAGCTCCAGCCCTAGGAGAGTCCAAACAGCAAAAGACAGAGAGAAAGCTTTCTTTTGTCCTTGCTTTATCTACTTGTTCCAGCATTCAAGCCAACGGGATGAGTTTCTTGAAGATAGCACCTTCATTCGTGTGAGAGGGCTATTAACCAAAACTTTGTATCAGGATGTTCCATAAGGGCCCATTTAGTTTTGATAGTCCTTCTTGATGAGGAGTGGACCATTCCTCATGGCTGGATTCACAGGTTCAGAGCAGGCATTTTTACAGTTATAAAGCAAAACATTGCTATCACCTTATAGCATGTGAGACAGACATTGCACATGAAATTAATGCATGCAGCAACTTGCAAGCATTCTACAGAGACCAAACCCTTTCTTATCAGTCTAACACCTATCTTGAGCAATACTAGCATACAGGTGAGCTGCCTGGTTTCCAGCTATGAGTTTGTCAGTGCTCAGCTAATGCCTACAGCCATCGCAAGATGCCTAGATCTGGCCTGCCAGCTTCACATTGCTCTTGTGAGGAGAAAGACTTGTCTGTGTGGTGGTGTGTGGCAGCTACATAATTTCACCAGCAACACAAACATTACCCTTTAGGCCTGTCAGGCCGTGATCTCTCTCTTCAGGTTAGCGGTAGGCACACTCCAACCCCCAAGCTCCTTGAGCATCTCCGTGGAGTGGCCAGCCCCTATTCCACTGGACACTCACAGAATTCACAGATTCACCGCTTCCAAAAAAGCAGAATACCCCAGCTTACCAGTTTTACCTCAGATCACTGCTCCATTTAACACATGACTCTTAGATATGTTTATAGTGAAAACAAATAAAAGTGTATTTAACAAACTATAGAGATTCACTTGAAGTGGTAGAAAGTAGATGTATTGAAACAAATGGTTACATATAAAATGAAATCATAACATACATGCTAGAATCTAGACGTTATTTAGATACTTTCATTTCTTATAAAGCAATGCTCACCTAAAGTCCTTCCAGTATTTTACAGCCAGGCTTGGCTGTGATCTTCTATTCATGAGAGAAGTTCACACCGTCAGCTTACCTCCTCTGTGAAAGATGCTGGGTGTCTCTCTACAGCCTGAAATATAGCAGAACAATCCACTATCCTTATTCATAAGTAGGATGCCTTCCACAGGTTGTTTTCCCCTGTATATTCCTTGTAGTTGTTGTAATCCTTTCATTAGCATCTGGCTCAGTATGAAAATAGGCATAAATTGTAAGACACATTGTAAACAATGACCAGACAGGGAAATAGGTTATTTTCAGGCAGTGGGAATTTATCAGAGACATGTCGCCTCCAGATTATTTGCCTTAAGAACATAATTTTCAGTATAGACACACAACCCTTAAATGTTATCCATACATGTATTTCACTTTGATTGTGCTGACCAGTGGGCTACTGGCTCTCGGTAGAGACCTCAGATGCCACCCGTTAGTGAATTGTGCCTATATCTGACGAAGAGGATCCTTGTAAAACCCTTTGCCAGTTGGCACCAGGGTTTCCTCAATCACATCAGTTTAGGCAAGATCAGATACTCTTCATGTAGGTATTTCAAAACTTCAAACTTCTTAACTCCCACCCACACGAAATGATAATTTACTTAAAAGCAAACAACCTAATTTCTAGAAACTTGCAACATGTTCCTTTTGTCTTAATACAGCAGAACCTGAGAGTTATGAACTGACCGCTCAACCACCCACCTCATTTTGAACTGGAAGTATGTGATCACGCAGCAGCAGAGACCCCCCCCCCCCCCCCAAAAAAAAAAACAAATACATATAGTCCAGTACTGTGATAAATGTAAACTACTAAAAAAATAAAGGAAGTTTTTTTAAAAAAGACTTGACATGGTAAGGCAACTTTTTGTGCTTGTTTCATTTAAATTAAGGTGATTAAAAGCAGCATTTTTCTTCTGCGTGGTAAAGTTTCAAATATGTATTAAATCAGTGTTCATTTATGAACATTTGAAAGAACAGCTATAACATTTTGTTCACAGTTACAAACATTTCAGAGTTACAAAGTCTCCATTCCCGAGGTGTTCATAACTGAGGTTCTACTGTATGTCGTTATAGTAGTGTTAAAATATACACCAAGCATCCTCTATCTCTTGCTTCCAATATTTCCACAAGCCTACTTTTTTCCCTTTTCTGTTCATCTTGATTCTTACCCTCATTGCCTTCTAACTATTTATATTGCATTCTACCAATTTATATGGCAAGCTCCTTCAGACAAGGGCCTTTTCGTCTTTTGTACTCAAAGTTCTTTGATTTTATTTTAAATAATTGTCGATCTGGAAGGTGTTGCTAAAGTATCCAGTCATCTTTCAAAAATATCCAAAATTATCTGTATGTCCAAAATACTCAGTGGATAATTTGGACATATTTTTAACAAATACACCTTTAAAAAATGTGTATATCCATAACTTTTGATGCTGCTTTATGATTGCTTATGACAGTATTTAATATTTTAGCATTGTTATATTTTATTGTGCTAAATTCTGTGTTCAAGAACTCCGATCTGGTGCTTAGTTCATTGACTATGACATTAACATTTTGCTTTTTCACCTATAATGGGAGAAACAGGTCAAGTTTGTCAGTATGTGAAAGGTCTTTCTGATAACTAATCCCAAATACAAGCTCCTAAAGGTCTACTATAAAGGTAGTTGCAGAAATGTTTTAAGGGAGGACACAGATTTTGAGAGACAAAACTCTGATCCAAAGGATTTCCAGTAGAATATGTGGCAACTTTGAACATAACTGGCATTTTTGTTATGGGGAGTAGCAGGGTTTTGTCTCTTCAGATGGGATGGATAGGCTTGAAAATCTTAATTCTGAATTGTGTATTCTTATGATTGGGTACATTTTATCTTTTTAGTCCATGTGCTTCAACTGTTTACCTGAAATCATAATCCTTTTTTTATATCACATCACACTTGATTGCTGTGAGAAAGGTTATTGTGATGTCAAAACAAAGGGTTAGGACTTCATCTGCTCCACTATTTATTTATTCCATACCTGAATGTTTAAAGAACAGAGATTCCATTTTCATGATTTCTAATGTTTTTAAAAAAAAGAAGATAAAAAGGATTCCTATTCCTATCCAATAAATATAAGGAGAAATGTTTCTGTGCAGATTATATAGGACAAATAAAATGCCAATCTATAAAAAGGGGAATAAGGACAACCCAGGGAGTAACAGAGAGTGTGGATTTGATTTAAATCAAATTGATTTTAATCACTAGCCATGAAGACTCGATTTACATAAAAATGCATTCTTGTTGTTGTTATAACCTTAATGCATATTTCTTCACAATTCAGAGATAGGTATAGGTTTCATTTGTAAAAGGTACACACTACATTTTTAAAGTGATTTATTTTGAAAATTTTTCAGATTAGTTTTACAGATATATCAGAAATGAATGATTGGTTATTTCATTCACCAAAGTTAATTGAAGCAGATATTTATGAAGTCACTGGGAGATGAACTATCTCCAATTCAACAGCTTAATAATTAATATTTGGAGGATTTTCTTGCTATGCTGTATTAGGAGGAGAACATCACCAGACAGACATTTAAATTGTTTTAGTTAACTAAAACAACAACATAAAGTATTCTGGATTTTTTCCTTCAACAGCAAATATATATTTTAACAAAACAAGCATGTGAATTTTTGAATTGAGTTAAACATTCAAGTTTTTTAAACAGGTTTGATTTTGTTAAAATTGTTCTCAACTAAAATAGTTAAATGAAATATTTGAAAAATTAAAATTAAATCAACTATGTCAGACAGATCAACATGAGAAACTTAAAAGTATTGGTGTCTGCAGCTAACTAAGTTGTCTTCACTTTCATTTTCCTGTTTATCCATAATCTGGAAAAGAAAAACAAGCTTTTCTTCTTCTTCTTTTTTTTTTTAAGTCCCAAACAATTTGGAATGAATTAATCCAGAGGAAGAAAATATTTTTTTCTACACTGTCAGAAGTTTTTTGTTAAAAGTGAGATTATCACTTCAACAGTCTGTAAATCCAAATGCTTAAGTGACTTCCACCAGTTCACTGGTGTGCCTTTGTTTAAAAAATCAGCAAACATTTCTTTAATGGTTTGCCCTTAGCTCTGAAGTTTATTATAATTGGCATTATGGAGGGATGATTGCTGGATGTCCATGTCATAGCCAAGTCACAGTTAAGGTTTGATCCTGGTACCAAGCATTAAGAATATTTGCATGTATCTTTAAATAGTTTTTTTCCTCAAAAAGCATATTATAAAAAAAAAATCTGATTTAAATAAACAATTCTTTTTTAAAAAATTATCGATTTTTATCCTCCCTGAAATTGATAAATTAAAGAGCGATAAATCACTGGGACCAGATAGCATTCACCCAAGAATTCTGAAGGAACTCAAATGTGAAATTGCAATTTGAAATTGCAAATGTGAAATTGTCAAATACAGACTAACTGTAGTCTGTGACCTATCATTTAAATCAGCTTCTGTGCCAGATGACTGGAGGATAGCTAATGTAATGCCAATTTTTTAAAAAGGCTTCACAGGTGATCCAGGCAGTGACAGGCCTGTAAACCTGACTTCAGTAATGGGCAAACTAGTTGAAACTATAATAAAGAACAATATTGTCAGACATACAGATGAACATACTTTGTTGAGGAATTCAAAGGGGTAGCTGTTGTTTTTACTGATACAGACTACAAAGAGGAGTCCTCACGGCACCTTAGAGGCCAATAAATTATTTGAGTATAAGCTTTTGTGGGATATAACCCACTTCCTTAGATGCATGGAGTGGAAAATACAGTAAGCAGGTATAAATATACACCACATGAACAGATGGGAGTTGCCTTACCAACTGTCGGGAGGGGGAGGTAGTGCTAATGAGGCCAATTCAATCTAAGGGGATGTGGCTCATTCCCAGCAGTTGACAAGAAGGTATCAGTTGTTGAGGAAGAGTCAACATTGTTTTAGAAGTGACAGAGTCCTGTGGCACCTTAAAGACTAACTAAAATTTTAGTTAAGGTGCCACAGGACTCTTTGTCACTTCTGCAATTCCAGACTAACAGGGCTACCCATCTGATTCTTGGCAACATTGTTTTAGTAAAGGGAAGTCATGCCTCACCAATTTAGTAGAATCCTTTGAGTGGGTGTCAACAAGCATGTGGACCAAGAGGATCCAGTGGTTATAGCATACTTAGATTTTCAGGAAGACATTGACAAGGTCTCTCACCAAAGGCTCTTGCACAAAATAAGCTGCCACAGGATAAGAGGGAAGATGCTCTCATGGATTGGTAACTGGTTAAAAGACAGGAAACAAAAGGTAGGTATAAATGGTAAGTTTTCAGAATGGAGAGGTAAATAGTGGTGTCCCACAGGGGTCTGTACTGGGACCGGTCCTATTCATATTCATAAATGATCTGGAAAAGGGGTAAACAGCGAGGTAGCAAAATTTGCAGATGATACAAATTTACTAAAGATAGTTAAGATCCAGGCAGACTGCAAAGCGCTACAAAAGGATCTCTCAAAACTGGGTGACTGGGCAACAAAATGGCAGACGAAATTTAATCTTGATAAATGCAAAGTAATGCACATTGGAAAGTATAATCTCAACTATGCATATAAAATGATGAGGTCTAAATTAGCTGTTACCACTCAAGAAAGATATCTTGGTCATTGTGGATAGTTCTCTGAAAATATCCACTCAGTGTGCAGCAGCAGTCAAAAAAGCAAACAGAATGCTGGGAATCATTAAGAAGGGGATAGATAATAGGACAGAAAATATCATGTTGCCTCTATATAAACACATGGTGCATCCACATCTTGAATATTATGTGCAGATGTGATCACCGCATCTCAAAAAAGATATATTAGAATTGGAAAAGTTCAGAAAAGGGCAACAAAAATGATTAGGGTCATGTAACAGCTTATGTATGAGAAGAAATTAATAAGACTGGGACTTTTCAGCTTGGAAAAGAGATGGCTGAGGGGAGATATGACTGAGGTCTATAAAATCATGACTGGTGTAGAGACAGTAGATAAGGAAGTGTGGTTTACTACTTCTCTTAAGACAAGAACAAAATGAAATTAATAGGCAGCAGATTTAAAACAAATAAAAGGAAGTATTTCTTCACACAATGCACAGTCAACCTGTGGACAGAGGATGCCGTGAAGGCCAAGACCAGAATAGGGTTCAAAAAAGAACTAGATAAATTCATGGAGGATAGGTCCATTGATAGTGTCCCTAGCCTCTGTTTGCCAGAAGATGGAAATGAGCGACAGGAGATGGATCACTTAATGATTACCTGTTACGTTTATTCCATCTGGGGCACTTGGCACTGGCCTCTGTTGGAAGACAGGATACTGGGCTAGATAGACCTTCAGTATGACCAAGTAGGGCCATTCTTATGTTCTCTGTGTTCTCTTCTCCAGACTAAACAAAGCAGTTTTTTCCATCTTCCCTCATAGATCATGTTTGCTAGACCTTTAATCTTTTTGTTATTCTCTTCTGGACTTTCTCCAATTTATCCACATCTTTCCTGAAATATGGCACCCAGAATGAGTCACAATACTCCAGTTGAGGCCATATCAACACTGAATAGACCAGAAGAATTATTTCTTGTGTCTTGCCTACAACACTTCTGCTAATACAGCCCAGAATGATGTTTGCTTTTTTTCTTTTCTTTTCTTTTCTTTTCTTTTCTTTTCTTTTTTTTTTTTTTTTTTGCAATGGTTTTGCACTATTGACTCATAATTGGCTTGTGGTCCACTATGATCCTGAGATCCCGTTCTGCAATAGGCAGTCACTTCCCATTTTGTATATGTGCACCTGATTGTTCTTTCCTAACTGGAGTACTTTGCATTTATTCTTATTGAATTCATCCTATTTACTTCAGACCATTTTTCCATTTTTTCCAGATTATTTTGAATTTTAATCCTATCCTCCAAAGCACTTGCAGCCCTTCCCATCTTGGTATCATGCACAAACTTTATAAGTGTACTCTCTATGCCAGGGATAGGCAACCTATGGCACGGGTGCTGAAGGCGGCATGCAAGCCGATTTTCAGGGGCGCTCACACTGCCCAGGTCCTGGTCACCAGTCTGGGGGGGTTCTGCATTGTTATTTAATTTTAAAAGAAGCTTCTTAAACATTTTTAAACCTTATTTACTTTACATACAACAATAGTTTATTTCTATATTAAAGACTTATCGAAAGAGACCTTCTGCAAACGTTAAAGTGTATTACTGGCATGCTAAACCATAAATTAAAGTGAGTAAATGAAGACTTGGCACACCACTTCTCAAAGGTTGCGACCCCTGCTCTATGCCATTATCTAAATCATTGATGAAAATATTGAACAGAACCAGATCCAGAACTGATCCCTGTGGGACCCCACTCAATATGCCTTTCTGGTTTGACTGTGAACCACTGATTACTTTCTGGGAACAGTTTTCCAACCAGTTTTGCACTCACCTTATAGTAACTCCATCTAGGTTGCATTTCCCTAGTTTGTTTATGAAAAGGTCATGCAAAATAGTATCAAAAGCTTTACTAAAATCAAGACATACCAGATCCCCACATCCACAAGACTTGTTAGCCTCTCAAAGAAAACTGTTAGGTTGGTTTCACATGATTTGTTCTTAACAAATCCATGCTGTTACTCGTCACCTTATTTTCTAGATCAGTGGCTCTCAACCTTTCCAGACTATTGTACCCCTTTCAGGAGTCTGATTTGTCTTGTGTACCAAGAAGTTTCACCTCCCTTAAAAACCACTCACTTACAAAATAGAATAATGTCACAACATACTATAACTGAAAAATTGCTTTCTTTCTAATTTTTACCATAGAATTATAAATATCTATTGGAATATAAATGTGTACTTACATTTCAATGTATAGTATGTAGAGCAGTATAAACAAGTCATTGTCTGCATGAAATTTTAGTTTGTACTGACTTCAAGAGTGCTTTTCATGTAGCCTGTTGTAAAACCAGCTAAAAAATGTAGAGGAGTTGATTTAGTCCCTGGAAGACCTCTGCGTACCCTTAGAGGTACCTCTGGTTGAAAACTACTGTTCTAGGTGTCTTCAAACTGACTGCTTAATTATTTGCTCCATTATTTTTCTGGGTACTGAATTTAAGATGATTGGTCTGTAACCAGGGTGGATAAAAATCAGTGATTTTAAAAAAAAAATATTAAAAAAATATATTTTAAATTTAAATCAGATTTTTTTTGATAAAAGGCTTTTTGAGGAAAAAGCCTATCTAAAGATAGATACATTATAGCTGAAAGATATCTCATTATGGAATAGGGATTATAAATTCTAATTCTATAGTATGAGACAGTATATTCATGTAATGTTTAAGAAAAGTTTTGTAAATGAATTCCAATAGTCCATAGATTAGGGACCCAATCTTATGGGATTCTACACGTTTCTGTATAGGTTATTTATGTCTTGAATTCAGGAGACTGGATTAGAAGATCTCTAAGGTCCTTCCTGTTCTATGATTCTATATCTTAATGTTTTCCACAAACTAAAAATGGGTGTACCAAAATGTTTTCATTTGGTTGTAAGTTTTCTTTTGTGTGCAAGTATAATATGTAATTTAACTTGTCAGCTCATATTTTGGGATTATTATCAAGGCATTGAATTTGAAAATGGAAATTCCCATTTCTAAGCTGTGTTCAGAGTTAAATGATTTTATAGTTTGAAAATGTTAGTACATAGTAAGCATTATAAACCATGACCACAAAATGTCACTTTGTAGAAGAACATTTTGTGCATAATAATTTATAATGTGATGCATGATTTTGAAATAAAAAATTGAAAAGTGTTTTTCTTAATTTACCATTTCATATGTCTCACTTTGAGTAAGTTTTGATACTGTTGAGAGGAGCAGAGAGAGGTTTTGAGAGAAATTTTTCCAGAAATACTTTAAAATAGTTGAAATGTGATTTTTTTTTTGTAATCAACTGGTGGTTGTATTATGGGCAGAACTCATTTCTGCCACTTCTATGCTGGAGGAAAAAACATCAGAAACTGTCTGCATTGTTCAAATATAAAGGAATAGTGGTATTTGCTAAATATATATAGATAGAGATATAGATATAGAGATATATATTTTCCAGTGATCCAGAAATCAGGGTTTCTTTCTGAAAATAACAGTTGAGTAAAAGTAGCTATTTATCAGAGATTTTTTGTGCCCTAAACACTGGCCTCTTAATATTCCTTATCTTGGAAATGGACACTTTTGCACCATTACACTGAGGAATGTGGAAGAGTGCACATATTGTGTATTGTGCCTCTGCAGTTCAGCACTATGGGAATGATGTTCTCCACCTGTGTTGAGTACACTGCAAAACCAACTTGAAAATGTAGTGTGCACTTGTAGAGAAGACAAGCCTCCTTTCAGAGTCCAGTAGTCTTTGTGAAATTGTTTTTGCCTGTCTCCTTTTATCCCAAAGGATTGATAAATGAGATGCTTACATCTTTCTTTGATTCCTTCAAAGGCTCTAATACTCCATATATGTTGAAGCTAATAAAGCAGTTGTGGTATTTAGTTCACAGCCCAAACTGCCATTTTCTCCTAGGGTGACTAGACAGCAAATGTAAAAAATCGGGACTGTCCCTATAAAATTGGGACATCTGGTCACCCTATTTTCTCTCCACTTCTCACCATGTCCCCAAAATGGTCTCCATCTACATCAGAAGACTTTTTGCAGGGCTCCTGTGAGGAACCTTTCCATTTGAAACAACCTGTGTATGCACAGAGGTACTTACTATTTCACAAGAGCTCCATCACTTTGGCTAATGAGGTTCTTTGCTAGTATGGTGAAGATGCTGTTTATATTATGAAATTGCTCATTAAAATTTTGTGTTTAACATCTCCTTGAATAAACTAGGCTTTGAAGAGGTATGGGGTTTAGTTCAAAATAAGGTTGCAAAAGTTGGAACAGGAAGTGTTTTGTTTTTTTTTCAAAGCAGGAAAAAAAATCTCACTTGCTAAAAAGAGTATTAAACCATATTTGTTCAATTGAAACAAAAAATAATCTTCCAAGCAGTAATCAAGCTGGGAAAATTTCATCTTGAAAGATGAGATTTAGGAAGTTAAGAGTAAATGAAAATGGGTGATTATAATAGAGACGGTTTTGCATCTTTAAATGTAGTGTTCACTGCCACTCCTGCCATAGTAATAGCTAATATGAAAATAAAAGAGAATGCTTCCAGACAAATAGTAATTAGAGGCATCTAATATGTGTGAGAGGGAAGGGGCAGTATTTTTTATTTTTGTTCTTAAACCAAACAACTAAATATAAAATAAATTTCTGAGATTCCCTGGGTGAAAGAACTTAGAACAAATGTTAAGGAATGAAATGGGGTAATTCTTGAATAATATTAAGATTGTTATCAAGACTCGTTCCCAGACTAGTATTTGATGTTTAGGAATTACTGCCTCCCTTTAGTAATGTGATAGTGTTTGTATATAAATTAAGGAAATATCCGTGTTTGTAATTTATATGGAAAAAATGCCTAGATGGCTGAAAAAGTGTCTGTAATCAGCTGTGTCTGTGCAGGGTGGGTAGCAGAAATAAATCTTTTTTACATAGAAATATGAAGTCTTAAATGGTACCTTTATTAATAGCATACAAGGAAGATCATAAATAAATTCTGATGCTTTGATGTAGTCAGGAATAATAGATAATCTCAGATATACGAAGTGTTAGAAAGTTGAGTTCATCTCTAGTAGGAGGGAGATGGGAGAGGGAATGTAAACAAGAGACCAAAACTTTCTTTAAGAAAAAGATGACGTAAAACAACATAATGTGTGTAAATCATTTACCACTTCCTTCTCAGGGACAGATTTTAACAAGTCAAGTCAGAGTATCACATTGTTTCAAACTGAACGAAGACTTTAGCCACTTACCTATGAAGGGCAACACTCTGCTTTTCTTCTTAATGTCGTAGATACTGGCACATATCACAGAATTGAAGAAACATTTCCGTAGACTTCAACTATGATCTTGTAGTGATAGGATTCTTTCATCTCCTTTGTGTGCATTTTTCCAGATCTCAATGGATGCTTCGTGCTATGGCTAACTTGGAGGTACTGTTTTCAAACAAGAAGATGGGAAGGGCACAACAGGAGTAGACAATAACTTTACACTACCTGATTTTGAAAATGTAAGGTCTATGGCAAGTCAGTTTTTTGTTCCTTACCTGGATTGAATTTGTGAAGTTAATAAATAAAAGATTACTCTGAAGCAGATTTAAGGAACTTGTTCTTCAAGACTTTGTTAATGTGAAAAAAAAGTGTTTTCTGTTCAGCTTTTTTTTTTTAATTAATTGTTTGAAATGAGTAGGAGAATTATTTAAACAGGCAGCATCAGTAACAGCAGACATTTCCTGTGTCCAAAAACACTTCTGTCGCATTCTTTACTGCTGATACCAATGCACACGCAATTATGAGATGGGACAGGGCATATTCTACCAATTAACATCAGGAAAAATCAGTCTAACTTCCAAAAACTGCTACCTCTTTAGTAAACTGATGAAGGAGGAGAAGGAGAAGAAGAAATAATACAGCTGCTGCATAGAAATAGAAATGAAGTTCTAAAGAGGGGCATGTCCAAAATGATAGCAGCTTAGATGAACATCCTATAGATATCAGCACTTCCTTGTAATTCATTAATATTAAGTGCAATTAACATAATTCATATTCTGTTAAATGAGAAGACATGAATGACTGATATTGAGAGTGACTGATTTTTGGAGGGTAAAAAACCTATATTGTGTCTAATCAGCATTTTTTTAAGGAACAGTTAATTTAAGTGAAAATATACCTATAGTAATTCTGCCAAGGAGTCATGTGCTTTTTATACCATTGCAATACATGCCAGTCATATTATTGGATAGGTGACCATAATAAATGAAAATGTGTGTTTGGGGGAAGAAAGAGTGTGTGAATTTGAAGTACAGCATACCAAAACCTGCACCCAAAATCCAGTGTTGTGGTTACCTGACCATGACTGAAGTACACAGCTTTGATTTCTAAGCCATTCAGAATACAGCAGGTCAGCAGTTGTACCAGGAGCTACTGTCCCCTTAATGTACAAATTAGATAAAATATTTTGAATCTACATCAGTCGTTTGGTTTTATATAAATAGCTATTGCAATTAAAAATTGTTGCAGGATTAGTGTCTCTTGCTTTGGAAGCAAACGTCTCCTTTGTCTTAATACTTGATTTTGACTTCTTCAGCTGCCTCTCAGCATTATTTTATCAGCAAGAAACTGTGACTGTTTTTATTAACATGATCTCTTATGTAAGTGGAAGTCTTGTAATTTAAAGTTGTCTTTTTTCTCTCTGTGGGACAGCTTTAATATATGTACTAAATGTTACCAAGTCATCACATCCTGTGAGATGGACTTATTTGAATCTATGATTCTTGTTACCATGGTCATCTGTATTGCAAGACTATACTTTTCAATACTGTTTGTTTTGTTTTTCCAATGGAACAGTAGTGGTTGTTCTGGAGCTCTGGCCTGAGCCCTCCATGTTGCTGTAGAGAGATGTGGGAATAGCAGGATTTTGACCCTTAGAGAGAATATTTGCCTATGAAAGAAGAGAACAACTAGTGTTGTGAATAATAAAAAGCCAAGTGAAATTGAATCATTTTATATTCTCTGGAGCACAGATTTCCCTAATGAATTTAAAGTGGGAAGAATTTCCTGAAGGATTTTATATATTGGTGATGAGATCCTTGGGTAACTGGTGATGAGAGAACTTGATAACTTAATGCGTATAGCACATTACTATGTAAACCTTCTGGTCTGCTCAAGCCTACTGAAAGGGAATAGTGGTAATTTTAAGAAGTTCATTCTAATAAGAATACTGTCATCTAAGATCAAGCTTATTTAATGCTAATTTAAGTCTTCCTTTTCATCTCTTTTTTTCTAATGGAGTAAAATGATACATAGCTTTTTTGGTACAGTATACCATCGTTAACAATATATTATTGATTATATAAATACGTAGAGATGGATTCCAATGTTATCTGTACACTTTTACATATATTATAGGATTATGTCCTACAACATATTTATTTGTTACATTGTTGTGTAAATAAATGTGTTTGAACTGTTCCTAACTGAAGGTTAGGTCAGTCATGAACAGCAAAATGAAGAGTAAGAAGTTGTATTTGTTCATAAAGGAACATCTAGATAAATATAATTAATATTTGTTTCTTGATAAAATGATTCTGCAATAGGTTTTCATTTAGTTGTGCCACTACAATTTTGAGTGACAATTTCTATGGTAACCCTAAACAGTAAGATAATCTGCCATGCAGACATTTAATGTGAGTTTAAAAAAGTGTAAAAGAATAAACGTTGTGGAAAGATGTTTCTTGGTAAGGAAATTCAGGACGCCTACTTTACCATAGGTTTCTGTATAATCTCTAGCATTTCTAGTGTGCCTTTCCTGCAAAAGGCTTACAAAGACTTTTTCCTGTATTATGGCTGCCATTTTCAGAGGAGCCTAAAGGAGTCAGGCATTCACTGAAATTCAGTGAGAGCGTGGCACCTAACTCCCTCCATTTTGAAAATCCCAGCCTATACACAGAACAGGTGCAGCATGAGCAGCAGCCAGGCAATCTGTCAGTGGGCGTCAGTTATGTTCTCAGCGCTGGAGGGAGCAGGTGAGAAGGCACATTTGTCTAGTTTCTAGTCCCATAATTTCTGCTTAGATCTCTGACAGGTCCCATTTGTTATGGTGTACTACAAACTTGACTGAGAGAGTCATCTCAGGCACTCAGTTTCTAAAGTGTGAAGTCCGTTATAAGCACCTATATCGGGGATTTGAAACTCGTGAAGAGGGCTGAATTTAAATTGGTCTGTAGTACAGGCTATAAAATATAGGATTTCATAACCCTCTTAATCCATAGTAGAGATTCCATTGATAGAAGCTGATGGGATGGAGAATAATATGGAAAATATAATACCCTTATGTAATTAAGTCGAGTGCTTCACTTGGAATGCTATGTACAATATTGGTGTCACTGTTTGGAAAAGTATATTCCAGTGTTGCAGGGGATTCAGACATGGGTGATAAGGAAGATGAGAGACGAGGAAAACTCTCATACTAAGAGAGACTGAAAAGACTGGGATAGTTTACATTAAAAGGGAGATGAGTGAAAGGGAACACAAAAATGCATAAAATAATAGTTTAGAAAAGTAGATCAGGAAGTTCTGTTCTCCCTTTCTCACAACACAAGAACAAGGGGCATTCAATGAAGTCAAAAGGTGACAAATTTAAAACTGATAAAGGGCAATACATTTTCACACAGCTGATGTTAGTTTGTGGAACTCATTGCCACAGGATGTCTTTGAGGCCAATAATTTACCCATAGAACTGTCCAATTCCTTTCTGACAAGAATATTAAACATTGTAATAGTTGTTGCTAACAAAAATTTTTGGTTGGGATCTTAAACCTTAAGTGTCGTGTCTTAAACCAATTTGTAATTATAAGAGATTTTGAGGAGACCTCTGTGTTGGGAGGAGGAGGGAGATTATTCCACTTTTGCTTACTGAGAGGATCTTGTGCCTTCCTCAGATCTATTTGGTACTAGCCATTACTAGAAACAGGATACTGGCGTAGTTAGAACTTAAATCCAGAATGTCAGTTCCTATGTACTGATGATGTTAGTAGGGAGGCTTATACAGAGATCAATGGTGGAATATGGCCTTTATGTAATAACTAAGGCTAAGATTTTGTCTGTGACTTTTATTAAAAATAACCCAGACAGGTCACTGACAAAAAAGAAAAATTCACGAAAGTCGTGACCTGCCTCTGACTTTTACTAAAAATATCCGGGACAAAATGGGGACTGTGGATCCCCAAACCGCCTGAAGGGGGCAGATGTGCAGGGGCTGGGAACTGTGGCCCCCCATCATCCACACCTCTGGGAGCCCCTGTCACCTCCAAGAGCAGGGGAGTTCTCCTGTGATTTGTGGAGGCTGGGAGCTCAAGGGTTCCCCCACCGCCATGGAGCTTGAGAGTTCCCCTGGCAGCCGGGAGTTATGGGGGCTGCCCAAGACAGTGGGGGTACCCCGCAGCTCACTGTGGGTGGTGAGGGACCCTGCAGCTCCCCACCATTGAAGTCACAGAAGTCACTGGAAGTCACTGACCCTGTATCCTCGGACCAATCCTATAAGTGATCTGGAGAAAGGGGTAAATAGTGAGGTGGCAAAGTTTGCAGATACTAAACTTCTCAAGATAGTTAAGACCAAAACAGACTGCAGAACTTCAAAAAGATCTCACAAAACTGAGTGATTGGGCAACAAAATGGCAAATGAAATTTAATGTGGATAAATGTAAAGTAATGCACACTGGAAAAAATAACCCCAACTATGCATACAATATGATGGGGGCTAATTTAACTACAACTAATCAGGAAAAAGATCTTGGAGTCATCATGGATAGTTCTCTGCAGACATCCACGCAGTGTGCAGCGGCAGTCAAAAAAGCAATCAGGATGTTAGGAATCATTAAAAAGGGGATAGATAATAAGACAGAGAATATCTTATATAATCCATGGTGCACCCACATCTTGAATACTGCATACCGATGTGGTCTCCTCATCTCAAAGATATCCTGGCATTAGAAAAGGTTCAGAGAAGGGCAACTAAAATGATTAGGGGTTTGGAACAGGTCCCATATGAGGAGAGATTAAAGAGGCTAGGACTTTTCAGCTTGGAAAAGAGAAGATTAAAGAGGGGATATGATAGAGGTATATAAAATTATGAGTGATGTGGAGAAAGTGAATAAGCAGAAGTTATTTACTTGTTCCCATAATATAAGAGCTATATAATATATATAAATATATATTATAAGAATATATATAAATATATATATATATATTATATATATATTCTTATAATATATAATATATTATAAGAATATATATATAATATATATATTCTTATAATATAAGAATAGGGGCCACCAAATGAAATTAATGGTCAGCACGTTTAAAACAGATAAAAGGAAGCTCTTCTTCACACAGCGCACAGTCAACCTGTGGAACTCCTTGCCTGAGGAGGTTGTGAAAGCTAGGAATATAACAGGATTTAAAAGAGAACTGGATAAATTCATGGAGGTTAAGTCCATTATGGCTGTTAGCTGAGATGGGTAAGGAATGGTGTCCCTGGCTTCTGTTTGTGAGAGGGTGATGATGGATGGCAGGAGAGATCACTTGATCATTACCTGCTAGGTTCACTCATTCTGGGGCACTTGGCATTGGCCACTGTCAGTGTTCAGCATGCCAGAAGTGTTGAATCATTATCAGGTACTCAGTGAATCACCTGCTGAGGAACCTGTCTCTGGGGGAATGGAACAGACATCTACTGGGAGCATATCTGATGGGCACTATGTTGGTACTAAGTGAATAGCAAGAGAGGTTCTTCAGTGGTCTGATGTAGGCAAGCAGTAGTCATCAGTGGCTCCATATTGAGAAGAACAGACAGAGAATTCAGCAAGGGACATATGGACATCAGAACACTGTGCCCTCTCCCTAGAGCGAAGACATGAGATGTAACATCTGCATTGATGATGATATGCATGGGAACCAATGACACAGCATGGCATAGAACTACACAGATTATTGAATACTTCAGGGATCTTGGAAAGGAGCTGAAGAAGAGTAAAGGCCAAGTAATCTTTCTGGAGATCCTGACAATTCTACAAGCCTGAGAAGTCATAAGATACTGGAGATGAACTGTTGTGTGAAGCTGAAGGTTTTGTGGAACACTGGCCACATTTCATTAAAAGAGAAGAAGAGCCTGCATTTCTCAGATGGTGGTGGGGTGACTGGAGGAGTCGGAAGAGAGTTAAACTAACAACTCGAGGGTAGAGTGCTAACATAACAAATGCAATAGAAACGTAAACTCTGTGCTGTGAAAAAACTGAACCAAGGTGACAGAATATGAAGAGAAGAAATTTTTTGACTTGTCATATATTAACGCTGGGTAATAAGCAAAAGGAATATAAAATTCTCGTTTATAAGAATGTTTGTTACAATTGGCATTATTGAAACATGGTTGGATGATTCACATGATTAGAATGTTAATCACTAGTTGCACAACCTGTTTAGATAGGGTTGTGCGGCAATCCATGATGAAGACATCATTACCTGTTTTAGAGTTACTTATAATTCTGAACTATAGAATCTTAAATGCATATGGATTAATTGCTAGCTAGCAAAGCACAGGAAGGATACTGGTGAAGGTCTGTTACAAACTGCTATTAAACTGGAGAACAGGGAGAGTTACTCCTTAAATTCACCTGTCTGTAATGTGTGGAAATAAAAATTGTTTTTATATAGGACTAGTTTTTGGTGGAAAAAGTATGCTAGAGGTCTCATGCAGCCAGCAGCAAAACAACAGTAGCATTTCTAAATGATAAACAGTTGTCTAGCAGAAAAGGTATTGCCCCCATCATGAAATGATTCTATTTTGGACCTCATTGTGACAGATAAAGGTGGATTAATCACTGGAAGTTGGTGATTGTCTGACTAGTGATCATGACCTGATTACATTCAATATGAGCAAAAGGGACAGTCCCACACAGTAATAATTTAGTTAGTTTAGTTTAGTTAAGTGGACACCAACTTAAAAGGGCTAATTTCCTAAACATGAGGAAAATTGAAGCAAAACTTGTTGGGAATTTAAACAGAAAAATATTAATGAAAATTGGGAATTATTTTTTTTTTTTAAAAAAAGTTTATTAGGTAGCCAAAAAGCCAAGATTCCACAATCCAGAAAGAGAACAACTTTGGGTAAAAGTTCCTGGTTCCATAGAGAAGTGGAGACAGCAATTAGAAATATATATAAAATGGGGAAGGGAAGTAGATAGCAATCAACATAAATTACAAGTTCTGAAGTGTGGAAAATTAATAAGGGAAGCTAAAGACATTGGGGAAAACCTATGGCTGGGAAGGCTAGGGACAAAAAGAAGATTTTTAAGTATATTAGGAACAAAATAATTCTGATGGCATGGACCCATTATTAGAAGGAGATGGTAACATTATTAATAATGATACAAAAAATGATGACGTGTTCAAGAAATATTTTTGTTCTTTGTTTGGAAAGAAGCAGGCTGTTGAAGTACTGTTTAGTCCATTAGTAACTATTGAGGAATTACTAGCTCTAAACATTTCTCAGTCAACAGGTCCTGATAATTTCTGCCTAAGAGTGCTAAAATAATTGGCTGATGATGTTTCTGGCCCGCTGACTTAAATTTTTAATAAGTCTTAGTTTGCTAAGGTAGTTCCAGAAGAACGGAAGGGTGCTAATGTTGTGCTGATATTTGAAGAAGGACAAATGGGATGATCTGGGCAATTCTAGGCTGGTTAGCCTGACATCAGTCCTGGGGGAAATTATTAAAAAACTTATATCTATTCAGTTAATACAGAATTAAAGCATGGGAATATAATTAATGCCAGTTGACATGGTTTTATTGAAATAGATCTCGTGAAGCAAACCTGATCTAATCTTCTTTTTATGAGATTAAAAGTTCAGTTCAGGAAGGTAACTACATAGCTGTGTTATATGTAGACTTTTGTAAAGCATTTGACTTAGTACTGCATGGTATTCTTATTAAGATTTTTTTAATACTATCCAGTATCAATATAGCGCACATTAGATGGACTAAATAAGAACTGGCTGACTGATCAATCTCACTGGGGAATCCTCATTGATAGGAATGTTTCTGGTGGGGCTCTGGAGGGATTGATTCTATGTGTGAGGCTCTTCAGATCATTGATAAAAATATTGGAAGTAAATAGAAAAATCACTGTGGATAACACTTGCAGATGACACAAAGATTGGCAGAGTGGCAAATAATTATGAAGATTGGGAAGTCATACAGAGTAATCTGGGTCACTTGGTAAACTAGACTATTCAAACAATATGCACTTTAATACAGGGGTTCTTAGGATATATGCTCCATGAATTTACCAAGATCTGTTTTTTTAACCCACTTATACTTCTGGCCATCAAAGCATCCCATGACAAGGTTCCACAGGTTAATTGTGTGCTGTGTGAAGTACTTCCTCTTGAGTATACTAAACCTGCCACATATTAATTTAAGCGGGTGACTCCTGGGTTTTTGTATTGTGGTAAAAGATGAATAACTTTTTTTTTCTACACTTTATAGACATATATCATATTCTCCCCGAGTCTTGTCTTTTCTAAGATGAACAGCTCCTTTTTGTCTCTCCTCATTTTAAAGCCATTCTGTACCCTTGATCATCTTTGTTTCTCTTCTCTGAACCCTTTCCAAGTTCTTCTGTATGCTTTTTGTAGTGGGACAATCAGAACTGGGCACTGTATTCAAGGTGTTGGCTCACCATGGATTTATCTAACAACATTATGGTAGTTCAGTCTTATTTTCCATCCGTTTTCTAATATTTCTTAATATCATCAAGTCAAGATAGAATGCCTTTCTAGAAGAGAGCTGTGTTAATCAAGCCCATTGGGCTTAATATGAGGTAACGGGGTAAAATTGACATCTGGTATGCAAGAGGTCAGCCTAGAGATGTAGCAGTCCCATCTTGCCTTAAAATCTATGAATCTCTGAAAATACAGGGAGAAAAGGGGAGACAGGGAATTGGAAAATGTGATTTGTGATGACTAGCTCAAAAGCATTTGTAAGATTTATGAAGGCCATGTAGAGAGGTTTTCTTGTCCTTGACACTTTTCTTTGGATTGCTGTAGTGCAAAGACCATATCAATAGTTGATCTGCCGGCTCAGAAGCCGCACTGACTCCCTGGATAAAACACATTTGGCAGGAACTTGCAGTCTTTTGAGAGTGCCCCATGCAAATGCCTTGTCAGCAACTTTAAGAAGAGAGATTCTTCTGTACTCGTTACAGTCACTTCAGTCGTCTTTGTTTTTATACAGTGTTACAATGGTGGCATCTGTCATTCCTTGTGGCACTCCTCCTTTCCTGCAGCAGGGAAGCATGACCTTGTGTGAATGTTTAAGTACAACCTGTCCTTCTGGCTTCAGTACTTAAGCTGGAATTCCATCTTTTCCTGTGGCCTTTCCTGCTGCTAAGAGAGAGTCACCTTTTCAAGTTCATTTATAGATGGTTCTGTATTAAGTTCTTGGATAGTCTTTCTGACAGTCAGCTACCAATGGCTGAGTGTCACCTTTTTACCCAGGAACTCCAGTGAGAGGGAGTCTTGCCTGTGGTAGCAGAGTGTTAGCTCCTTGACACCACCAACTTGTCAGCCACTCAAGCACTCTCCTCTGGGCTCAGCCGATGCTACCTTTTCCTTACAGGTTAACAAGAGATGCACCTGAGACCCCTTGAAGCATTCCCCTATGATATCCAGACCCTGACATTCTCAGAAATCCCAGAATCTCTGCTCCCAGAGGAGAAGCGTACCCCAGTTTATTTGTTTTACTTTGAATCGTCACTCCTGTATAACACGCAGAACTTGTGAGCACTTTTATTAAAGCAAAAGAAAGTTTATTTAAGATAGGTTTCACTAGAGACAAGAGAGGGTGATATAAACATTACAATATGAAACAAAACCATAAAACATGTACTAGGACCTACACTTATTAGTATTACCTTTCCAACCTAATAAAGTAGGTTTTCCCCCAGAGTTCAGTTCCCTGCTCAGCAAGATATGTCCTCAGTGAATGGATGGAGAGTGTCTTTCCTTACCCTGTGAATCAGTTTTTTGTCTTTATTTCTGGATGGGGCGCTCCGCTATCTGTTATGTTCCTTTTTACCTGCAAGTGGCGTTGATGTTTGTACTTTATCTTTAATGCTTCTCCGTTGACCTTTCTGTGTTGTTGCAACAGTGGACAATTGAGCAATACGTTGCACAATTGGCTAGCCAGGGAGGGGTGACAATTGCATTTTCAGGTTTGCTACTAGATGATTCTACATTAAGCTCTTGAATAGTGTGTGAGACAGTCCCCAGGTACCCATTAAGATATATGATTCCTGGAAACTAACTTTTAATCCAAGACTATAAGGCATAGTTTTTGGTACAGTTATATTATTCTTTAAATCTTCTTTCATATGGAAATAGCAACATTTGCAAGTGAATACAAAGGTTTGAAATCCATTTGAGAGCCTCAGGAAATGCAGAGTGTACCTTTGCTATATTTCCGGGAAATGAAAGCATGGGACACGCGGTTCACAATGTATTGGATGATTTGGAGATCTCTGTCTTCACACTGAGATAAATCCTTGATTCTCCATTTGTGCAGTATGTGTACTCCTCTTCCATGTAACGTTCTAACATGGTGATGATCGTCCACTCTCTTCAGCAGAGCAAGAAACCAGACAGTTCAATAGTAGGGTCATCTATGAGGTGCTTGATGTTTACATCAGAGCCTGCCCATTGCACCTACCAGGTGTCTTCTGGGTTGAAGTTGGACAACAGAAGAGCTTCTCCAGCTGTCCAGGATGGTTGGCAGGACTTAAGACAAGAGTGAGGCGTGTGAATGAGGTTGTCATGGAGCTCCTGTTTAGCAATCGCTTTCTTTTACTCGCACAACATGATCCTCTCTCACTGGATGGTTGGGGGAAGGATGTTCACAAGGAGTGATGGTGGCAACCTTCATATGGCCCTCCATGTTCAGTATACTTTAATCTGTGTACACGAATTATTGCCACTGCTTTGGAGACTGAAAGATCGTTCATTGACCTCCTGGTCAAAATTCCTTAAATAGTGCCCATAAACACACCTCACAATAATTATGTGCATTTATTAGTTACAAGCATGCAGTAGGGACCTGGCATGCTTCCTTCATGGATAAATACCATAAAAGTGCTGTATTAAGTGTAGTGAGTTTGTCAGGTCTGCCAGGAGTTGCTTATAACGAACAGTGAATCCTTTCTCTCTTGGCACCCATGAGCCTCTATGTCACAATCTGGAACTTTGGGATCATGTTTTAGTATTGCTTCAAAAACAATGGTTTCATAGCATTACAACTGTTTGTTTCTATTAACTGTGATGTCTCCATTTAGAGATTTGAGTGGGACAGTCTTTGCAGTTGAAGGTTGCTTTCTTGATTCTATTATATATACCTCTTAGATATCCATTCTGAAAGGACATTTGTATTTTCTTGCATAGATAGAACCAATATGATTGAGCACAGTGAATAAATAAGTATTAATACTCAATTGCAGCAAAAGTGCTGACATGAACACATCCAAAAGCTCTTTTTGTGTGCATTTTGGTGACAAATATTTGTATAGTTATCAATGTGCAAACAAACTATAGGCTAAAATTTGTTCCCCCAAACTACGGAACAATTGTGAATAATGAATAAATTTGTAAAAAGTGTGACATGTTTGTGGATAATTCAGAAACAGAAAAAAGGATTAACCTTATATTACATTAATAGTGAATAATCTATCCAGTTATATACTTCAGCCAAATATTACTTGGTCTCTCTTATTTTGGTTTTGGTGACTCAAAGGCTAATTCAGTTAACAATTCCCTGAGCAGTTCATCTGTCAATCAGGTTTTTACATCTTGTCCAAACTCCAGCACCTTCACCAAGGTTTAACTGCAACTAGCTGACCCAGCGTTGACTGGTGTAGACTGACCAGTCAGACATTGTCAGCATCGTGTCAGCTGGTTCAGCTCTTGACAATTATATTGGAACAATTGAAACACAATATAATTTCCTGGGAAAGGGCTCGTAAAGTAAATGCTATGGAGACTAGATGAAAATCAAAAGGTGGAAAGCTAAGTAATTTAGGAAGGGAAGGTTTTTGGTTTTTTTTAATAAGACTGTTTCACAGTCTTTGCTTTTTGTTTATTGTTAACAATCTATGTGGTGAAAATGACTAAGGTGAATGCTTTAGAGAAGTTGTGTTTGTTAAAGGTTGAACTCCATTCTTCTGTTGCTGAGCAAGGGCTCACAATAAGCGTCCTTGAGAACTGAGAACCACCACTTCAAGGGAAAGCAGACTTGATGTTCTTAATTATTATAAGGTTTTTTTAAAAAACCCATAGAAGTGGGGGGGGAGGGTGAGAGAAGAGTGTGTGTGTCCAGAGGGAACATTTGTCATAAAAACTTTGGAAAAAAGGGCCCAGAACCATTTGCAAAATATTTTGCAGTCCATCTTGAAATACTTTCCAATAAAATGTGGCCTAGAATCCTTGTGCTTATATTTCTTATGCAAGCGATCTCTTTTTAAAAGGTGCATTAATTTCTAAATTTCAAATATTAGAACAAACTGATTGTGGTGAAATTCTGATTCAGTGACTGAAAGTTGATCTGTAGTGCCAAAAAGTTGCTGGTAGAGATCCAAAATGACCTGGCAGTTTACTAGATCCAATGATGAAGTCATTTATCTAACTGTTTGGGTTGATACAAATAACTCTGAAGTTATCACTTTGGATTTCTTTAAGATTATTTGTAATAAGTAAATTGTCATTTGTTTTTGTTTTGTAAGTTTGTGTTGGCCTTTAGTGACTTGTGTTTATGTATCTTTGCCTAATGAAGTTCTTATGCAACTAATTTATGCCATAAACATGGGAATTCGAGGATCATCCCAAAAAGCTGTGGTAAACAGTGTCAAGCAGGTGACCTGGATTCAGCTGGTAATGAGATTCTGCTTCCCAAGTTGACTGAGAGTGTTGGAGTCAGAAGCTCAACTCCCAAGTTGGATATGGCAGTGTGCAGCCCTTTTTGTCTGAGGTGTGGGGAAGCATTCCCTAGAACTCAGAATTTTTCTTTAGCCAGAAATATTAAGCATAGTGACTGGCACTTCCACTTGGGGAGAGCAAAATTATTTTTTCCTGGTGTAGGTTAAGCAAGGTTAAATTCTGAGGCTAAAAATGGCTTTTACTGCAAACCTCTGAGGTAAAAATTGGGACCTCCTACGGCGCAAATCTGAGAGCCTGTCTTGGTCACATGGGGCAGATGGAGTGTTACAGAAAATGTGGGTGTGAAGAGCTCTGTTCTGAATGGGACACAGAATCATTGGAGTCATCTTAGAATGGCTGTGCACTGCTATTGAAATTAGGAGTAACATAGTTGTTGCCTTAGCATAAAATAAAATTTCAGCTTTTAAAATATTTTCTTCATCTTCAAACATGGTACACAGTACACTGGTTACTGCACCTTTAACCAATCCTTGTTTGTTCATGATTCAGCTGACTAAGCGTTTACTTTAGGTCTCTGAACGTTATTGGCTAGGCCCTGTGTCTGGATTGCTTTCCTATCCATTAATACTGACCCTAAAAAGGATCAAAATCCTGTGCTCTTCCTGCTGTTTGCTGTTACTTCAATCTGTGCTTATGCTGTTTCTTTCTACTACATTTCTGGAAACCATTTTTCCTGTTGCTTCCGGAATCAGGTTCTTGTCGTCTTTTCACTCTCTCAAAAGATTATGGTTGCTGCTTATTTTCCAACTGCAATTCCCATTGAATCCTGAAACTTTTTGATTTGTTGGTAGTTGTCCCACTTATTTCCATCCCTGTTCCTGACAGGAACAGCTTGGGTGTCTATCACCTAAACTAAATTCTCCTGTAGTAATGGGTTCCAATATTTCATGTTATTTGTTTGGTGCAGCGAGTAAGCATGATGATGTCTAAATATATGTTTCTGCAGCTTTTTGACAGTCTTTAAGAATTGTGCTTCTTGCATACTAGTATCATTTAGAGCAGATCTTGAAGAGAATGGTTTTAAGATACCATGATTGCGGTGCTCTGGAAATGTACAAGAGACTGTTTTTTCTTATTTATATCTGCTTTAGTTACTTTCATTATAATGCTTAGCAGTTACATAGTGCTTTTGCCTCTGAAAAAGTGACCAACATTAACTAATTCTCACCACATCCACTGGAGGGAGGGCAATATTATAACCAGTTTACAGTTGGGAAAACTGAGACACAGAGGTTGTGACCTGCCTAAAGCCTTATATAACTGTTGTCAGAGCTGGGATTAGAACTCAGGTGTTCCTGTGCTCTGGCTATTAGAACATACTTCTCTTTATATAACAATGTACATTAATACCTCAAACTGAATTGTGAGTGGTGGGAAGGTATAATTTAATATATGTAAAAATAAATAAAACTAGGAAATGTGCATGTTGCCACCCATATCATGTTACTTGTCTGATACATGCCTTTCCTGCCCCCACCTTTCGTCTGTGTTTGTTTTTTTAGAATATATATTGTCTTCAGCACAAAGACTGGATCTTCTACCTGATGTTTGGAAAACAATCTTTGGTAGCATGTTTTGGGCACTACAGCAATATAAATAATAGCTGTTATGCAAGGATAATGTATTCTGTGGCAGAAGATGGCTGGTTGTCTAGTATCCAGTAGTTGTCAAAAAGTCGTTTCCAGCATCTCTGGCATGAAGCTTACATATTTGCAATCACTTAGCATTTGTTATGAAAATGGGGAGCTGTGACTTTGCCTTTCTGCCCAACTCTGTTGATCCGGACACACTGGTGAAATGAGAACAGACACATGGATGGATTTTAAGCAGTATGCTGCAACTTTTATTAATTTAAACACAGGACAAGGTACTATCCATATGTCACCTGTACTTTCATATACTAGGCATTTAAGTTGTTTCCATGCTGGGGTTATAAGGCACGTACTTATATAATCCATAACTCAAGGCAGGCACTCCTGACGCTATACCCAAGACTCGTTCTGAGTCCTACCACACATAGACATTGTGAGGGGGACAGAGGATGCAGAAAGGTGGTGAGCTCAGCCTGTGAGGACCACAAGGTCTGAACTCTTCTTCCCAATACACCCATATCCTCTCTGTTTGTTTTGTCCACCTGCTATGGCTTGTCCAGCATCGAGATATTAAGCTCTCTGAGGTAGATACTGTTTTCTATTGCTTGTCTTTACAGTGTCCTGATCCTTGGTTGGGATTTATAGGCATTATCATAATATAAATATAGTAGACCGACCAAATTATGAACACCAGTGTTATGACTGAGCAGTCAACCAAACACCTCATTTATAGCCAGACTTATGCAATCAGGCAGCAGCAGAGATTAAAAATACATTTATAAAAAGCAAATACAGTAAAGTGCTGTGTTACACGTAAACCACTCAAAGATAAAGGGAAATTTTTTTTAAAAAAAAGACAAGGTGTTTCTGTGTGTGTTTTCATTTAAATTGAGTCAGTTAAAAGCATTTTCTTCTGCATGGTAAAATTTCAAAGCTGTAGTAAGTCAATGTTCAGTTGTAAACTTTTAAAAGAGCAACCATAATGTTTTGTTCAGAGTTATTTTCATGCTTTTGCTGCACCTGCTCTACAAATCATTTGAATAGGAAAAAGTTTTTGTATTTATTGTTCAGCAATTTATCTGTTATGTCTTTGAGGTGTCTTTTACTTTAAAAAAGCACATACTTAGTATTTGGTCATCACTGAAAGATGTAGCCCCTGCTAGGTGTGTTCATTATGAAGATTTGACTTAGAGAATATAAATTTCCTTGCGGCTGTCTGTAGCTCATCTTCTCTGAGGTTAGTGCTTTTTTTATCTTTGTTTTAAAAGCACAAGAGAAAGAGAGAGATAGGAAGACAGATTCATAATCACTACTCTCTGACAATACAAGACCAAGATTCTGGTGTTTTTGAGTTCTTTCATCATGCTTTTAATTTAACATTTCTGGTTTACACTGACAAGCACTTCTAGGCAGTCTGTGTCTTAACAATAGTTCTTGATAGCTTATTCTTCCTTACATGGTAAACTTTCAATTCATTCACTCCGAGACAACATGTTTGTTCAGGCTGTTTTCCATATATTGTTTTATGAAAAAACGAATGCCTTAATTTCACATTCTGATGTCTAGCCTATTCTCCATCAGTCCCATGAATATATAAAAGAGTAATATAATCAGCTCTAAAATAATTTATAAATATTTCAAGTATTCTTTGTTTAGCTGTTAGAAAATGTCACCAGTTAAATGTTTTGGCAGTTTATTTTTCACAAATTTTGTTTCGGTGTATTGAAATAATATTACCATATATTTGAACAGTAAAGTAATGTTTATTAAGGGAATTCTGGTAAAAAGCTTCTATTAGCTTTAGTCGAATGCAGATATGTAGGAGGTATGTAGAAGGGTCAGCTGGGTCAGACCAATGATCCACCTAAACCAGAGCAAATGTACAGAACAGGTAAATTGATCTATTCCCTATTGTCCAGTCTCAGCTTTTGGCAATCAGAAGTTTAGGGACACCCAGAGCATGGAATTGTGTTCCTGATCATCTTCGTTAATAGCCATTGATGGACCTATCCTCCATGAACTTATCTAATTATTTTTTGGACCCATTAATAGGTTTGGCCTTTGTAACATCCCAATGGTTGGATATTTATGATAGAGTACCTGCAGTCTATCACAAAGGTCTGGTAAAGCAAGTCATACAGATTTTACTGTAGGTGAAGTTAAAATAATTATGTAGTCTAAATGAAACAAACATTTGAAGTTCAATACAATACACAAACATGCAATTTTAAATATTCATGGTAAATAAAGATTATCAAACAATACTAAATCAGTATGTTTTGTAAAATAAACCATTTGCTGTCTAAACATTCTGTCTAAACATATTAAAACATTTTTTCCTTAAAGTTAAAAGGTAACTGAGATATCCTATATTCAGATTCATGTACATACAAAATATTTTCTGAGTCAGAAAATTTTGGATATTCCAGACAGATTTTATCAGGTGGATGGTAACGAGCTGATGTAAATTGAACTGCATTGCCAGTCAGCAGTGGAAAAGTACAATCATAAAAATATTTTAATTCATATTCCTGTAAAAGTGTTCCATGTGCATCTAATCTCATGCGCAATTGCTTTCTTTTATTTTTTCCTCTTTACATCTAAATCCATGTTTAACTTTTAATTTTCCTTTCAACAGGTAGAGAGAATTGTTGACAAGAGGAAAAACAAGAAGGGAAAAATAGAATATTTGGTTCGATGGAAAGGATATGAGAGTGAAGATGATACCTGGGAACCTGAACAGCACCTTGTAAATTGTGAGGAATATATACATGAATTTAATAGGCATCACAACGAAAAGCAAAAAGAAAGCACATTAACCAGGACAAACAGGACCTCTCCAAATAATGCCAGAAAACAAATTTCTAGATCTACCAATAGCTCTTTTTCAAAGACGTCACCTAAATCTTTAGTGATTGGCAAAGACCAGGAATCAAAAAATAATCAATTGTTTACTGCTACCCAGAAGTTCCGGAAAAACAATTCACCATCTCTTTCTGGCAGGAAAAATATGGACCTTGCAAAATCAGGTATTAAAATCCTTGTTCCCAAAAGTCCTATTAAAAGCAGGACAGCAGTTGATGACTTTCAAAATGAAAGCCCTGATAAATTGGACCACGCAGAACAGAATCAAGAAGACTCTGTAGCACCAGAAGTGGCAGCAGAAAAACCAGTGGGAGCTTTATTAGGACCTGGTGCAGAGCGTGCTAGGATGGGGAGCCGGCCAAGAATACATTCATTAGTGCCAGTAACAACCACAATTGCATCAGCATTAACAATAAATGGAAAAGGTAAGTGTATGTATATGTTTGACATTTTTATGTAGATTAGCCCTTTGGCTGGACTCGATTCGTTGTCTGTCATATGCAAACAGTTACTTGTTCAGCTCACCTGTTTGAGCAGTATATTGATTGATTGCAAGAATAGCTGCTGTACTAAACCAAATCAGGAGAATTTCACAATTGCTTTATTTTTAAAATAACTGTGACTGCAGAAGCTTTTGAGAGGTTTGCCAGCTTTTGCTTTCTTCACTGAATTCCATTGGCATTTGTGTTTTAAAAATCAACATAAGATGCGTCTGTGTTTGACTTGACATCAGTGTACCATTCCCAAAGATTACATCATTGCTTCAAATTTCTCTAAATAGGTGACACTCAAATTTGTCATGAATGCTAGAAATATAAATGATGGAAATAATCACGTAATTTTAGTAGGGGTTCTTTACAGTGGTTTTCTCTCTTTTGGTTTACATACCTTGTACCTAACAGTTGCTTGGAATAAAGCCATCAGAATTATATGTTTTAAATAATAATGTTCTTATGATTGGTTTCTGTGCAAATTTGAGCTGATTGGGTGGATATATGCACTTGCATTTTGATTAAATTTATCAGTATTTGGCTGTATATAATTCACTTTACATTGAAAATTCATTTAGATTAAAGACCAAATTTACTAATATCTGAATGACCTACTATGAATTTATTCAAGTAGTTTTACAAAATTTGTAATGCCATAAAAGACAAACTGCTTTTTAATAATTGAAACCTGTTTAAAAACTTCACGTTCACCCCTTTGGTTTCCCAAGTCTTTATTCTTTCAAGGGGAAAAATACACCAAACAACTGTAAACATATTTAGACTGTTCTGTACAACTGTACATATTCTTGTGAGTGCACTTGTAGGGCTACATTTTCAAAAGTGTCAAATTGCATGTGCAAATATGTGATGCCGAGGCCAAAATCCTGCAGGGTGTACTGTTGAGGATAGAGGGGTAACAAAAATGTTTTTGAAACTAAGAATTGGGCCTCGTAAATAGAGCAGCCACAGGCACAACAGATGGGCACAAGAGTGTTCTCAGGACTTCACTTCAGCCTGGAGCTCATACACATTGTTGTTCCTATTCAAATTTTCTGAAAACCCAGGCACAATAGAACAGTTTGGAAAGCGGTGGGCAGTGAGGATCTTATTCTAGGAGCTGCGACGTCAGGTCACAAACCAATCCACTGTGCTTCAGATGAACTAGGGAATCATTTTAATGCACACTTTGGTGGCAGGACTCTTTATCTCTTGCTCTGCAGGGCTGAATTTGGAATGTGAACCTCAAAAGACACACAAAAGTTGGAGATAAACATAAGAGACTTCAATGTATGAAACTTACTGTCAGTAAGTCACTGGTGTAAATGAACTAGATGTGTGTGCACATGCAATGGTTTTGTGATAACTGACAAGGTGAGGAAGTGTTATATGAATGCCCATCATGAACTGACAAATGCACTCTCTCTTCGGTGTCGTTGCCATCTAGCATCCAGAAGAAAAAACAGAGGAAACAAGAAAACTTGTCAGGCAAATCACTGGCCACAAATGACAAAACCATTTCCAACATCCAGTCCCTTTACACTGTAGTATTGGCAAATTAGGGGACAGTATAGTGCAGGGGTCTCAAACTCAAATGATCACGAGGGCCGCATGAGGACTAGTGCACTGGCCCAAGGGCTGCATCACTGACTCGCCCCCTCTAGCTGCCCCGTCCCCATCCCCACTCCACCCTTCCATGAGATCCCGCCTCTGCCCCACCTCCTCCTCTGAGCACGCAGCTCCTCGCTCCCTCCTGGAAAGCGCTAGGCACCGCCAACAGCTGTTTGGCAAACAAAGCAAGAGCAATATAGGAAGTCTAGAGTTGGAAACACAAGCAAACAAATCTAATTTAACAAGAAATTACCAGCCTAATTACTGGCGCTTCCCAGGAGCCCTCTGCAGTGGCGGCCAGGAGCGGTAAGCCAGTCTCCCCGCTGCCCTCCGGCCTCCCTCTGTGGGAGGCTTACCACTCCTGGCCACCGCTGCAGAGGGCTCCTGCAAAGTGCCACCCCAGCTTGTTCACTGAGGCCGCAGCAGCAGCGCCCGGAAGCCAGGGCTCGGCAGCAGCCCAGCCCAGCAGCAGAGAAGCCTCCACTTCTGGCCCCTTCCTCTCGCAAACTGCTATGGTGTATGTTTGTGAGGGGGGCACCAGGAAGCTTGGCAGGCCGCAGGGAAGGACTTCGGCCTGCAGGCTGAGTGTTTGAGACCTCTGGTATAGTGCCTCCAGTAGAAGTGGAGAGAGGAGAATTGCATGGAGTCTCACAGGAAATAGAAATGAGGATGCTTCAGTCATGTAGAGGATAAGTGGTATTGTGTCAGGTGCATATACCTGTATATTTGCTAAGGTGTCACTGTTTCTCTCAACTCCTGTCATGCATTTCAGAGAATGTAAATACACTGGCCAGGCAGTCAACTTACTGTCAAGTCAACCAAACATCTTCTCAGGAATGTCTTCAGAAGCCCACCTATTAACACTTAGGATTGTGGCAGTGTGTGACTACTCTGGCTCTCCTCCATTTCTTCACAGATACAATAGGTCGGGAAAGCAATGTAGTCAGGAAGACTAAACCATGTGATATTTTCAAATTAAACTTATTATTAGAGCTGGTTGGGAATTTTTCAGCAAAGTATTTTTTGTTGGAAAATGCCAGATCGTTGAAACTAAAACTGTGGGAAATGGTTGATTTTTAACAAATATCTGGTTTCAAAAAGTTTTTGAAAAAAGTTTCAAATTTTTCAGAACAAAACAATTTAATTTCAAAACTACTTTTAGTTTTAAAATTTAAGCTAATAATAGTAAAACATTAAATCGCTAAACTGAAATAAAAATAAAATACTTCCAAATTATAGACACACAAGGTTTTGATAGACTCATATCAAAATAATTTTCAGATTGTCAGTTAATGAAAATCTAAAAGATTTTGACCTTTTGAGATGGGGAAAACCATGAATCCCCCAGTTCTACTTATCTAATGTACATTGAGAGCACATGCCTTGAAACAGTGCATGTGCAGCAAAAACCCAGGGCCTAGATCATTATTATTAATAATTTTATGTATTTGTATTACTGTAGCAGCTAGGATCACTAATCATGGACCAGGGCCCCTTTGTGCTAGGCACTGTACAAGCACAGAACAAAAGACGGTGCCAGCGCCAGAGATCTTACAGTAGAAGAATGTGACAAGAGACAACAGAGGATACACATAGATGGGGGAGTGTGAGGCAAGAATACGACTATATTGGTCAGCATGATAGGCAGTGGTCTCAGAACATAACTGTTATCAACCTTTTTTGTAAACATCATGGACGAAGGAGAGCGGGATGTGAAGGACGATAATGAAGTACCTTTGTGGGTGTTTATGGGCAGGTCCTCCCAAGCATGAGGGAAAGCATGCGAGAAAGCACAATAATGCTTGTTTGAAAATGTAATAAGTGTCCAATGGAGGCTGGCATCGTGGGCCGATCCAAGGCAGGAGTCAACATCTCTGCAGCAAGCAACAAATTATGGATATGGTGGGGAAAGTCTGTAAAGGGCCTTGAAAGTGAAGACAAATAGCTCCTGTTTGATGCAATAAAGAAGAGAGAACTGGTGGAGGAATGCAAAGAGGGGTGACGTGATCAAAATGACAAGCTAGCAAAATGAGCTTTGCAGCAGCATTCTGGATAGATTTGAGTGGGACAAGATTGCATTTGTCAAGGTGTTGACATGCCTCAGTGTGTCACAGCTGAGAATACCAGATTTAGGACAAACTGCTGAGAAATGGGGTAGACCCACCCCAAACTGGTGGTGGTTCTTCCATAAAATATACCAAGCCAGTAACAAAAGTAAACTTCTCTCTCATGACACTGATTAACTAGAAGTCAGAAATGCAATCTCTTTAGGTATCCCAGCCTTTGTTTTACCACTAAACGTAATGATGAGTGGTTATTTCAACCCAACTTCATCAAACAATGGGCTCTTCTAATCCAACAAGATCAGATACGTAGCCAAGTCAAAATATAACTCAGATTTGACCCAGTAATCACACTGATGCCATTCCTTTAGTAGCTAATATTTCAAAGTTTATTTATAAGTGAAAAGAAGGAGGAGAGAGTTAAAATGGTAAAAGGAATTAAATACATAAACTATTTCAGAGTTCTTGTATCAGTTTTGAAGCAGTGATGGATTAAACTGCTGGCTTGTAAAGTCTATGGTAACTTGGAAAAGATTTGAAGGTCCTCAGTCCATTGATTGGAATACTCCTTTTAGTGTAAGTCCATAGTGCAGAAACCAGAGGCAAAATGAGGGTGCTTCCAGGGTTTTTATATCTTCTCTCATGTGGAGGGACTGCTCTTAGTCATAGTTTGTGGAAAATTAGTTACAAGAGGGAGTCCAGGGTCACATGAGCAAGTCACGTGCTCTTGCTTTGATGCATCATAGGATCGGTTGTTACCCACCCATATTCTGGCTAAGGTGCCCAAACGAGGGCTCACTGTGTGGGGATAAGCTTCTTCTATGGCCCATTGTGTTAGTTATTGGTCCATTCACAATGTGCTGGCTAGATAGGATGTAAATTACCTGTTGGGGGTTACTCCAGGAGCAAATAATTTGAAATACTGGTACACAATCAATATTCATAACTTCAGATACAAAAATGATACATGCATTACCAAGAGAATAATCGTATTCAGTAGATAATTTTTCCATTGACAGCTTACATGATATACTTTGTACAAGATTTGTTGCAATTGACTAACAGTGGCAAATATTCATGATATAACTGGTTGTGTTTCAATCATACAGCCTAACACTAGTCCAGAGAAAAGAAAGTTGCAGTAATTGATGTGTGAGATGGTGAGAGCCTGGATAAAGTTTTAGCTCTGTAGATGGACAGGAAAGGCTGTGCCTTATGCAGACAGTATCTGCAGGATTTAGACATAGCCTGGATATGAGGACCTAATGAGAGGTTCGAGTTAAAGATGATGCTTAGGTTAATGGCCTGACTGACAGGTAAGATGGTAGTGGTGTCCACAGTGGTCAAGAAAATTAAGATTAAGAAGGTGCTAAAGGAGTTGGCCATTATCTCTGAAAACTCATGGTGATCGGGGGAGGTTCCGAATGACTGGAAAAAAGCTAATGTAGAGCCCATCTTTAAAAAAGGGAAGAAGGAGAATCCAGCTTACTACAGGCCAGTCAGCCTTACCCCAGTCCCTGGAAAAATCATGGAGCAGGTCCTCAAGGAATCAATTCTGAAGCACTTAGAGGAAAGGAAAGTGATCAGGAACAGTCAGCATGGATTCACCAAGGGCAAATCATGCCTGACTAACCTATTTACCTTCTATGATGAGATAACTGGCTCTGTGGATGAGGGGAAAGCAGTAGATGTGTTATTCTTTGACTTTAGCAGAGCTTTTGATACTGCCTCCCACAGTATTCTTGCCAGCAAGTTAAAAAGTATGGGCTGGATGAATGGACTATAAGGTGGATAGAAAGCTGGCTAGATTGTGGGGCTCAACGGGTAGTGATCAATGGCTCCATGTCTAGTTGGCAGCCGGTATCAAGTGGAGGAGGATGGCGTGGACGGCACCCTCAGCAAGTTTGCAGATGCCACTAACCTGGGAGGAATGGTAGTTAGGCTGGAGGGTAGGAATAGGATACAGGGGGACCTAGACAAATTAGAGGATTGGGCTGAAAGAAATCTGATGAGGTTCAACAAGGACTAATGCAGAGTCCTGCACTTAGGATGGAAGAATCCCATGCATTGCTACAGACTAAGGACTAAATGGCTGGGCAGCAGTTCTGCAGAAAAGGACTTAAGGGTTATAGTGGATGAGAAACTGGATATGAGTCAACAGTGTGCCCTTGTTGCCAAGAAGGCTAATGGCATTTTGGGTTATATAAGTAGGGGGATTTCCAGCAGATGAAGGGATGTGACCATTCTCCTCTATTCGGCATTGGTGAGGCCTCATCTGGAGTACTGTGTCCAGTTTTGGGCCCCACACTATAAAAAGGATGTGGAAAAATTGTAACAAGTCCAGTAGAGGGCAACAAAAATCATTAGGGGGCTGGAGCACATGACTTAGAAGGAGAGGCTGAGGGAACTGGGATTGTTTAGTCTGTAGAAGGTAAGAATGAGAGGGGATTTGATAGCTGCTTTCAGCTACCTGAAAGGGGGTTCCAAAGAGGATGGATCTAGACGGTTCTCAGTGGTAGCAGAACAAGGAATAATGGTTTCAAGTTGCAGTGGGGGGAGATTTAAGTTGGATATTAGCATAAACTTTTTCACTAGGAGGGTAATGAAGCATTGGAATGGGTTACCTAGGGAGGTGGTGGAATGTTCTTCCTTAGTGGTTTTTAAGGTCAGGCTTGACAAAGCCCTGGCTGGGGTGATTTGGTTGGAGATTGGTCCTGCTTTGAGCAGGGGGTTGGACTAGATGACCTCTTGAGCTTCCTTCTAAACCCTGATATTCTATGATTCCGTGAAGATTAAGAGCTCTGTTTTAGCCACGTTGCACTCTAGCTATTGGGTAAACATCCAGAGGCAGATGTTAAAGGAACAGACCAAGATTTTATTTTGGTCAGAAGGAAACAAGTCTGGAGTAAAGAGGCAGATCTGTGAGTTGTCAGCATAGAGGTGGAAGCTGAATTTGTGTTTATGGATGAGAGTACCCAAAGGTTAAGTGTAAAGCCAGAAGAGAGGAGGGACCAAGAACAGAACCCGGTAGAACCTTCTCAGAAAGCCAGAAGGGAGGAGGAGGAGAAATCACTGAAGGACATGCTGAAGGAGCAATTAGTGAGGTAGTAGGAGAACCAGGGGAGGACAAAGAAGCAGAATCCAACAGAGAATAAGATTTAAGAAAAACATGTTCACGTCTGTCAAAGACAGCCTGTGGAGTCAAGGAGAAGGAGGATGGAGTACTCATTTTGAGTTTCATCTAGGAAGAGGTCATTAAAGAGTTTGGTGAGAGCAGTTTCAGTGTAGTTGAAGGACCAAAATTCAAATTGTAAAGTTTGTAGGATGGAATAGAAAGAAAGGAACTCTTTTTTCCCTCTCAGAGTTTAAACATTAATTAGTCTTTTCCATCTTCTCTTTTTTAGGGCAACCCACACTTACCCCCTCTTCCATCTCCAACTACTTCCCCATTTCCCTTTCATCTTTAAGTTAATTGAATATGCTGTCTACAGTTGCTGACTGGAATCCCTCTCCTCCAATTCCATTAAGGAGATGGGATCCAGTTAAGTAGGAGAAATAAGTTGTTTAGCCAGGAAAATAGCAGAGCTGAAGGAAGAAAGAATGAATTTATAGTGGATAAAATCAGGCTGATCATGGGATTTCTGCTGGAGATGCTCTGCAATGAGAGAGCAGGAGAAGAGGAAGGAGATGTTGGGGGTTTCCTAGGGCTTGGGATTGGCAGAGAGGACCTTATTGTTGAAAAGGGTGAAGGAGAGTGAATAATGGGAGAGAATCAACATAAGAACAGGCATACTGGGTCAGACCGAAGTCCATCTAGCCCAGTATCCTGTCTTCTGACAGTGGCCAATGTCATGTGCCCCAGAGGAAATCAGCAGAATAGGCGATCATCAAGTGATCTATCCCCTGTTGCCCATTCCCAGCTTCTGGCAAACAGAGGCTAGGGAGACACCCCATCCTTATCCATCCTGGCTAAAAGCCATTGATGGACTTATCTAATTCTTTTATGAACCCTGTTATAGTCTTGGCCTTCATAACATCCTCTGGCAATCAGTTCCACAGGTTGACTGTGCGTTGTGTGAAAAAAATTCTTCCTTTTGTTTGTTTTAAACCTGTTGCCTATTAATTTCATTAGATGACCCCTAATTCTTGTGTTATGAGAGAGACTAAACAACACTTCCTTATTTACTTCCTCCACACCAGTCATGATTTTATAGGCCTCTAGCATATCTCCCTTTAGTCATCTCTTTTCCAAGCTGAAAAATCCCACTCTTATTAATCGCTCCTCTTATGGAAGCCATTCCATACCCCTAATCATTTTTGTTGCCCTTTTCTGAACCTTGGAAAATTAATCTTTTTTCATATGGCAGGTGCAGATGTGATTGCCCCAGTATTCCAGATGCGGGCATACCATAGATTTATATAGAAGCAATATGATAGTTTCTGTCTTTATTAGCTATCCCTTTCTTAATGATTCCCAGCATGCGGTTCACTTTTTTTGAATGCCGCTGCACACTGAGTGGATGTTTTCAGAGAACTATCCACAGTGATTCCAAGATCTCTTGCATGGTAACAGCTAATTTAGACCCCATCATTTTATATGTATAGCTGGGATTATGTTTTCCTATGTGCATTACTTTGCATTTATCAACATTGAATTTCATCTGTCCGTTTGTTGCCCAGTCACCCTTTTTTGTGTGATCCTTTTGTAGCTCTTTGCAGTCTGCTTAGGACTTAACTATCTTGAGTAGTTTTGTATCATCAGCAAATTTTGCCACCTCATTGCTTACCCCTTTTTCCAAATATGTTAAGAATATGTTGAATAGAACTGGTCCCAGTACAGACTGCTGGTGGACACCACTATTTACCTCTCTCCATGCTGAGAACTGACCATTTATTCCTATTCTTTGTTTCCTATCTTTTAACTAGTTATCAGTCTATGAGAGCACCTTCTCTCTTACCCCATGAAAGCTTACTTTGCTTAAGAGCCTTTGTGGGGGGGCCTTGTTAAAGGCTTTCTGAAAACCTAAGTACACTATATCCACTGGAACTTCCTTGTCCACATGCTTGTTGACCCCCTCAAACAATTCTAGTAGATTGGTAAGGCATGATTTCACTTCACTAAAACCATGTTGACTCTTCCTGAACAAATTACGTTCATCTATGTGTCTGACAATTTTGTTCTTTACTATAGTTTAAATCCGTTTGCCTGGAACTGAAGTCAGGCTTACTGGCCTGTAATTGCAAGGATCACCTCTGAAACCCTTTCAAAAAATTAGCATCACATTAGCTATCCTCCAGTCATTTGGAATCGAAACTGATTTAGTAGTTCTGCAATTTCACATTTGAGTTCCTTTAGAACTCTTGGGTGAACACCATCCAGTCTTTGTGACTTATTGATTAGCTTATTTTTTTTTCCAAAACCTCCTCTAATGGCACCTCAACCTGGGACAATTCCTCAGATTTGTCACCTAAAAAGAATGGCTCAGATTTGGAAATTTCCCTCACATCATCAGCTCTGAAGGCAGATACAAAGACTTAATTTAGCTTCTCTGCAAAGGTCTTATCATCCTTGAGTGCTCTTTTAGCATCTTGATCGTCTAGTATTTGTTTACCAGGCTTCCTGCTTCTGATGTACTTAAATTTTATTTATTTATTGCTATTACTTTTTGAGTCTTTGGTTAACTGATCTTCAAATTATTTTTTGGCCTTCCTAATTATGTTTTTACACTTCATTTGCCAGAGTTTATGCTCCATTCTATTTTTATTCTTTTCTATCAATGATAGAAAGGGAAGAGAGAGCACAGAGCAGTCAGTCATCAACACTGATGTACTGGAAGTCAGAGAGAGGCTGAGCTATCTGGGCAAATGTGCCAGTTGTCACTAACGAAAGTGATAAACAATAGAAATTGTGTTCATCCCATGGCATTCCAGTGAGTTTTGTTTATAAGATGAACATGTTCACTGATTGTATGTAATGAAAAGAAGCTGTTAAGGAGAATGCAAACAGTCTGAAAAGCCTCCTACAGCCCCTTAAATCTGTGATAACTATATCAGACAGAAATATCTGGGATGTTGGCTTGTTAGTCTGTGAGGAGAATCTGCCCAACGGTCTCATGGACAAACTGCTTCTTCATTGTCTATTGGGGAAAGGAGGCTGGTGTAATGTTTGGCTGTGTGCCCTCATGATTCCCTCACAGAGTAGAGAGGAAAACGGTACTAAATGATAAAACATATTTATTCAGCTCCCACTAGACTTCTGTTTCCTTGCAGCCTTCAGACATGCTGCCTTGATCTGCTCTCTGCTGTTCCCTAGAGGCATCCAACTTGCCTGTTGTGTAATTGGCATTTGTCTGCACACCTGATTGCACAATTCCTGTCAATTTCTTTGTTTCTTATGGCCCACATTAACATTTGGAGTATTTCCAAATGGCAACCATCCTCACTATGAAATAAGGTTTTAATGAATGCTGAAATAATTTTGGATGCAAAAAGAAGTAGCACTTGTGAGGACCGGTTGGGAAAAGTATAGTTTAGAGTATATATGTGTGTGACTGTTCTGCAGCTAGGAGTGTGTCTCCCTGCCCAGATAGACAGACTTATGCTAATGGGGCTTGAGCTAACACGCTAAACAAAGCAATGTGAATTTTGTGGCTCAGGCTCTTAAGATAACCAGACCCCCCTCCACTTGATAGCCCAAGCTCCAGCCCAAAGCACAAGGTCTACACTGATATTCTTAGAGAACTAGCTTGAGCCCCGCTCACTCCCAGTTGCAGTATAAATGTACATTATTTAGGCTGCAGTTTTCAGTACAGAACACAATTTTAGCTTTAATTCTTTTCCACTCATTTAACACTAAGATAAAAAAAAAACTCTAACCCCAGGCCTTGGAGGTGAATCACTACAATTATTGCTACAGACAGGCAGCCAGCTAGCCAGCCTACGCTTTTATTGCAAGACACCCTTTCATACAGTCAGTAAAGTGGGAGCCAGCATCATCTTAAACAGGACCAAACCAAAACATTCAGGGGCATAGCTCGTGTGTCAGTTATGGCATACAATAGAACAGTTGGTTATCAGTGCATATTCCAACTGGTTGTCACACAACTGGATGTGCTGAGCCTAAAGCATGCAGAAATTATACATGGAGTTTGCTGCTTCTCACCCTTCCATAGATAAGTGTGTACAGAATATAAAAGCATCATTTTAACACTATGCACCTCTGTTATTGCAGGTGATGGCCTTCCCCATAAAGAAGGCTGAGCATTTTTAAAACAGTGTATGACTCAAATAATTTTAAATCTGTGGTGTGTTTGAAGAATATCAGGGAATATCACTTGTCCCTGAAGTGTCTCACTGTTCTATTTCCATGTTGAGTGAAAAAGGCAAGGCTTGTGGGGATACTGTTGTGTTACTACAACCTAACATTAATAATCACATTAATAAGAAGTGGGAAAGTAGTAGTTTGAGGTGTTTAGCAGGATTCACAACCTTTAAGGCTGACAGGGACTGGTTCCCACCAGTCAAGCACCTACCACCTGGTACAGATTGGTCCTGGCCTATGTGACACTGCTTTAATTGACTCATCACTGGAGTTGGCTCATCCAGAGATGCGATGATCAAGTGGGGCTATGTCACTGTCTTCAGTACCTGTGACAGAGAGCTTCAAAATATGAATCATATCCTGTGATGCCAGCTGCTTGAGCATGAATGCTCTTTCAGTGACCTGGCACAGTGCAATACTCAGACAGTTGTAGGAGCATTGATGTGGCAGGAAACAGTATAAGGACAGGATAAGAAGGTTAGCTTTAATAACATTCAGACACTTAGCTGAATTGTGAGGAAACAGGAGTCAAAATACTGCATATTAATTTAGGTTTTATCAGCACTAAAACACAATAACGTAATGGAAATGTATAACTAGGGAAATACTAGGCAGCAGAAAACATTGGTTTAGCACATATTTATGGCTGGCTGGCTAACTGGCTTAGAAACTCTGAAATATCCCATGTAATATATGGTCTAATGCAAAAATTACTCTTATGCCACCATTCCACTGAACCTAGTAGTTTGACATTATATTTTTATTTAATTGCAAAGCAAAAAAATCATCATCCAAAAATCAAACCTATAAGTGTATCTAGAACACAAGTCAGTATTTTACACTAGGCAGGAAAAAACAGCTGCAGACAGTAGCTCACAATGTGACTATCACAGAGTCAAATAGGGCAGCATAAGTTTCCCTTTATCCAGATTTTTATAAATCTGGGAGATATAAAGAGACTTTTGAGTTAAAAATTATATATATATATAAATCTCTTGTCTTTACAGTGTCAGTTTAGTAGGAAATAAGAGAAATGATAAACTGCAGAGACAGAAAATCACCATGAAGAAAAGTAACTTTTCTCCAGGCTTGAGGAACCTCTGCAAACAAGTGTATTCTTTTCTCTTTATAAGGAATTACTTTTTTCCACTCTATACATTTTATCAATCTCTGCCAATCAATAGATGTGACATAAGAAACAATAACAATAGAAAAGAAAGACAAGGAAGTAATTTTCAGTGTTACTTAGGCTCAATAATATTCAGAGGCTTCATGTGCAGATCGGATGACCATCCTTACCTAGTCTTGCAAGGAGACAGATTTTTTCAGGTAGGTCATGATGTGTTACAGATTGGCAACACATCATAACAATTTTCCAATATGTTCGTGACTATTATTTCAAGATCCTCTTAGACTAAACAGCCCTTTAAATGTTCATACAAGACTGTGTAATTGTCTTCAGCTATTTTGTTTTTGTTTTGCCATATTTTCCAAAGTTATTTTCAACCTGCCCTTCTTTGGAAATGCTTAGCTGGTACAAATGTTATTTGCACCTGTAATGGAGTCCTTATTTCTCTCAATGTGTGCAAAATGTGCTGCATTTTTTAGTTCAATATTTAGATAACATCTCCAGACATCTTACAGTAACTAAATTTGACATTTTGAGTTGTTATTTGTGTGATTCTATTTGTAGTAACACAAGTAATAGAAAACCTCCATTACCTTAAATACTTTAAATGACTTGCTAAAAAAAAACACCTATATTTCGGTTTTCAAAATTAGATATTAAATGCAATATGTTTGAAAATTTGGTAAAGTTGAATTAGAAATAGATATCGTGGTGACATTTTATGTAATTAATTCACGCAAAACAGGCAATTATAGATGGTATAGTCTATTAGATAAGGGAGGCATTGTTCACCTTCCTCTTTCTTAGAAATGATCATGTAAAGTTGAAGCAACGTACTTAAAAAATACAAATTGATACAAATATTTTATTTTTTTTTAATATTAATGTACTTAAGTGATAGGTCCAAAGCAAAATCCCAATTCTGAACATTCCTTAACTTTTATGATTCATAAGTATGTCTACTGTGCACTAGAGTCCTGATCAAAAGACCTGTGAAGTCAATGGAAAGACTCCATTGGCTTTGGAACAGACCCTAAATGTGTTTTTTTTTTGGATATCATTTCATTCTATAAACAGCCAAGCAATGTGTTCTGTATCCAGGAATCTCTAGAACCGTTTGTTTTATTTCAGGTTCCATTGATGAGAATTCATGTAACCATAAAAATAATTTCAATTATAAATTAATCATGTCCGCTTATTTCGTATCCATATAAACAGTGTACAGTAAGCTGGTATGTACAGATGTACAGTAGAGACACAAATTTTCACTAAGAACTGTTCACAAAGACAGTATTTTCATCATGGTTTTCATATCTTGCCTCCATAATGAGGAGATTCTATCAGCACTACTAGTGATTTCATATTAGATACTGAATAGTTCCTCATTTCTGTTCCCTGCTCTGCCACCATGTCATTTAACTGTACCTCTGTTGACCCAATTATGATAAGATTAAACTTCTTCCCCAGCTGTCTGGTGTGTTGAGTTTGAATGATATGCAAATCATTTTGAGATACTTGGATGAAAATCACTACTTCAGTCTAAAGTGTTTATTGTATTATATTTGGCTAATGAATTCATTCATTTAAAAGTGTGATTATATCTTTGAATAGAAGATTTGATATTTTTATAGTAGTATGGTCTCTCTTTGGATTATAAAATTTTGAGGGGTGGGGCTGTCATTTTCTCTGTTTGTACAGTACAGCACAGCAGGGCTGTGACCTGGTTGGCCTCAATATAACTATTTAATAATAAAGTAGTTTATCTGCCATCAAGTTTGTCCATTCACCTGTCTTTGTTGAGTCAGCTTTTTCTGTTCTTAACCAGAATAAAATGTGGTCCTGAAATGTTGCCACCCCCGTTCACATTCACTATTCAGCTAATTAATAAATGTATTAAACAACACTGACAGTCAGCCGTTGTCATGCTGAAAATTAACAGTGTAGTCCTACTGTTTGTTTTCTGTTGTTTAACCAGTTTCTAATCCAGGATGTAATGTTGTTTAAAACCTCACGCAGGTTCTAAGAGCTGCTTAGGAGGGCCTTTGTCAAGGATATAGCGACTGGGAGCTATAGCCTTAACATGCATTTAATGAGAGTGGTTAAGACAGATGCACAACTGTTGGAAGCAGTGTCTGAAGAGGATAACGCTGGCTTGTTGAAGGTTTGTTTTGCTGGCACCCTGGAAATATGTGTATGCATGGGTGGATGGAGGGGTGTAAGTTTTGCAGCTACTTTCCCTGTTTTTTATCCAAATTTGATCAACAAATTAATAGGAACTATGTACATATTGTAAATAAAAATAGATTCAGAAAGATTATACTGAAGTTTATTTTCATGAAAGAGAAATAAGTGGTCACAATACAGCAGAGAAATCCTAACCTTATTGAAGTCTATAACAAAGATTTGGCAAGAACCAACTTTAAAGGAATATAGACCACCTAATTTTTATAATTAACATTTTTTTAAAAAAAATCAGTTTCTGATAAGCAGTTAAACAGTATGTCCACAATGTTTTTTAAATAAATATTTTAAAAGAGGTTTTCTACTCTGCTGCTTGTGTTTGCAAAGGTCGTTTCACCAAGGGAGAAACTTCCTGATTATATTGGACACAATGAAACTAACTATACATTAAGTGCTGTCAAATCCACAAAGTAAAGAAATGGGGAAAAAAAATAAAATATATCCTCTTCCTCAACTTTCAGTTGTGGTAATCATAACTATAATTTGACTCTATACTAGATACTGTACATTATTTTCAAACAAATAGGACTTTCAGATGATGGTGTGAGATTAAAAAAAGTCACGATTAATCAGTCTGAATCACACCATTAAACAGTAATAGAATACCAATTTAAATTCAGCATCGAAGCATGTTCTCTGGAATGACTGAAGCATGAAGGGGCATATGAATGTTTAGCATATCTGCTGCGTAAATACCTTGCATTGGCTATAACAGTGCCATGTGAATGAATGCCTGTTCTCTTTCAGGTGACATTGTAAAACAGAAGCAAGTAGCAGTATCTCCCATAAATGTAAACAAACTTGTTTACTTTAGCGATTGACTGAACAAGCAGTAAAATTGAGTTGACTTGAAGGCTCTAAAGTTTTACATTGTTTTGTTTTTGAGTGCAGTTATGTGGCAAAAAAATCTACATTTGTAAGTTGCACTTTCATGATAAAGAGATTGCATTACAGTACTTGTATGAAGTGAATTGAAAAATACTATTTCTTTTGTTCTTTTTTAGAGTGCAAATATTTGTAATCAAAAATAGTAATGTGAGCAGTGTACACGTTGTATTCTGTGTTATAACTGAAATCAATATATTTGAAAATATAGAAAATAATCCAAAAATATTGATGATAAATTTTAATTGGTATTCTGCTATTAACAGTGTGATTAAAACTATGATTAATCATGACTATTTTTAATCTAGTTAATTTGTTTTGTGTTAATCAATTGAGTTAGCTACAATTAATTAACAGTCCTCATTTACATATACAGACACAATGAAAAGGGATAATTCTTTAAGTCAAATTTCTTGTAAATCAGTGTTCTTCAAAGCACCTGACTTCTTGTTTGAATTTTAACCTGTTATTTGGCAAAAGAAAAACAAAGAAGCAAACCTAAAAATCCCAAAGAATACTATGCAATCTCCTGTACTTGTAGTTTTAAGAAAAACAACAAAAAAACCAATCGTGTTTAAAATTCCATTACTTTTGCCTTTGTTACATTAAACTCTCTTCCTTAAGTGAATTTAAGAAAAAAGGCTTCTAGTCTTTCTATTGATGGTTGCTTTACTCTAAAGAAGTGCTTCAGACAGTTCAGGATGATTGATCTTGGGAGGAAAACCCTCCACATGTGCTCATCAGAATAAATTCTTCTAACTGTTGAATAACTATTCAAATATTAATTATGGAAATACTCTAATCTTGCCATAGATAAAGTTGTAATCAGCTTTTTATTATTAGCTTGATTTTGGCACACCTCTGTATTCCTCAAAAAAAGATCCTTTGCCTTTGAAGTTTAGTATGTTCTTTGTCAGAAGGATGATTTGTGGGTTTTGGGGGTCTCCCCACCGCTAAAATTGAAGTGAATCTGTTCACAGGCATTTTCATGATATGACACATATAACAAGAGGAAAAAAGAAAGTAAGTGATGGTCTTTGCTTTTTAAAAATCTTCCAATGCTTTTTTGTTGGGTCATCTTTCACTGATACTTAATTGTCTTAGACTCTCTTTTCTAAGGGCTTGTCTTCACTAGAGCCGAGAGAGATCGATCTTATGGCAATCGATTTATCGCGTCTCGTCAGGACGCGTTAAATCGATCGCCAGCGCTGCCCCCATTGACTCCGTAACTCCAGCTCGCCAAAAGGCGCAAGCTGGAGTCGACAAGGGAGCGCACCGCCAACCGCCATCGCCGTGAGGACGGCAGGTAAGTCGGCTGTAGATACGCCGATTTCAGCTACGTTATTAATGTAGCTGAAATTGCGTATCTACAGTCAATCCTCCGCGCTAGTGAGGACCAGCCCTAAGAGCCTGATAAGAGGTCCATACATAGACCTAGTACGCAAAGCCTAAAATGTTCAATTTCAGAGTTAATTCCTTGGAGTTTAGAAACCTGCCTTTAAGTTCCAGCACTGGATAAATTTATTCTACTTTCTAACTTCTTTCCCCCTGCCCCCTATATAGTTAGACTTCAGACTACTGGATTTTGTGAAATTAGTTTGCCATTGAAGGCTATAATACTATATTAAAAGCTGTTAATCGGTCTCTACAGAATCTACAAACTCAGAGCTGGCAGGATACACAGGCTTTAGGTATTTCAAAGATCTGGCAGACTTTTAGACAGAGGCCTCAATTCTGTACCATGCTTTGACTGCTTGGCATTGACCCACAACTGCAATGTGGTTCTACACTGGGCACATCTACCCTGAAAAGATCTTACCTATGTAGAAAGATTCTTTTTTATTTACGGGGTGCCATAAATTTGCTTCCATGCCAGCCCTTGTTTCTGAAGATGATGTAGGGGTGTATGATCAAAGTGGCATGGGGCTGATGATATCTGTGTAGAAAACTGAATTGAGTGTAAAGTAGCCCCACAATTAAAGGAATATGAAGGATTTATGTCCCTTCCAAAAGCTTTTAAAGAAATTGCTACTATAACTCTGGATTTTTTTAAAAAATCCATATAAATGCCTTAGACTTTTTTCGATCCTGCTGAGCTCTTAGCCTCTGATATATTGTAGTAATGAATGCTAGGGACTAATTGGAAGCTGTATGGAAAAAAAATTTCTTTTTGTGAGATTTGAATTTGTCACCTTTCTGTTTGTTTGAATGCCTCTTGTCCTGTTCACCCTTATTCAAAACACAAGAAGTTTCTGATCTACTTTCTCTCTACCATTCATTATTTTATTATGTCTCTTCTTATTTGTCCCATTTATAAAGTAATCCATGGCAATATTTTCAATTTCTCTTTTATATAAAAGTTTTTCCATACCCCAGTATTTTCTGTTGTGTCATCTCTGACCAATGGCTTGTCCTAGATTCTCCAAATATGTTTTAATCTAGGAGTCAATTCAGAGATCTCACACATAGGACTAGTGTGGAAAGTGTTCAGTTTCTAAATGCCATCTAATTCTGCTATATCCTTTTTGAGATGAGGTAACCAAAACTGAGCACAAGTGTTTCAGGTGAGGGCATACCATTGATTTATTGTCATTATATTTTCCATATCAGTCTCCATCACAGTGACCGGAATAATAGAAATGTAGGACAGGAAGGCACTTCAGTCAGTTATCTTATCCATCCCCTCATCCTGAGGCAGAATTACATATACCTAGACTATGCCTAACAGATGTCTGTCTAACTTTTAAGTGGGGTAACAGGTTTAGTAGAAGGGGTGGAAGCAGTAGACGTGTACTATCTAGACCTTGTATTTTGTTTTTGTTTTTTTGACTGCTGTTACATATTGAGCAGAAGTACTGATTGAGTTGTCTAGTTGTTTTCCATAGCAGAGAGTTAATTTAGAATCTAGAAAGGTATATGAGTAGTTCAAATAATTTCCTCCATTGTGCATTACTTTTCATTTAACATTCAATTTCATCTTCCATTATGTTGCTCACCCACCTAGCCCAGTTAAGTTCTTCTGAATTTTTTAACAGTATTCTCCAATCCTAAGTAAGGTAATATGTATAAGGCTGACCTCAGTGAGTTGACCTTGTAGTAAAACTGAATGTCTTGTCTTCACTGTATTTTTACTTCAGGATAGTTCACATGTGTTAGCTACCCTTAAGTAAAAACCACACCTTTTTAGCAGTGAATACAAAGCATGAATTGTAACACTTGGATTATAGCATATGTCAAAGTTAGAAACTTTTTACAAATAAAATTAGAATTTGCAGAGTGCAGCAACATTTGTGGAGAGACTAAAATCACAGAACTTATATATGATATTAGGCCAGTACGTAATGATTTTGTCATGCCTTTTGCTTCACTGAGTCATTGCCATCTCCCTCAAGTAAAATGCGTGGAGGACAGCAACCCATTTCCTGTCAGACTGAGCAGGAAGTATGGACATTACAGAGTAATAAAGAATAAGAGAGTTTCATTAGGTTCTGCTAAACAAAAACATCTCAGTAGCTATCTAATAAACATAAGTCCATTTTAAAGTGTTCTAAACTGTTATCATACTATTTGTTTTAAAACCACTTTCTTGTGGATGTTCTTCACAATTAGAATTTTTAGTTCTGTTTTAAAATAGCTGTATTCCTTTTTATGAAGACGGTGGGGGACTTGTCCTCAGCCTCTCTAAACTCAAATTCGAACTGAGAGGCTGAACAGATTTTCTTTACATCTTCCATTACTATTCACTGTGGTTGGGACTACACACAGATAATTTAACCTGGGAAGATTGAATTTGCAGTCACTGCGAGTTGCCCTGAATAATTTTCTTCATATTTATTTGAATGAAAAGAATAATCTTTTTTGTTGCATCCGAGGAAGTGGGTATTAGCCCACGAAAGCTCATGCTCTGAAAAAATTTCAGTTAGTCTTTAAGGTGCCACAGGACTCTTTGTCACTTCTGCAATTCCAGACTAACACGGCTACCCTTCTGATTCCTTTTTTGATTGACAGTCCACTTTCCATGGCTTTGGGCATAGGTGTAACCTCCAAGGTACTTCATTCAAATACAAGAATCAGGATGCAAATTTTTTGAAATTTGAAATTACCAAAATTTTTTCTACAAAGAATGTTGTAATCTTATTTATGGTGAATCTGAATTCATACATGGCCAGATACTCAGATTACTGGGCAGATAAACATATGGAGATATACCTATCTCATAGAGCTAGAAGGACTGTGAAAGGTCAAGTCCAGTCCCCTGCATACATTAACAGGACCAAGTACTGTCCCCTGACAGATTTTTTTGCCCCAGATCCCTAAATGGCCCCCTCAAGGATTGAACTCACAACCCTGGGTTTAAGCAGGCCACTGCTCAAACCACTGAGCTGTCCCTCACTTCCGGTAAGACAAACACTCCCTATCAAAGCAAGTAGGTGACAGAGATTTGCAGTGATATTGCATTAACACTTCCTGAGAGTTTTTTGTGTTTGTTTTTTGTTTTTTTTGTTTCCTAGAGATGGAAACAGGAATTTGTCTGCTATAAAAACACTTATCTTTGGGAAGAATAAGCCCTTCTGTAGTCTGAATGGAGCCAAATGGGGTATTCTGCCATTGATAGCTAGAGCCGTGCATGGATACAAAACTTGTATCCTCGTTTGATCTGTGATCCACTGATGATCCACGGATAGCTGTATCTGTGGATTTAAAGCAGATATCTGTAAATTTGCAGGGCTCTAGATATAAAATTTGGATCTGTATCCATCCAGAATCTGCAGATTTGGGCCAAAAATACAAAGTCAATAGCCACTGATTTGCAGAGCTCTGTGGATAGCTTCCCTCACGTTGTTTCTCTGAGAAGCCTTATCTTTGCCATGGTTTCATTTTCTGTTGGCTTTTCCCTTTACAAATTCCTTTGATTTGACTGGGCATTGAGGCATGTTAATATAAACAGATAACCTGATGGACATATAATAGTTATTGAAAAAAAAATCACACAACTTCCATGTTCTCCGCATTTTGTATTAGGAGAACTATAACACATGAATATTTTTATTCCAAGTTTTCCAATTAGTGACACTGCGCCTTGGAATATATAGAACTCCCAGTAATTCAATCAGTGAAAAGGTCTGTAAATCAACTCTTCCTCCTCCATCACAATAAAACTGCTTAGTTAATCTGGTAATTTGATTAATACTATCACTTAACTGTGCCTGACTAATGCGAATGGGCTCTATGGTACCAGTAAATTGCAAGCACTACAACACTGTTATATCAATTGTAGGGTTTTACAGCAACGTCTGTTTTCTGCAGAACCTAAGCTTTAATTAAAACAAATGCACAATAAAAAATAAACTTACCTCCCTAACTCTTCCTTTCACACTGTAGAAAGCCTTCATAACAACCAAAGTTAGGTAATAAAAAGATTGGAGTATAATTCAATAATATCTGAAAATATCTTGGAATACCCCTGAAGTGAGGGACAAGCAAAGGTACATAGTGGCCAGGTTACTAACAGAGAAAAAGGTGAGAAAAGCATAACAGCGATTAGACAAAAGGAATTCAGTACACTATATAGCTAGTAAGCTATAAAACGATACCTTTAATGATTACAATACCTCATATTGAAGAAAATGTAACTACTACAGATACTCATTAAACAACCCGCAGCACCGGGAAAACCCAAGCAAAAGTCTGGGCATGCTCCTGAGCACAGATGGCACTTAGCAGAAGCACAGCCCAGGGAGCATCAACAACAGTTCCTAAGTCAAGATGATCTTTCAGTGGCATCTGTGCCTAACTCCCTGCTCCTGGACACACAGGGCTCACTCTTTGACTAGCCACGCTCCCCACCTGACCTGATTACCTTTACTGACAGCGAGCTTGATATGCAGCAGCAGGCGGAGTTCTCCCCATCTGCCTCTCCTCTTCCACCAGAATCTTTTGCACCTCAGGCCACGGCTCACAACCACCAGCCTCAGTTTCCCTACTTTGCCCCCTCCCCCTCCGGGGGGCAACACCTAATTTTTCCTATCCTATGCCTTGGCCTCAATGGTACCCTTGGCCAGATCCTACTGCCACTCACCCTCGTGCTTCTTCCACCAGACCACAACTTCCTTCTGTGCCTCTTTCTCCAGCTCCCTCTACTTCTACATCACCTGAACCCCCCTCTGAAGACATGGGCTATGGACCATACCCTGAATCACCGATTCCTAAATCTCCATCAGCTCTAGATGCTTGATATCCCTTCCAGCTTGACTGGGAAATATTGATAACTATTCTGAATACAGTTTTCCAACCTGTATATACCCACCTTATTGTAGGTTCATCTAGGTTGTATTTCCCTAGTTTGGTTATGAGAAGGTCACATGAGACAGTATCAAGAACCTTACTAAGGTGAAGATATATGTCATCTACTTCTTCCCCACATCCACAAGGCATAAGATCTCCAGCATGTCTGTCCTGCCAAAGTGAACATAAATAACATATTTAACATGTAACAACAAACTTTTTCTCTCCACACATTACAGACAGATGAACTAAAGGAGTACATAACTCATCCTATTTTCTAATTTGATGTGGAGGTTTGTAAACAGACCTTCACCAGAACCGCTTCTGTGTTTTGCTAGCTAGCACATTGATCCACATATATTCAAGACTCTGCAATTCTGTGTTAACTCTAAAGTGGATAATGATGTCTAAAGCTAAGTTTATACCACAGCAGCGCACCTGCACTGTTGTAGTGCTTCTTGTGAAGACACTCTAAGCCGACAGGGGTGAGCTCTCCCATCGGCTTAAGAGAAGTTCTCCCACAGACATACTGTTGTCCACACCGATGCTTACGTCCGTATAACTTATGTCGTTATGGGGTTTGGATTATTCACACCCCTGAGCGACTTAAATTATACTGAAGTAATTAATAGTGTAAAAATAGTCATAGTCGCTTAGGCACTTTTGAAAATTTTACCACAAATCCTCATTTCTTATTCAGGCAAAACTCCTAATGAAACAGGTATGAGTTTTCTTTCTTTTTCTCTTGATAAGTTTATTTAGAAAATGAGAAGGAGAAGGTTGGTTTGTGGATTAATTGAGGTCATTGAAACAGTAGATGTTGAAATTTCTTTTAGCACAAGTGTGAATTTTGTTGATTTAATCATTCATCATCATCATAGAAACTGAGGATTCTTTGTAGAAGTCTCTTTGTGCCTATCACATGATCTGTGATTACAACTTTTTGACCATCTGTAATTGTGTAGTGTATCACAAACAGAAATTATTTGAATTAACTTAGCATGCCTTCATATAAAAATATAAACAAGAGAGTCTTAAATTATTGTTAAATATTAGAACTAAGCACATTCTTTGAGCTGAAATGATAGAAATACTTGGTGTATGTGGGAGTTCCTTACAATTTTAATTATGTGTTGTATGTGGAGATAATAGGAGGATGACTCACTTGTAGTGCACTGCATTATACTTTCATGTGATAAATTAATCTCTTTGTATCAACATGTGGATATTTGACTTTTTAAAAAAATTAAAAATAGACTGCTTCCTGCTGGATTTAATAGACATTACACCATCTCATGGAAGTGGTAAAGATGTTGAGCCAGGATCAGGAGCGCTTGACTTTCCAAAACAATTTGATTTCCTTTTTAAATTAAGTGTTTTGCCTGTGTGTAGTAATAGCGTCTTATTCAGTAAGACTGTCATGAAATGTTTATATCCATTTTCTATATTTGGCAATACCTACAGGTTAAAATTACATTAGATCTAATGGGAATACTATGATAACAATGTGAAAATTATCAACATTCATTTTCACGCAGCAAAGTAATTTACACAGTAGTATTACTAATGTACAATGATAGGTTATTTTTTGTTTTTTCCTCTCTCTTCAGTTGCACTGGTACAAATGTAAAAAGTTGCACCTTATGAAAAACACAACTTTGACTAGCCTTAGGTCATGAGTGGGGCCCTACTAAATTCCTGGCCATGAAAAACATATCCTAGACCATGAAAATCTGATTTTCTCTTATGAAATTTGGTCTTTTTTGTGCTCTTACCCTATACTATACAGATTTCACAGAGAAGGCCAGCATTTCTCCAAGTGGGAGGTCCAGACCAAAAGGGAGTTAATGGGGGGTGGATCACAGTATTGCCACCTTTACTTCTGAACTGCCTTCAGATCTGGTTGGCTGGAGAGTGGTGGCTGTTAGCTGGATACTCTGCTCTGAAGGCAGTGTCCCGCCAGCAGCTGTGCCAAAGTAAGGGTGGCAATACCATATCATGCCATCCTTCTGTGCTGCTGCTCCATGCAGCTGATTTATGTTGGAGAAACTGGCACAGATTGAATCACATCAGGACATCTCATGGGAGATATGGACAAACCCTCTTTACATGGAAAACGAGGCAAACATATGTATAGGACTGTGGTCACCTGGCACAAACGATGGAGCACATCATATTTGAGTGTCCCCTTTATTCTTCCACCGAGGGCCTGAAGGACATCCACCAGCTCACTGCTACAGCATTGTGCTGGTTATCAAATCTAGATAAAAATTTGTAATCGTTGCTACCAACCCTAAGCCATATGGAAGAAGACAACGACTGCTCTTTTTCCAGTAAGCCATTCCCTTGTGGGTGATAGTGCCATAAGTAATATGCTTGAAATCATATTCCATCCCAAAAGCTAGAAATTCAGACCTGGCAAACTGTGGGCTGTGGTCAGTGACTCTTTCTTCTGGAATGCGCCAATGAGAAAAGATTCTTTTTAACTTCAGTAGACCTACATGTCAACCCCAGATGACAGAAAAATAGAATTTCTACAGCTCTAGAAATCCAGTGGCTATAGGACAAATATGTCCTTGTTTTTTCATACAACTCTAACAGTTTTTTCCAAGGTCTACAAGGTAGATATTTCCTGTATATGCTTTCTCTTTCTGCGCAGACATCATCCATTTGGATGTCTTTTATAGCACACTATTCTCACATTTTGACCAGGAAACACAAATCTTAGTCTTTTATTTTGGGGTGTGGATTGTTGTTTTGTCTTGTCTTGTTTTGTTTTTTGGAGGTGATAGGACTAGTTATGTTGCTTCTCTGTTTCCAATAGGATTTTTTTGCTACTACTTGCACTTGGCTATTTTACTTCCTTGCTGTATTACTTGTATTTTCATTAAGCTCACATTGTTGGGTCAGTTGCACTGCCTGTTCCAAGAGAGGCATAGAAATTAACAGTAATTTTTGAGAGAGTTTCTTGATTAAAATCCAAATGATTCAACAGTCTTTTATTAATTCTTCCTTGTTCATAGCAATATTTTGCTCTTTCACATAAGTTAGCATAGAGACTACTAGACAAGTCCTTTCTCCAAGCTGGTGAATCCTTTGGTAAAAGCCTGTCCCTTTGCCTACTACATTCCTTTTTGGAAGGAAATGCTCACCCTGCTTTTAAGACGCTGCCATAGCTATTTTTGTCTCCTTCCTCAGTGAAGGTAAATGATTTATAAATATTTTCAGTTTCACTCCCTATTGCATAAATCAGTAACTTGGCCAGTACTTCAGCTTTCTCTAAATTAAGATTTCTTGTGATTCAGAATATTGGGAAGCGCTCCTTCTGCTCAGGCTGTTCCATGAGCTTATCATATTTGAAAATTTTGTGGATGGATGAACTTCAGCATAATTTTGCTTTTATACTGATTCCAGATGAGCCAGCTTCTGGCATCATATTATGTGTTACTGGTAAAGAATTGCAGAAAGATTTGCATTTTTTCTAAGACTGAACAAAGAACTTTGTTTGAATAGGAAAAACAATATTAGACCAGATTCATCTGTTGTAAATAGATGTAGTTCCAGTTATGTTAATTTCTGCCTCGAACTTTTTCCGCTGATGTTCTATCTGGCTTTCTGCTATAGACTTAAAGAAACAGTACACACATCTTCATAACCTGTTGTCTTTTGACCCAAAAGCAGATGTCCTTTTCAATGTAAAACTGCATGGTAATGACTGTCTAGATTTCCTGCTGAAATGCCTTAAGCAATTAATCACTCGGTTAAGACTTCAAGAATAACCTCTGTAGATACAACACATAAGTGTAACAATAACTAAAGCCATGTTTAGGAAAGTAAGAAACTCATTTGACCTTTTGTTTTAAGTCTGTAAAAACTGGATTAAGATGAAATGTAGGGTTTGTGTACACAAACATTTCATTTGCAGCAAGCCGGGGTGTTAATCAATCCCTTAGTAGCCTGCCAACCACATGTGTTTGTGTGTGTGTGTGTGTGTGGACCCTACTGAGGCTCGCTTGACAGTTTCTTTGTGCACTGTGATCTACTCACATTTTAAAGTGGGGTACATTAAAGCACACTACGCTGTTTGTAATGCACAGCAGCAGGGTCTACATGGACACTTAGAATGCGGCAAGCTTGCGTGGGGTTTGTTCATGACCCAGCTTTCAGCAAACTAAATGTTCATGTAAACAAGTTTATAGTGTAAAATTATTGCTCAGGCAAACTCTTTAGTAATTTGTTGTCTTTTACTGTATATTCTGTTCATTCTGTCATTCTAAATTTTTCATGTCTGCTGCTATTGGTTCAAGATATTGATTTGGTTTTAGTGGTTCTGAAACTGTACAGTTATATAAATGCTAATGAAAATGTTGTAGGGATGGTCGCTGTTGTAGTTAATAGACTTGAAACTTTGCAGATGTTTGAGAGAAGGCTTTAGTGAAAATCCCAGTAAAGCTCACCCAACTGCAATTATGTTTGTCACTCTTCAGCTCTTCGACAGATTAAGTAAGATTCATAATTCAATACAGTTTCAAACATTAGTACAAACATACTCTTCAGCCTGTAGACCTCACAGTGCAATTTTAACTTGCTTATGAGGCTCATTAGAATACATGGAAGGCACAGTGTCGAAGCAATTTTCCTTTAAAAAGTATATGCTTTTTATATATGAGTAATGCAGACTGGGACTTGCTACACCTTTTTAAGAAGGTCCCAGCAAAGGTAACCCAACTCATTGTGGAAACAGAAGACATATCCTCGCACACAATCTGTCCAGAAATGCCCATTCTGGTGCTTTCCATAGTTGTAGGCAGTACTAGCTGGTCCACACCCTTTGTGCTCACCAGTTCCAGGAAACATTATACCTGGTCCTGTGTAGGTGCATTGTGGTGTGGCAAAGTTCTCTTCCCCGTCAATTGCATCTGTGTAGAAAAAGGCGTACTTTAGTGCATAAAATGTAAACTTCTGTGGATAAGTTTCTGTTTATTGATAGTTAATATATGTGCACACAATATTCCAGTTGTGGTTAAGACCCTGTATTATTCATGATGGGGGCAATGGAGAGAACACGTGAAAAATATACAGGATACTGTATATTGTTACTGAATTTGGAAGGTTTGTTGGGTAAATGGAATGCTAAAATACAACTGTTCAAAAAAAATTTCAGCTTGCTGTAGTCACTCTGTTTCCACAGTGCTGGGCTGGTATGCTAAAATCCACTAAAACTCCTTCAAGGCAGTTATGTGTGATCACACAGGTGGCAGGGCTTTCTGTTTAGTGTTCTTTAGGTACAAATCTTCAAGGAGACTCCTCTGTGGTAATTTTACACCAGCTGATACTGACTGACATACAGGAAGATAAGCTATACCCATGCTATAGTAGTAAACCCTGTGTTGATCAATTATGGGACTTTAGGGGTAGTAACAACTGAGAAGTTATTATATCAGAAAAATACAAATGGCAATGTGAAACTTTAAAAGTTTTTCATATTGTCAGGAACTTTAAATCACAAACAACTCAGTTTAGTGCCCAGGATTGTTGGGAGGGGCGGTTGTTGTGTTTTTTTTCAAATCTTTTTATTTTAAAACCAGTCCAGCAGTCTAGAGGAACTCCTGAGTAACCCAGAATTTAGGCAACTGTGCAGATACCTTTGCTAGGCAGTTTTATGTCAGTTAGTCCATACATTATTATCTGTATTTGACTTGCTTTTCCTGCAGGTCCCAGTAAAGATTTGGGCCCCATTCTGCTAGACACTGTAAAAAACTGTAAAAAATGGTTCTTGCCCAGAAGAGTTTATAGTCTCATTAAGACAAGATGTAGCAAGTGGGTACATTCAAATATCCCCACAGATCATACTTTTGTTAGCTCTTGCGGTTTGTGTAGTGTGCTGTGATTCCCTTATCTACTGTGCTATCTTCCATAGTGGCTTTTCTCTTTAAACTTAATAATGGTTGTCACGCTTTTTTTTTTTTTACTGCCCCCTTCCCGTGGTCCTTTTCATTTTTCATATTCTTTGGCATTTTGCTGAACAAGCCAAGGTAGTTTGTCTTGTATCCCTAATAATGTATTCCAGCATTGCTCCTGATTTTCTGAAGTTGCTTCGTGAGTTGGTAAAGCATTTTGGAAGCTGAATGCCACAGGTCCTCTCTGTGCAGCTGATTTTCCTCAAACAAGCCAATGAAAGTGGCGGCCTTCACAGGAGTCTCAGACAAACAGTCATTAGGGATGTCCACTAATGTTGTTTCTCCAACTAAAAGGCGGTCACTGATATTCAACCCTAAAAGAGACAAGGTGGGTGAAGAAATATCTTTTTATTAGACCAACTTCTGTTGAAGAAAGAGACAAGCTTTCAAGCTCTTCTTCAGGTCTGGGAATGATAATCAGAGTGTCACATATCCTGGGGCCAGCATGGCTGGAACACTGCAAAAACTCAACCTTGAAGTCATTCGCTTGAGACATTCCTGCTATAGAAACCCATTGATGGTCTTTGTTTTTTCTATAATCAAAGGTTTGCCTAGAGCAGTGTTTCCCAAACTGTGTTCCGCGGAACACTGGTGTTCCGCATGATATGAATAGGTGTTCCATGAAAGAATCGTTATTTTGAAAAAGAGTCTTTAATTTTTTTTAATTTTAAATTTGGCATATTTGAAGTGTAGTTTACAACTCTTTTTGAATTTAACATAAAACTCTTTTTCCAGTTATTGATAGATCTCGTATTGAATATCATGGCATAAAGAGAATTTTGACTCTTGCACTTGATTTTTGTACTACTTTATACGCGCTTTCCAGTTAGAAATGGTTAGTTCAAGTTATTTTAAATTTGTATTTTTGCTTTGTTTTATAAAACATACTTGAGCATAAATAACACAATTTTTATTTGACAACCAAACAACTACAATATTATAAGTGTTCCATAAATATATACCAGGCTAAAATGTGTTCCGTGGCCAAAAAAGTTTGGGAAACACTGGCCTAGAGTGTTTGTGGGCTTCCCCCTAAAAAAATAAGGTAAAAATAAGTCCTTGAATTTTCTTTGTCTGAGTCAAATAAAATTTTCTCCCTTTCAGCATTTTTCTACTCTGTTTATACCCAGTGTAAGAGGCATTTGTCTATAGAATGAACTGGCCATGCTGTAAAATAAGATATATTCTACCTGGTCTACAAGGAATCAGTTTCTGAATCTACTGTAAAGAATTTCTGGCAAGTCTCTAGAGGTAGGGATAATAATCCCTTGCAGAATGGTATTGACTTTATTTGGTCCCTCTTTCAGGAGGAAAAAAAAACCCTAAGAGGACTCTCAAGAATTAATAAATATGCCAATATTTTTGAATTTCCTCTGTTAATGTTGCCCTTACTAAAATATCATAGTTTATATGTAAAAATCCCAGGAGATTATGTACAATGGCATGGAAAATCTGCTTTAAAAGGACCCATGAATCTAGTAACCTCCTTTATAGTGCTCAGGGTGGTCATGCCAGAGACCCAAGTTCCATTTAAAGTTCCCAATGGCTTCTCAGGCTGCCAAAGCCTGGGAATTCTGCAAAGACTTTGTTTATTTCTTAGAGTTTGGTAGTAGAAGTGTCTCATTTACTGAAGAGTGATTGTAGTTGCTGACCAATGAGTGTCGTTGCCATGTATTTTTTTTCTCCAGAAGAGGTCTTCGTGGTTTTAACCAGGCACTTCTGTCTCCAGCCAAGGCCTATTTTACAGGATGGTAAGGACTCTTGAAATAACTTTGGTGCCTCCAAAATATTGACATTTCAGTTCAAAGAGTATTTATAAATTGGTTTGAATATCTGAGTACATTTATTCTCAGCCTTTTTATCTTCATGTACTATGTCAAAGAGCCACAAAACCCAGTATTAGAATTCTCAGTGTTTGCTAACTGACATTTTTAACACGACACTGCAGGTCTAGAATCTCATTTACATTTGGGCACTTTACACTGGTAAATGAGAATCGAACCCAAATGCCTGTATGACAGAAAATTGATAATCTCCTCACACATTACTCCACACCAGGGTATTGGGTTTGAAAGTTTTGGTGATAGAAGAAAAAAGTTTGACAAGATTTCTGTAGTCTAAAAAAAGTCCCAGGGCCAAAGTTTCTCAGCTATTTCTGGAGCAACTTTTTCAGCTGGTTCATGTCTTCTCGTATAATTTGCTCAGAAAATATCTCCAGTGACTGCCTTGGAGTTAGATGAATTAGATGCTGGTTGCAGATTGCCCCTTGGGTGTTGGAACATCGTCATCCTCTCTTTCTACAGCACAGGTCACATAATTGGCACTCGAAATATTAAATAAGATTTCTTCTGATAATCTGCAGTATTTGTTAAATTTTAGATCTCTTAGGATTCAGGTTTCTCTCTTTGGATATTTACAGCTTACCAAATATGCAGGCCACGTTGCTTTTTCACAGTCACGTTTCTAGTTGCATGCATCCGTTTGTTTCTTTTTTGGGTGCATTTATTTCTTTAAGGCATTTACATCTTTTGAAGTGAGATTTTAAATGGGGATGATTTTACCCCACGTAATGAGTTGACATGAATGTACATGGCAAGCGTTTGTGCTTTCTCATTATTAAAGTTGCTGTAATTCTTATGAATCAGAGAGGTAGCCATGTTAGTCTGGAATTGCAGAAGTGATAAAGAGTCCTGTGGCACCTTAAAGGCTAACTAAATTAGTAATGTAATGTAATTCTTATATTACTTAGTTGCTTTTCAGTCAAATAGATGGTTCACCATGCTCTGATCTCTTCCTATTAGAGAGCTATTATACCTTCATATTACTTTAATGAAGTTGTGCTTAACTTCTGGAATAAACACAGAAGACATAATTTTTATTTTAGTTACTTTTTGTCTGTTATGCTTCTGACAAAGACTATAATGTCCAAAAATGGCGTGGCGTGATTTGCTAGGTAAGCGGGAGTAGATTTTAGGTTTTATAGTTTGGGTGAGTCTGTGATGAGAACACAATCTCTCTCTCAGTTTTGTGAGGGGCTAGTGTTAAGTTCTCATCTTTACACTTTTTTTTTAATAGAATACTAGAATCTAGGTTTCTTGACTCCCAATCCTGTGCTTTAACAAAATCATCTTTTCCTCTCAAGAAGCTCAGAGTAACTTTCAGCTGCATCACTTACATGGAATACTGTCTATTTGGTTATACAGCCTGTGCCCTTCTTTATCCTGAAATGACCTCACAACAACACACGCCATTGTGACGATAAAGTTCTATCTCAGCAGAACAGGAAATTACAGAGCTTATGAGGCAGCCCCTATTGCTGGTAACTTCTTCAGTAACCTGTTTGCTCTTTGGTTGGAACAATTGTGGTCAGATTACACCATACTGAATTCTTTAAAATTCTTGTCAAGAATCAGAGGGGTAGCCGTGTTAGTCTGGAATCACAGAAGTGACAAAGAGTCCTGTGGCACCTTAAAGACTAACTAAAATTTTTTCAGAGCATAAGCTTTCGTGGGCTAATACCCACTTCGTCGGATGCATGCAGTGGAAGTATCCAGGGGCAGGTATAAATAGGTAGGCAAGAACCGGGTGGGAGATAACAAGGTTAGTCCAATCAGGCTGAACCAGCTTGTTATCTCTAATCAGGGAGGGTGAGGTGTTCCTCTAGCAGCTGAACTGGAGGTGTGAATAGCGAGAGAAGAGAAGCTGCTTTTGTAGTTAGCTAGCCATTCAAAATCTCTATTCAGTCCCAAATTGATTGTGTCAAATTTGCAAATGAATTGCAGCTCTGCAGTCTCTCTTTGCAGTCTGGACTTGAAGTTTTTTTGCTGCAAAATGCTGACCTTTAAATCTTCTATGGTGTATCCGGTGAGGTTGAAGTGCTCTCCTACAGGTTTTTGAATATTGCCATTCCTGATATCTGATTTGTGTCCATTTATCCTTTTTCGTAGGAACTGTCCAGTTTGGCCGATGTACATAGCAGAGGGACATTGCTGGCACATAATGGCGTATATTACATTGGTAGATGTGCAGGTGAATGAACCAGCGACGGCCACATCAACATCACCCTATACCGAAAACCTGCCAACAGCTATGCCTACCTTCATGCCACCAGCTTCCACCCCGGGCACACCACACGATCCATTGTCTACAGCCAAGCACTGAGGTACAATCGTATTTGCGCCAACCCCTCAGACAGAGACCAACACCTACAAGATCTCCACCAAGCTTTCTCAAAACTACAATACCCGCACAAGGAAATAAGGACACAGATCAACAGAGCCAGATGTGTACCTAGAAGCCTGCTGCTGCAAGACAAGCCCAAGAAAGAAAACAACAGAACACCACTGACCATCACCTACAGTCCTCAGTTAAAGCCTCTCCAACGCATCATCAGTGATCTACAACCCATCCTGGACAACAATCCCTCACTTTCACAAGCCTTGGGAGGCAGACCAGTCCTGGCCTACAGACAACCTGCCAACCTCAAGCATATTCTCACCAGCAACAGCACACCGCGCCATAATAACTCTAACTCAGGAACCAATCCATGCAATAAACCTCGATGCCAACTCTGCCCACACATCTACACCAGCAACACCATCACAGGACCAAACCAGATCAGCCACACCATCACTGGTTCATTCACCTGCACATCTACCAATGTAATATACGCCATTATGTGCCAGCAATGTTCCTCTGCTATGTACATCGGCCAAACTGGACAGTCCCTACGAAAAGGATAAATGGACACAAATCAGATATCAGGAATGGCAATATTCAAAAACCTGTAGGAGAGCACTTCAACCTCACCGGACACACCATAGAAGATTTAAAGGTCAGCATTTTGCAGCAAAAAAACTTCAAGTCCAGACTGCAAAGAGAGACTGCAGAGCTGCAATTCATTTGCAAATTTGACACAATCAATTTGGGACTGAATAGAGATTTTGAATGGCTAGCTAACTACAAAAGCAGCTTCTCTTCTCTCGCTATTCACACCTCCAGTTCAACTGCTAGAGGAACACCTCACCCTCCCTGATTAGAGATAACAAGCTGGTTCAGCCTGATTGGACTAACCTTGTTATCTCCCACCCGGTTCTTGCCTACCTATTTATACCTGCCCCTGGATACTTCCACTGCATGCATCCGACGAAGTGGGTATTAGCCCACGAAAGCTTATGCTCTGAAAAAATTTTAGTTAGTCTTTAAGGTGCCACAGGACTCTTTGTCACCTTTAAAATTCTTGTCAATTTTAAGTTGGTACTGTTGGATTTGAAAACTCTAAGTGATGTTAGCCCTCTCACTGTTCAAGACCGTCTGCTTGTGGGCCTTGTTTCAATGGGCGCTTCTACTCTAATACCTACCCACATTATAGGAATCCCACCATTATGTGTCAGATAGGCAGGGCATGGCACCTTACTATATTGGCCCCCGTGGTATGATAATTACTGCCCACAACAGTTCATCTCTCCTCACTTGTAACAACTACAAAAACTAATAACTCATGCTTTCCCCTGTTGTTATTAGATTCTTTTATTAATCTTTTTAATACTAAGTGGGTGTTCAATGTTGCATTTGTATTTGTTTTTTCCCAGTTCCCCAAGTTACAAGAGGTGAAAGTTTATAAATTATTATTTTATTATACAGTGTTAGCATAAGTGAAATCTGCAGAAAACTGGATGCTTTTTTCATTCTATTTCTAACTCATTCTAAAGAGTTCTAAAGCTTCAAAATCTACAATATCTAAAAAGATAAGGAGCAATTTATTAAAGAGGTATATGTTTAAATCTAGCAAATCTTCACCTCATGGTATTAAATCTAAGATCCATTTCAACTTCTTGGGAAGAGAAGAATTGAGCATCATCTAATGAGATCTGTAGGGCAGTAACCTAAGCTTCATCTCATCCCCGCATAAAGTACTATAAAGAAGCTGTTTCTTCATTAACTAAGGTAGTTTGGACTTTCAGGCAGCAGTTCAGTGTTTGAAATGTTTAGCTTTCTTTAGTATATCTACACTTGTTTTCTGTCCTTCTCTCTAAATGCTTTTGCTACAGGTATTGTGGGATGTTTTAAACTGGTGAACCATATTTACAGGTAAAGAGAAAACATGTACCTTTTTAAACTTAAAATGAATTGATCTTCTGTAACTTCATAAATTCCTTAAAACATTGTACGTTTGAATAAAACTAAAGAGTAAAGTTCTACGTGGAAGCAGTTTAGGTGTTCAAAAAGGCATTTAGCTGAAGTGCATATGCACAATTTTGGTTCTTTAGTTTTACTCTGATTGCAAACAGAAGTAATAGAACTACTGTATAAAGTGTGTCAGTAGGAAGTTGACTTTTTAGCTAATCAAACTGAATTGTGTAACTTGTAAATTGCCTTTGTTCAAGTATTTACTGTATTTTCTTCATAACTTAAAAGGGTATATTTTCGCTATGTGTGCTATCTACCCTCTCATTTTGTAGTGGCAAATTGTGGTTGCCAAATAAGAGATTGATTTGATACCCCTTTGAAACTTTGGCCAGGTACCTTGCATGTTATTTATTTCCTTAGAGCCATATTATTGTCCCTGTAACAAGCCTGAATTATCAGGCATTGCATAGTGTTCCTCCGGAGACTCCTCCCCCCGCTCATCCCTTGGTTTTGGAATATTTGCACAGTTATTCCATGTCCTCTACTGACTGCAACTTTAGGGCTCCCATGGGATCTCTGCTCGTAGCCTACAATATGCAGTGGGTTTAGCTCACAGATTCACACTATTGAAGATATGTATTGTATTTTGTAAAACGAATGAAGTCTTAATGTAATCATGTTACTGCACTTTTCTGTTAAATATTTGCTGAGAAATGGGGAAAAGACATTTTCTGTACAAATTATGGGATGTGCAACTTAGAGAGGTAGATATTAGCAAGGTTTCATAAAAGAGATAATACCAAAGTCCACATGGTAAAATAGTCAATTATGCTGGCATAAAAACAAAGAGCAAATAGAGAATAACTGATTCTCCTGAATTATAAATGTGTCTGAGCTCAGAAGATGAGTGTGTGTGTGTGTGTGTGTGTGTGTGTGTGTGTGTAAAAAAGTGAAGTATCATTTGAGTCATTGCTTAATCATTACCTTGAAGAATAACCCTTGCTACCAACAGCAAAATTATTTTACACTCTGTACTTAGCATATCTATGAAGTGAACAAAAATACTTGACAGGGACTGGATGTCTGAACCAAGAACAGGAAGTCATTCTCTGTCCTGTGTTCACAGTGATCCCTATGCATTGTGGAGTTGGAAGCTACCTGATTCAAATGCAGAGGGGACATGAACCAGACAGGGGGTGCTGGAACAATTTTGTATAGTGGTGGTGCTGAGAGCCATTGAACCAAACTATAAATCCTGTATATAATGGAAACCACTTCAAGCCAGGGGGTGCAGTAGCACCCCTAGTTCCAGCACCTATGGAGCCAGACCTGCGAGAGAGGGCAATGGAGTGAATAGATTGGGGCAATGAGCCTGGGCTGGAGGAGACTGGGACTGGCTGGTTAAGAAAACTGGATCTGGGAAACAGAGAAGGTGGGTGTGGAGTGAATCTGAGTCAGGGATCCGGAGAGGGGACTGCAAGGTGTCTACCTATTGTGAATATTGGGGCGGGTGGGCCTACACTTACCCAGAAGTAAAAGCGCATGCCCTCACCCAAGGGGAAGGAACCACTAAACTCAGGCCACAACTGAAGTCTTGGGGCAACAAATGAAAAAAAACCCAAAAACACGGGAATGGGAGTGAGGATCGAGGGTTAAAAATCAGGGAACCAGAAGGGGACAGTGAGCAGAGAACCCCAGACAGTTCCCACTACTCTTCAAAGATATCTACCAATCCTGAAATGTGTATAGGGAATGAGGGAGGGGATTGCAGGAAAAGAAAGTTTGTCTCACACTTAAGGCAGTTGAATGCCACCTTGGAGATTTGGATTATACCTCTGGCTCAGTGATGCAGGGCAAGTCATTTAAGCTTTGCTAGGTTGTCACTAATTGTGTATTCCTAACTTTCCGGATGCCTGACGTGAGTCTCTGGGATATGATTTGTAGAAATACTAAGCACTCGCAACTGTAACTGAAGTCAGTGGGAGGTGCACTTTGAACATATAAATGGTATATAGTGCTCAGCAATCTGGAAAATCAAGTCCTGCATAGCTCATATTGGGCACTTAAAATTAGTAGATGTTTTTGACCTTTCTCTCTCTGTGTTTCAGTCCTCAACATATAAAATGGGAATAATAATTCCCCCCTCATTTCACAGGGTTGTGAAAATTAATTTATTAATATTTGTGAAGCACTCAGATACTATAGAAAAACCCAGAAGGAAATTTATTAACTCTGTCTTTAGAGCATGGTTTAAATAGAGTGCTGTAAATAAGGCAAGACTCACAAGGTGAAAAAAAAATTGAATAGCTGCTCTTTAAGTGAGCGCCATCCATCCTGTGCAATGAATATGAGAAAAACAGTGTGTAATCATGCAATTAAAGACTGTATCATAATGCATGGGCACAGAGCAACTGAATTAAGGTTACAAAGGCAACCTAAATTCTAGCATTTCCTAACTTTTGAGTGACTTTGCAACTCTAATAATGTTTTTTTAACACAGGGATATTTTGTGTGTGTAATAACTAGTACCTCAGAGCCAGATCATGCAGCTGTTTACTAATGTGTAATGCTAACTACCAGTATAGGAAGAAATCCCTTGATTTTAATGAAGCTCCTCAATATGTATGCACCACACCTGGCAGTGAGGATTGTTCTTTGAGAGGAGCATGTTCTCTGATTTGCTGCCTCTATACTGATTGGACCAGAGGCAGCTGGAACTGTGTCTCTGGGCAAGTTAGGGTTTAGGGGTAAAGAGGAATGGGCTGCTCACCAAATTACTACCAGCTGTGTCTACTTCCAATAGCAGGCAGCTAGGAACTCTATTTGTTTTATTTCTCTGCTCCCCTGCCAGCTTTTCTGTGGTGTCTTTATACTCCCACCTCTCTTCCTTTCCTACAGAGCAGAGTTGCTCACCCTCTGCCTGCTATTTTAGGCCAGCATCTACAAAATGGTAGATGACCCAAAGCATAACGAGTGCAAGGGACCCTTCCTCAACTGTTGCTCAGTTATGGAATGCTGCTTTGGGTCACAAAGACGCTCCCCTAACAAAGTGCTGCTTGAGTTGAGCGAGGAGGAGGAACTTGGAGCCTTCCAAGAGGGAACTGGCTCTGCAGTTGCTGAGTCTTGTGGAGAAATTGGTAGTTGGCTAAAATTTGCTGTGGAGGAGCAGGTCAGTGCAGGAGCCAGAGCTACTACAGTGGTAGAGAGCGGTGCTGAGGGAGAGAGGCAGCTGCAACACCACCAGAAACCCAGGAAGGGAAAGAAGCGCTCCAATCAAGGTAAAACCTCCCCTTTAGGGGGAAGTGTAGTACATCAAAATGCTATTTTTTAAAAAAAACTACATGAGAGCAAGAAGGTGCTTGTCGCCTTCCTCTGATGAATAACTCTTTGGGGAGAGGGGAATTGAGAATCTGAATCTGATCAATCAGACATTTCCTCACAGCAAAACTATTTTCCCACCATTATTTTGAAATGACAGTCAGGAGAGTAATTCTAGTGTGGGACCTGGTCACAGAATCCAGTTTCCCAACTAGGAAACTTTCCATCCAGCTCAAAACTGAAGCTGGTTTTCTCATTTACATGCATTGTAGAAGTGATCTGTTAAGAATGGAAACAACAATCCAAAGGAAAGTGCCTTAGTAAACATAAGACAAGACGATGTACATTTCAGAAAAAAAGTCCAAGTGCGGGTACCTAACACAGTTGTGGTCAATGGTCTTCAGGCAAAAGAATCAGCTATACCAGGGGTTGGCAACCTTTTAGAAGTGGTGTGCCAAGTTCACCATAATTTATGGCTTCGCATGCCAGTAATACATTTTAACATTTTTAGAAGGTCTCTCTCTATAAGTCTATATTATATAAATGAATTTTGGTTGTATTTAAAGTAAATAAAGTTTTAAAATATTTAAGAAACTTTATTTAAAATAAAATTAAAATTCAGATCTTTGTCAGATTAGTATGTGATCCTTGCTTTTCCTTGCCAAGTTTTCCAATGTGGGCCATGGCTGAAGTGTGCTGGGCCCAGACCAAGAGCAGAGCTCTGGGCTGGCTGCAGGAACCCCAAGCCGCAGTGGGCTGGCAGCTGGTATCCCAGACTGGCAGTGGGCTGAGCAGCTCAGCCTGCTGCTGGTCTGGGGTTCTGGCTGGCAGCTGGGGTCCCAGCCGCTGGCCCCGCTCAGCCTGCTGTGGGCCTGCTGTTTCGCTCACCCAGGCTGGCAGGGGGCTGAGTAGGGCCGGCGGCCGGGATCCCAGACTGGCAGCAGGCTGAGCTGCTCAGTCTGTCACTGGCCCTGCTCAGCCTGTTACTGGCTCAGTGAATGGAACCCCAGGCGGGCAGTGGGCTGAGCAGGACCAGCGACCGGAACTGCAGACCAGTAGCAGACTGAGCCGCTCAGCCTGCCGCTGGCACTACTCAGTCCACTGCCAGTCTGGGGTCCAGGCCGCTTGCCAGCCAGGGTCCCAGCCACCGGCCCCGCTCACCCAGGCCGTCGGGGGTCTGAGCGGGGCTGGCGGCTGGGACCCCAGACTGGCAGTGGGCTGAGCAGTTCTGCCTTTTACCCGTCTGGGGTTCCATCTGCCGGCTCCTGCCAGCTGGGGTCCCAGCCACCAGCTCCACTGCCGGCCTGGGGTTCCATTCACCCAGGCTGCCAGAGGGCTGAGCGGCGCCGGCGGCTGGGACCTGCAGCGTGCCATTAAAAATCAGCTTGCATGCCACTTTTGGCATATGTGTCGTAGGTTGCCGACCCTTGAGCTGTTCCCACAGAAGAGGATATTTTACCCATGGCCAAGTGTGACATCATGGAGCTTGCTATCTAAGAGTATTAATATGTAATCTAATTATTGAGAGTGACTGTTTAACTTACACTGGAGTTAATGGAATGTTTGTTATATACCTATAATGCTTTGATTCAGTGGGGACTGTGTGGGAGGGCGACACAAGAACTCCTCAGATAAGAATGTCCTGGAACACATTTGAAAGACAATTTGGAAAGCTATGGACTTTGAGGATCCTATATCTTGTCTCCAGCAAAGATGCAAGCTTTGTTTTGTTAGGCTGCCAGCCTGGAGATCAAAAGGAAATGAAACTGTCAGAGGCTCTTGGAGGAGGAGAAGAGGGCATTGTCAGTTGCCAGGGGCTGTCCATGAGGACAAGCTGACACAAAGACAGGTTCTGTGTAGGAGTCCATAGGAAATTAGATCTACCAGGGCCCACTTGTGGAATAAGAGGGTCCTGGTAGACACCTCATAAACTAGAACTGTGTACAGTTTGCTTATTGTTTTAAGATCTGCTTTCTCTTAAATGCTTTGGCTCTAAATAAATAATACTTTGCATTAAAAAGGCTGTTTGATTATGGAATACCACTGTCAGTACTTCTGGAGGGAACAGAACTCCAGGGTCTGATGCTCAATCAGGCCTGTGTAGACAATCATAGTCAGTATCAGAGAACTGCAGCCAGGACTTGTACTGAAAGTGGAGAATCATGCGACTCCATCCCAAGATGGGTGACAGCTAGTAGTCTGAGATGCATTACACTTGAAGAGATCAGCGGGAACCAGACGTGCTGTTAGCCCAGGAGCCATGATACCAAGTGAATAAAAAAACAGAATTCTCTCTGTAGAGGAATTTTGAAGCTGCAAATGGGTCTGTTCAGTGCTCTGCTTCAGCTGCCCTTTTTTTTATTTTATTTTATTTATTTATTTTTTTTTTGCTTGAGCTTTCCTAGCTTGGAACTAAGGTAGCTGCACCTAACCAAGGACAAAGAGAGACAAACCGTACTTCACAGTACTTGCATCATCTTTCATTGCAGATGCTACAGTTGATTGTCCAGTTCTCCTCATGGTTGATATCAAGTGTAGTTATCTGGTGACCTGCGTGGCACTGGCACCATATCTATAGAGTAGACCAAATAGCAAAATAGATGGCTAATGGCTTTTGTTTTGAAATCCTTAAACCCAGTGATATCAGAGATTTCTGAAAAGCAGAAGAAATCTCTCCCTTGCTCCTCTGAAGTAGTAAAAGAGATTTCAGAAAATTCAGTAAGGTCAACAACATTCTATTTGCTCCTGTGGATGTTTCAGGAATAGCAGAAGAGATGAGACACTAAACAGAGGAAGATATGGGAAAAGAAATTTCAGTGAAGGAAAATACCATTGAAAACAATGTGGTTATACAGGTTTTGCTGAAGACATAATTTAGCCTGCTGAACCTTAAATTACTAGTGCTGATGTGCAAAATGGAAACAATCCAGCTTGATTGTCAGAGCTTAGGTTGAGTTTGTGAACCTGGAAGTTAGAAAAAATGTTACTTGTAGACTAAGGACATTTGATACAGAAATAATTGGTGCAGTAAACTGGGAATTCCACAGTACGGTGGAAACCTCTTAAGGATAGTGACTTGAATGGAACTGTTAAAGCTGTTCACTTGTCTTAGTGCTTTACTGGATCAGGGCCTTAAAACTCATTTCTCAAGGCTGTGTTTTGCTAATAACCTACTATTTCACACTACAGTGCTGGTATGTGACTTTAATGTAACCTTATTCCTTGGCTTATTTGCTGGTTGCCAGCGACTGAATGTGATTATTGTCAGAGAGAATATTTTGTATCTTTGGATTGAGTGGTCATAAGTGAGGATGAGTTGTTTTCTTGAGCCTATATGGTGTCAGCTGTTTTGTGGGTTTAGTTTTTGTTTTGTTTTTTTAAATTCTTATAACTTCACTTTGATATGACAAAGGTGGTGTAGTATTTACTTCAGAATAAATCACCCGTAGGTGACTTGTCTAGATCAGTGGCTCTCAACTTTCCAAACTACTGTATCCCTTTCAGGAATCTGGTTTGTCTTGCATACCCAAAAGTTTTTGCTTATCTCACTTAAAAACTACTTGCTTATAAAATCAGACATAAAAATACATAAGTGTCACTCTACACTCTTACTGAAAAATGCTTACTTTCTCATTTTACAATATTATAAAATAAATCAATTGGAATATATATTGTACTTACATTTTAGTGTATAGTATATAGAGCAGTATAAACAAGTCATTGTGTGAAACTTTAAACTGACTTTGCTAGTGCTTTTTATGTAGCCTGTTGTAAAAATAGACAAATATCTATATGAGTTGATGTACCCTCTGGAAGACCTCTGCGTATAACCCAGGCCTGCTTGGTCTTAGCTATCATTTAAAGAAATAAATATCTGGCCTATCCTAACCTTGTAACAAGTTTATTGAATTGAAAAAAATAATATAGGCTTCACAAATCCTCCACTGACTCTTTATGCTTTTATATAAAGTATGTACTTTTATACAGCTTATGCTTTTATATAGTAGTTCTAGCTTAATCTTTTAAGTATCATAGCCATTTTGAAAAATGTTTTATAGGTAAATATTGGAGTATTTAATGATAAATAAATAAAATACAAATGAAAATTTACTTGATCCAGTGACTCGACCTGATCTAGTGTCCATTAAAATCAACATCCATTGAAAAACGATGCTCACAACCATCAAACCTAAATTTTTCATTTGGTTCAAGAGTTAGTATGTGCTTCCAGCTGAATATTTTTTAAATTCTCCTTTTTAATGGTTAGCCTTCAAGATAGCCATTTCTCACATTTGTTTACTATCTGTATAAACTGTTCATTTGCAACTTTTTGATCATTATGGCAGTTTCAGAATTATTGATTTGTAACATGGCAAGTACAATCATGCTTCAGAAGAGTGAAGGGTTGAATACCAGTGGGGGGAGGGAAAAAGTGCATAACTTGAGACAGATAAATAAAGAGGAATTCAGAATTGTGAATGCAACTTGGAATTAAATTATCAGACTGACATAAAACAAGAAAATGTAACAAGAGTGTGTTGTCTTGAATCCCCAGGCAGTAGGTCTTTGTTTCCTGAATTAATCTTAGGGCCATATTGTGAATCCCCAAACCATTGATGAGCAAGTTACTCACATAATAAGTAGCTTTATTAACTTCAAAGAAAATACTCATGAGCAACCATTCACCTATGTGAGTAAGTGGTTAGCAAACTTGCCCTTACGATTTACTGTATTGCCAATATTTAAAACCTTTGCAACACTTGAAAATGAAATCTGCAACCTGAGAAAAATATGAGGCGGTAAGTAGTGTGTGTCTCATATTATTCACATAATACTGCACATAAAATTCGTAAGGATTCATGCTTCAGGTAAAGAGCACACAAGTCCTTTTTCTCTTAGTATGTCTTAGGTTTTAATGTACATTTTCTCCTCTGAGCCTTTTTTGATACAAGGTAAGGATCAAAAATAAAATAGACCAAGCAGAGCCACTGTAGTATAACCACCATATTCTTGACTGGCTCAGTATACCAGTCAAGTACAAATATCTTTTAAAAATATGTGGCTGCTGAAGCAGTTTCCAAACAGTCTGTCTGAGGGAACCAATCTGTCATCTGAATCTGCAGGCTGTTGACAAGAGTGGTGTTGGATGAGGTTGTGGGTATATTATTTCAGTCTGCAAGAACATCTACCTAAAAGTTTATTCTGACGTTTAGAAAAATATTTTGTGTTTTGATAAGGCTAGGAACGTAGAAAGGACTTCATAACTCAGTTGCTGATCTCCCTGAAGGAGGGGCTGGTTAAGTATGTCTCCATATTATTTAGGTCCACAATACCTCGCTTTCCCCTTGACTATATTAATAGGCACCGAGTGAAGGTCCACTTCTTCAATAGTACGTTGCTTAGAGAAGTGAGATTATCTTGCTAGGTCTATTGTACTGTTGTTGAGAATTAATGTAATGCTCCTCTTTTTGAAACTTGTTTGTGTTCTACATTACAAACTTAAATCAGTATTCAGGGGTGTAGAAAATCCGCATAACAAGTGATAAAATTATACTGATCTAACACCCGGTGTAGAGAGCACTATGTTGATGGGAGGGCTTCTCCCATAGCTACCTTCTCTTGGGGGAGGTGGAGTAGCTACACTAATAGAAGAAGCTCTCACATCAGTATAGGTGGCATCTTCACTAAGTACTGCACTGGTGCAGCTGTAGCACAGTAATGCTATGTCTACTAGCACACCCTTGACGGACATAAGTTACATTAATAGAAGCATGGTGTGGACAGCGCTACATCATTGGAAGATGCTCTCCTGCTAACGTAGCTACAGCCACTTGTTCGAGGCGGTTTAATTATGCTGATGGGAGAGCTCTCTCCTGTCGGCATATAGCAGCTACACTGGAGATCTTACAGCAGCGCAGCTGTAGCAGTATAGCTGTGCTGCTGTAAGGTCTCTAGGGTAGACACAGCCTAAGTATAGAAAAGCCCTTTGATTCTTAACTGTCAAGGTCATTTTCTTGATTTTTATTTTGTCAGCTCACAGTGTCAGTGAAAATGCTGACACATAACCTCCTTCCTTGATTTTTTCCAGAATAAGATTGTAGTATACACAGTTCATTTCTTTTCATATCCGTTTGAACCAGGAAATATTTTTTTTTTGTCCACACCCATTTTCAAATAAGGAATATGTCTGGCAGTAGGTGAGCAATTAAATACAATCTAGGCAGGGTCCTTTATAATCTGTTCGTCCTCTTAAGTACATGGAGGATGCCAAGCATCTACAGCTATAGTTGAGTAGGGCTCAATCTTGCACCATTTGTAGTCAGTGGCAAAACTTTCATTTACTTCAGTGGTTCAGGTGCAGCATTTAGGTATAGTAAGGTATTGCAGTTCTGAGTCTCATTGGCAAAGTTTGTCTCCTGCTCTTTGAATGTTAATAGTAATACTTAAACCTATTTGTCTGTTTGAATTACTATACCTCAATGGTAGAAATAGACCTTTTACCTGAAAATGCTTTTTTGTAATATAATCCATATATAGTGGCTGTCAGTTTTTTTTCTCTCAGTGAAAATTTTATCCGCTAGCAGCTATGTGACATAATTTTAATCAAGGCAGTCTTTCATTTGTTCAGGTGGGGTGCAGGGAGCAGAAAAAAAAAAAGGAATATGTTGTCTTGTTGCTTCACAGGTTCTAACTTGTAACTCTTATTTACTCATTCCCCTTTGCATCCTTTAAATATTGTACCTGGTCCCTTCATATTTGTTAAACATTAGTGTGCCATAAATGGTAAAGAAGAAATCTATTTCTTAAAAAAAAAAAAAACTGAAATGGAAAATGTTGCCAAATTATAGTTTACTTCTGTTCTCATGTAAATCAGACTGTTGTCATTGATAGAGTCTGAGTAAATACACATTTAAAACATGTTCGCCTATTCACTTCCTAAGGAAATGTTGTATTTTGCTAAAGCCTTTATAAACTGATTTTAAAATACTTTTCTATGACCTTTAATAATAATAATAAATTAATTCCTTGTCTTCAAAATCCATTCCCTATTTTCTAATATTGTTGGTGAATTCTCTTTACTCACGTGGTGTGGAGTAGTACTCTTTGAAGTAAGTTTCTACAGTACTGCTAAATTTGAGTTATTTTGTTTTCTTACCTACCAGCACAGAAATCCTGTTGCATACAGTTGTGTGGGACGGTGTGGGATTATAGTCTTACTCATTTTGGTCAGTCAATGTCAAATATTAGCTGCTTCTCCTACCCCGTCACTAGAACATGTATTCACATATACATACTATATTCCTTTTCTGTTTCATGTATGTGATTTAATATAGTTGTCATTTTCTGTAATTTCCAAATTATATTCAAGTGCAAAAAGATAACAAATCCACATTATATTCACCTTTTCTAATTTTAATAAGAAGCTCCAAAGATATAAAGGGTTTAAATATTCCATAATCTTTCACATTTGTGGAGTCCCATTTTATTGGAGTTCAGGAATATCGTCAAAAGAAGGCATATCATACCAGAATTGGTGTGATTTTAACACAGTTTCTTTTCAGATACTTTTAATTTATCATTAATTTGCATAATAAGAGTTTCCTGAAGGGAAAAATTCAGTATGTTGGTTACAATGAGCAAATGAGCCCAAATATTCACTGTAATTTTGCGGATCCATTCTCTGGAGTCCTCTGTAAAAGTTACATAGATGTATCTAGGGTTAAAACACCATGTTAAAATGTTTTTCGTGTATGTAATTATTTTATTACTACACAAGGCAGTAAGTTTCAGATGTTTAACTCATTAAGTGAATGGCAGAACTAAGATGAATGATAGGCTAGAGACTTCAGGAATTGTTATTACGCAGGACTTGGCTTTTGAAATACAAAGTGAAGATATTTGAGCACTTGAGTTGAGAGATTATACCTGCAATTGCCAATTCTCTCAGATTTATTGGGTTCCATATATGTGGGACGATTATCCAAGCAAAAAACAAATTTTCTCCAAATCTCTTCAGAGTGAAGAAAATAGAGAACAAGCAGGGGAGTTCAAGGACGAATGTAGAAGGGAAAAGAATCATTTTGAGTATTGAATTGCCAGCTGTGATGGAGAGATGACTGTTTGGATTTGTCAGTCACAGTTAAGCAAATATGTGATTCCAATCTACTAAATTCAGAACTAGCAAGGTTTACTGGGCAGGCTTTAAATTAGGTAGGGAGATATATAGGGAGGCCTCTCATAACATAAATATCTAGCATGAGGTACTGATTTTTTTAATTCAGTGGGTATGTCTGAGGGAGGATTATGTACTTTAAAGTTGATCCACATGTTTACTTGCTGCCAAATAGTAGTATGTTACAATACAGTATAACAACTTGCATGAGAACAGAGCAAGGACCTTGTCTGGTGTCCTAATGAACTCTTCTGACCACTCACTAATCTTGGAGAGGGAAGGTGCTTGAGATGTTGTCTTTACTAGGAAAAAGTGTGTTTTGTAATGTTTTGTATGGTCAAGTAAACTTTAGGGTCCCCTCTAACCTGTTACAAATACAACTGACTTGCCCACACTAGAATTTTAATGTATGTATACAAATACACCTTTTCCCCTAGTATAGACAAGGCCAGAATTTAGCAAATCCATTCTTGCATCTAGACATAGAGTGAAAGGAAGGAAGGAGTTCATCATGCTTTTACTCTTCAGAAGTGGATAGATAGTCCCCCTGCCCTTAGATTTTGCCTGGAGATAATCGCATGATCCACCATTTGGGCAGCACTGCTCTAGTGCTCTTACAAGTCACATAGGAGAAGACTGAAGAGATTGTTCTCTCTTAAGCGAGCTATAAGACAGAGAGCTTGTTAGAAAGACAGGAGATTTGCTTTTGTTGCACATTGCTTGAAGAATAAACTTAGATTGACTCTGCAGCACAGATAGCTCTAGGAAAGTCATTAAATGAGGAAGCCCTTCAGAGAATTAATTAATATCTGGTGGCTCCTCAAATTAGATCTTATTAATAAAAAGAGAGAGACATAATATGACATGAGGAGATGAGGAATTTTTCACTGCCTGCTTCTAGAGGAAAAACAGATTTCAAAAATGTTTAGAATCTAATTGCCTTTTTGTGACCTAGGACAGAGAAGCATTACATTTTTAGCTTGACCACAAAAGAGTGAAAACACCGTTGAGTGGGCCCTTCTAAACAGGGAGCTTGAAATAACAATGGTCCCAAGCTGGTGTTTAAACTTTTCTGCACCATTATGTGTGTGTGTGTGTGTCCATAGTTATGACTAACTTTACATAAGCCTATCAAAATGGATAGTCTGGAATCCACACAACTTTAATTTCAGTCCTCCTAAAGAAAGGTGGAGTCTGGAGGTTTAAAACAAACTCCTATAAATGTGGCTGGGGAAAAGATTTTCATTTTCACTTTCACCCATTGGAACATGATTTTATAGTATTAATCCTAGAGAGGCAGAGTTTGATTATGCATTTCTAGCAATAGGTGTTTATTTTTTTTACGTTTATATTTTTTCTGCAGCAAAGATTCCATATAACATGAACAATATACGCATAATAGTTTTAAGTGGAAGTTTTCTTCTGCTCTGTGCTGCTTTGTCAACAGTGGGAACAAATGCGGTAATATCTCATGAGTACATCTTCTTTAGGGATGTATTCCCTTATGTTTTGTCCATGAGCCACAGTGCCAAAAAGAGAAATTTATATTACAAGATGAATCAGTGTAAACCAATAAGGGCAGATGATAGAGTGTTTAATGTACAAACACTGACACAGCAAAATATTTGCCTTGGAATGAGAAAAGTCAGGGAAGCTAGACCAGGTCGGTACAACTTGTGTGTCTCTAACAGTTTGGTTGTTACATGAACTAGTAAGAATGGGTCAAGGGGGGAAGAATCTGTGACATTAACATTACAATTTAATACAGCTCTTATGAAGAAGAAAGTATAACTGGTAAATATATATATATAATTTCTGCCCCAGTGGATTTAGATTAGGACATGCCAGTTCCACTATTCTCAGAGTCCTCAGAAAGTTCCCTAAAACAACTAAATAGTCCAAAATAGATTCATTCTGACAACATACTACCCTAATCCAACTCTCTGTGATATTAGATCCTTTCTTAGCCAGTCTCCATTACGTACAGATTTTCTTCTGAAGAGGTGTAGGTTTATGACATTGAGCATATTGTCCTAGATATGTTTCAGAAATGGAAAACAAAAGACTTTTTCCCCCTCCCATATCAAAATTTGTCCAACATCCATAAATGTCTCCCTTGAAACGTATTGACTCTGATTCAAAAGAAGTTACTGTTTTCTCTTTATCTCTTTATTGGCACAGTCTGCCATTTCCTCCCACCCCCCAGCAGTGATAAATGATGTTCCAGTTTATCAGAAGACCTAGCCCTTAAATTCAATTCCAGCAGCAGCCCACCCTCTTCTAATCATATTTCTCACTTCTTTGTAGTCCGTAGCTCATGATCACCTACTTCTAAAGCAACATGATAACTTCAGCAACTGTGTTGTGTCTGTTTCTCAACTCTGTCCATCTCCCTAAGGTTTGATGAGCAGACTGTTTTAATTGTAGACTGTTACTTTGAACAGTCTGGATAAGGTGGTCCACATATCAGTTCTGGGCTTGTCTGCTTAGATCACAGAACTCCATCTAAAGTTTTTTAGCTTCTTTTTCAGACATAAGCCTTCCATATCTTAAAAATACAATTTTAAATCTTGGAAAATGGTATGGACAATGTTTTTATCTCAAACATTTTAATCTGTGGAACAAGTCTGATAATGCTTTTGTTTGACAGTCTCATGAAAGAGTATGTTAAATTCAAAGTCCACTTTTGCCTGAGGAATGAAATGCTTCCATTTCCCAGGCAGTCATAGAATCTTTGAGATTTTGGGGCTCATTTTGCTTATGTATAAATTATATGAGAAACTTTTAGTTTTGTGTTGCAACAGAACAGACCAAATTTACAAGCAATTCCCCCCACCCCCAAATTTCCCTTTCCTTAAACTATATTACTGCTTTAGGACCAGGTTGTATCCCAGCTTGTATAGCCTACTTTACTCCCTTTCCCAGGTTACCTAGATTGCGGGAGGCAGCTCAGCAAGAAGAGCAGCCGCCATAAGGCTAGTGTTGTCCCTCCCGCCCAAGTGGGCAGGACTGTGGAGAATGGAAGGAACCTTAGCTGAACCCAGAAACATTCCGGCAAGTATAACAATGCCGTCATGCTGATGGAAGTATGCTGCCTTCGGTGTAGAACTGATGTAGGGTACGTCCCCCTTGCTGTAGGGGGGAAACTCGGAAAACAGATTGCAACTCTTGAGTCACAATCTGTGCTGGTCTGCTTCATGGCCCTCGTAGCAGTATGCTGTTCCTTGGTCAGGGCTCATGGCAAAGCAATCTCTTAACTAGAAAAAAGATTTCTATATCAAACAAATTAAATGTCACATGAATTTGAGAGTGAGGGGGGAAATTCAACAACTGTGTTTCGTTGATTGTAATTATTTAAAACAATGCATTGTGATTTCCAAGAAATTCATATATTTTCAGTAGAGTTTAACTAAGCTGTGGGAAAATTAGTTTAATAATGCAGTGTTTTTGTGAGTTATTCAGTCATATAGTGAAATTTATCTTTGTACGTTGTGTAACTGAGCAGCAATAGATAGCTTATGTATTCAGAAGAACTTCTACGTAATTACATGTGCAAAAATTTATTTTATGTGGAAAGTCTCTCTTTATGTTCAGGTTACAGAAAATAGTAAGAGAAGTCTTTGATGCAGAGTTTGGTAAAGCTTTGTAAAATCAAACTTCCAACAAAAGCGAATGTTACTAATCTTGTAAATGTCACTGAAGCATACAGTATTTCTGAAATGGTAATTATGCTACTGTGTAGCATTAGTGTATCTCTAGTTATTTTACATACCTCGCTGTGTTCATTCTTAAAAAAACACACATTCCCCCACTGAGAATATCAGAGATTGTCTAAATGAAAAAAAAGATTGTGTGATTGCTGCTTTGAATTTCATTTATGCTGTCATCAGTAAGCTACAAATAGTAAATTGAGTTGACTGTCTGTAATGTGAGATTTTCATATTCAGTAAAGTCCCTTATTAAATGAGCATTTTTAATAATGTAAACTGAAGGGATATCTGCCCTCATTGCCTTTACCTTTCTCAACCTGGAATTCTGTATGTAGTTTTTTCTTCAGCTTTCCTGTGTTTTTAAAACACTAAATGATGGTAATGATTTGATTAATTTTATATTAATTAATTATTATTATATATTAATGTTGGTTTTCTAGCCTTTATATTTAGTGAGTTCCTTAAGTTAATTAAAATCGATAAAAGCAGGGAAATTTAGAGGGCTGAATTTGACTTTTTAACACCTGAAGTAGATGAAGTAATACTGTATAACAGCAGGACTAAACCAGTGGCTTTCAAGGCTTCACATGCAGCTATGAATCTACAAGTCTGATGCCTGTGACCCAGAACTATGAAAATTCAGGCCTATCTCCCAACTTAGTCGTGTTTCTAATGTGTCGGCTGGTTTGTACGCTGTTAACATTTGCTCCAAGTGAAATTGGTTGGGATCAAGGCTACTGGAACAAAAGGTAGGGAAGCAGGTTGGCTCAAAGTATTAGACTTGTCATTTCTGATGGGATAGCCCCATTTATACCCTAGTGTCTCATGAAGGGGAATCCACCAAATGCTGTTGATTTGTATATGTAGAACCATGAATGTAGGAACACAAAAACAGTTTAGAGGGGAAAAGAAATGGATTCAGGTCTTATTTTGCAGAGGTCCCTGCAAAATCTAGACTGTATATGCACAATCCCCAGCCTGTATGTGTTTTATGGGCTGTTTGCTTATGGAAGTCAGACACTTTGTAAAGAGCTCAGGCTCTTTTGCAAAATCTGTTTCCTTTGTCAAAAACTGTATGTTACTTGTAATCAGGGTTACAAGCATAAGCAGTAGGCTCAATGATATGTTTAATTTATTAAAACTTTACATTATCAAATAAATTTCTCATTTTACTCAAATTAGTATTCTAACCATATAACTTCAGATTTCTGTGCTGAGCGAAATAGGGGCAGTTTTTCCATCGAAGACATTTAAAAACAAAAACTGAAATATATCAGAAATAAGTGTGGAATATTTAATATAGAAAAATCTGATGTAATACACACATTATGTAATGGTATAAAACTATGCAAATATTGAGGAAAATATACAACAAATAACAAATGAGCTATTGGAAAAGGATGAAAATTCTCCACTCTAACGAAGATGGCTGTCTTGGGTATTGCTCTTAACTGCTTTTCTGCTCCCAGTAGGTCTTAATATTAGTAGAGCTCTATTAAACATGACTTTATGAAAGCAGTCTTGAAAACAAATTGCAGTTTTTGAGGCACTTTTTCCACTTTGTCTGAAATTATATCCGTGCTAATCAGAATTGTATTACAGAAGATATCCTTCAAGCTTGCTTGTCAGCAGCTTGAATTATTTTACATATAACCAAAGAGGGACAAGCTTTTTCCATGAAGGATATCATGTTTGTGTGCTTCTAGTCATGCTATACATAAGCAATTTTGCCATGTTGCAGCATTGTAGCTTGCATATATATACAGTATATTTTTTTTATTCAGTGTATATCTCTTTTGGTTTCTTAGGGCATGTCAGTTTTTCTTCATTTTTTTTTAATCCACATATGTAACTTTTATGTTGCATTTCAGTCTTATTTTCTGTCTCAATCTTCTTTCACTTGTCTCTTTTCATTGGGAAAAAAATTGTTTAGCACCTGTAACTATGTATATTTCAAAGTATTTGCATTTCTAATACTCCTCTTTATCTGTTTTAGCATCTCCCTGTATTCTTCCCAGTGTTCTTTACTACTTATTTTCTTGTAAGTATAGCATATTCTATTTTTCCCCTCAGTTTCTTATTGACCTGTTTAACGATATGGAGTTCATTAAAGCTGCATCTGACTTCTGAAGAAAATATTTTAATTACCATCTACATTTAGTCTGACATTTTTCCCCCTATGATTGGAGTACCTGATGTTTGTCTAAATCCATTTTGTGTAATATCGTTTCAAATCTACAGTTATCTAAAATAGCATGGTTTTCTTCTGATAGTAATTAAATTTGATTTCCACATCACATTTAATCATATTGTGGCCTCTTGACAGTATTGTCCTATTTCTGATTTATTTATTCTGCTCTCTTCGGTGTTTAGAAACTGATCTAGACAGGTGGGTCCCTGACAAATTTCAGGAAGCAATCATTTAATTCATCCATCGTTGTCTTATCATTTTGAAATGGGTTCCAAATGAAAATTGGATTAATAATTATGTATATACTCAGTCTTGTTATATGTTCATGTACAACTTTTGTCTTATTAAATAACAATTCTTATCTCACTTTTAGGTAGGGCCCTTTCAGTGTTTTGATTTCTTGGCTAATCTCAATTTAACTGTTTCTTAGTGAGGGACTGTCCTCAGAAACCATGTACTGAATGTGCAGCTGCACAGTGCCTGTGCTATGCTGGTCCTGCTCTGTGAATAGGTCCTCCCCCTTCCCACCTCCACACAGACCTTTATGAACTCAACTGATTCACTTACTGTTTCAAATGATCAGATTATGGACTCAAACTCTCCTTTGCCTCCCAGTGACAGTATCTCCAAAACTACCTCTATACCAGCAGCCAAAACTCTTTTGGGTTTCCCAATGCCTATTGCACCAATACCACTCCCACTTTGAAAAAATTGCTCCTGCTCCTCTGTCCAAATGGTCATATTAACTGTACCCTCCCACTCCCAACTAAAAACATTATATACAAGTTACGGAAGTCTGTCTCTTTGAAGCTGCTGCTCACCTACTTTGTTCCACAGAACCTCAGGAGTTTATATATAGTGCTTGTCTTGTAGTAGCTAAGCTCTGTCTCAGGGTTTAATACCTATCGCCATAGGCTCCTAAGCCCTGTTTTAGGAGTTAACTTTTGTTTTTCTTGGTTTTCATTCTTTCAGGAATTTGCCCTAACCCCTGTTTTTCTCTGCCATCTGTTTTTCTCTGATATCTTGTTAACCTTGCAGAGATACTCATTGGTAATGTTCTTAATATTGTGCTACTTAGCCACTACAGTTTCATATTTAGTTCATTATTATTGTGTAATACAGTACATTTCCTTTAAATATCATGGGTTTAGGAGGTGGGTAGTTCATGTGTCATCTCATTGCTGTTTCTTCAACTGTAAATACATATTGGCTAGCGATACAGTCTCAGTATTTCCAATTGGTACATATTTAATTTGGATGCATACAGTTTCTTACTCCAGAAGAGTATTCCAGTAGTGTACAAAACCAACAGCTGCTTGTAGAGAAGAATAGTGTATTGGAACCAGGGCCATCCACAGGTGTGATATTTCTTGATCTTTGAACATGGACAGTTTTATATTATGGAATTTCTGTGGGGGGGATCACATTTGTTAACATAATAGGGTTCAGACCAGGTTATCTGTTCAGTCTAACCAGTGTGAGATCACTGCCACTAGATCTGTATAAGTATCCCCTCATTTCTGCAAAGAAAGGGGGGTTTAGTTATTACTGCAGTAATATCTATGCAGTGTAAGGGTACATGTGCTAAATCCATTCCTATACTCCAGCCCCTCCACTGCTGGAACTGGCTAATAAAAATATATACCCTTAGGCTGTACAGTGTTTTTCTGAAGAGATTTCCCTCTCAGCTGTAGATCTGACATGGACATGGTAGTAGCTGGCGCTTGCAAGATGGATCCATTGATGGTATGGTGGCCAGAGAACCAAGTGTAGAAGCTCTGGTCATCCATGCAGATAGCCCAGGTTCTGGGGGCTGATCCTCCTTTGTCTTTAAATGGCAGAAGGGATTAATCTTTGCTCTCACTCCCAAAGGATATGGGGAAAAATCAATAACTTGAAGCTCTTGGAGTTTTCCTTCCCCCTGGTTCTCTTGTACTGCTTTCTGTTTGGAGTGGGGAGTGAGGTGGCCCTGTGTTATAATCTCTGAATCTGGGAATAATAGGAGTGGTGATATGAGGGCTATTAATGTTCGGAAAAATACAAGTACTAGGTATTGTCATTATTGTTCAATTAGCCACTCACTTACAGCAGTGGTTCTCAAACTGGGGGTCGTGACCCCCCCCCGAGGGTCGCGGGGCAATTCCAGGGGGGTCGCAAGCTGCCAACGACTTTGGCGACATTTCAGCGGCAGCTCCAAATGCGAGTGCGCATCCACCGAAAAGCCACCGAAGTGAAAGCTGCTGCTGCCAGCGGCATTTTGGTAGACACAGAGACGAACGTTGCTTGTCCACCAAAATGACACCGAAAGCAGAAGTATTCAGTTCGATGGACATGCCTCTGAACCGCGACAGGACATGGTAAAGCAAAAAGGGGTCACCTAACAAACAAGTTTGAGAACTGCTGATTTACAATATGTGTTTTTAACCCCCGTTTGGCCTGTTTTCCTTCTTCACAACTATAACATTCTGGGGTGCAACCCAGAGCAGTAAGGGGCTGTTAGTACCTGCCCAGCAACCTAGGGTGTCTCACAATGCTTTGTTTCTGTAACTTTCAGCACACAGCCAAAGAGCATGCAGGTCATACCCTGAATGTCTGTGTTGTAGCCACAGCCCTGAGCCAGCAACTCTGACCCCAGTAGCCTGTCAGCAAACACTGGCCAGACTTTGGCTTCCAGCAGCCTTGGTTACTATTTGCAGGGTGACCCTCACATACTGTCCAGCCCTAGCCTAAGCAGTCTAGATATATTAGGTTTGTTGCCTTCCTAAGGGAATCAATGTACAGAAGTTTGTGACCTTAAATGGAGTTACCCACACAGTTCAAAACACTGGATTAGTTATGATTAAAAAATAAAACAAGCTTAATTAACTACAGAGAGAGAGAGATTTTAGATGAGTACAAGTATAAGGCATTAAAGTCAAAAATGGTTTCAAGAGAAATAAAGATAAAACACTTTCTAAACTGAACAAACGAGACTTGGTGAAGATGAATTTCAAGGTGAAGTTCTTACCCCAGTTTCCCACTAATATTGTCAACCAAGTTTCAAATCAGGGTCTGCTCCCAAAATCCACAGACTGTTTCTTTTATCTTCTTAGGTGGAAAAGAGAGAGATGGATGGTGAAAATCCCTGTGGTGTTTTTGCCCCTCATCTTTATAGTCCATTCCCTCTTTGAGATGCATTTTCCTGAAGATTACCCCTCAGCAAAGTTTATTCAAAGAGTAAAGGAGACATGGTATCTGAGGATGAAAGAGCTTGCATGCGGTTTCTTCTCACCTGTTTGCTGATATGCAGATTTTCCTTGTCTCTTCTCTTCACCCTCTTTCTGCCTGGGTATCTTGTATGTAAATTGAGGTAAATACACATTCCTTTAAGACCTGCATGATTGGTTCTGCCTAATCAGTGCTTCGTGGATTTGAACATATGCTACAATCATCTTTGAGGGTGAATTCATAACTTCACATAAAATGTTGCTACCCACATTTCATCATGATATTATTGACAGTGAGTTATTAGTTTTCATATGGTACCTCAGAAGGCATATTTTGTACAAAGCGTATAGAGTGAGACTGTAAGGGTGCATTCCATCACACCTCCCCCTTCCTCCTTGCAAAGTTGCAGGAGTGTTAGTCACTGGCTGACTTGGGGGCAGTGGGTCAGAGCCTTCTTTCCTGTACAGGGCATCTGCCACCATGTTTTCTTTTCCCTTTGTATGCACAATTTCCATATCTCCCTACACAATGTCCCAAATAAGGAATTTTGGCTACTCAAATTCTGTAGTTTTGGCCTTTTGTAGTTAGGCCTGCCTCTTTGAGCTTTTATAACACAATTTTTTTTGTGATTAGACCATGTGTTGCCAAACACCTCAATCTCATTGACATAGGCCTTCACAAAGTCCTGTAAACCTTTGAACACATGATGGACCAGCCCCTGAAAAGTGGCTCCTGCATTAATTAACCCAAAGGGTAATACATTTTGAATTCATATAATCCCATATTAGTAACAAAAGCAGATTTTTTTCTGTATTGGTTTCTGCCAGTACATCTTAACTAAATTAAAAGAGCTGAGATATTTAGCTTTGCTTAAGATATCCATCATGTCATTGATTCTAGGCATAGGATAAGCGTCTGGCACTGTGAAAGCCTTGTGTCTTATAATTAACACAAAATCGTAGTGTTGTCTTTCTTAGAGACCAAGTCCACAGGTGATGCCCAAGAGCTCTCAGACTCTTTAATTACTTGTAGGTCCAGCATGCTTTGTATTGCTGTGCAAATTTGCTTTTGTACCTTACCAGTGATACGGTAAGCTCTGCTGTGAGACGGTTGTGGTCTTTCAGTAACGATTTTATGAGTTAGCAAGTAAATCGTCCCGGGCTTGCTAGAAAGCACTTCTTTGTGATCTTGCAGCACATTATCTCTTTGCCTTTTCAGCTGGTGTTAACTAACTGCAGATATCAATGCTTTCCAAAGATGAGTCAGTTTGGCATTCAGACGTCAAATCAAAGAGATGGTGTGCTTCAGTTTCCACTTCTGCACAATAGAGCATGTTTACCATGGCTTGCTGTGATAAGCTTTATGTCTGTTTACATGTACCAGTTGTGGGACAGAATTACCATGAGGCTTTTAAACATACGTATCTTCATTCACTGATTCTATCACCTCAAAAGCTCATTCCCAAGAATTTTGCATCTTGTATTTTTTTTCCACGGGGCTTAACGCTAACACCAAGTCCTTGAGGTTAGTTTGAACAATACCCATCATGTCTTTTTAACACTTTTCTCTGAATCTTTGTCTGTATTCAGTGTGGTTGCCATTTTAGTCTGTATCCGCAAAAGTAGCAAGGAGTCTGGTGGCACCTTAAAGACTAACAGATTGATTTGGGCATAAGCTTTCATCAGTTAAACCCCCGACACTACTTCTTCAGAGGCATGGAATTAAAATTACAGATACAGGCACATGAAAAGAAGGGAGTTAGCTTGCAAGTGGAGAACCAGTGTTAACAAGGCCAATTCAGTCAGGGTGGATGTGGTCTACTCCCAGTAATTAATGAGGAGGTGTCAATACCAAGGGAGTGAACCACATCCACCCTGACACCACAGCCTTCCCTTCCTGACCCTCCATACCATTTTACAACCCCATGTGGCCCTCAGGCCAAAACGTTTGCCCACCTCTGCTCTAGAGTGTGGTCTGCCCTTTCTTCATCTGCAGAACACTGGCAGCGGACAACTTCAGTAACTAGGATTAATTCCCTCCCCTGCCCCCCCAAACCCCAGGAACTGAGGACATGCTTCTTTTGTCTGCCATAGAGAAGCTGACTTTGCGCTCCCCCACCCCCACCTGGAACCAAAGTGATTTCTCCTGCTGCAGAACTTGTGGCAGGACCTTCCCCTCCTCTCTTAGCATTTCTTGGTCTTTACTACTTCCCTCTGGAATCCCTTCACAAGGCATATTTAAGACAAGACAAGATTTATCACAATTTTGTAAAAGTGGTTACTATGAGTAACTGTGGTAGATAGTCACCTTCCTCCTCTTGGACTATTTTCTTGCAGAGGAGGTCTGTGATAGAGATTTGTAGGAGGGAGATGATTCTGGGGAGATACGTGCTGGGGGTCCCAGCACCCTCCTTCCTGGGGGTAAAATGGGATCCCCCCTTTATACTAAGTTTGTGCCTCTTCTTCTGTGTCTTGTACTCATTAGACATTCAGGCTTGCACAGAGGAGTCAGGCAGGATGGCCATTTTCTGTACAGAATTTAAAGATTTATCCCATAATGCATCTCTGACCTTATCAGAACATATATTTAGGAAATGTTCTTGAGCAGAGAGATCAGGTAATCGGTCATAGTTCTTAGCCCCCTTTCCTTTGCCTGTTTTTTTTCATTGTCACACATTTTGTAGACATACTGTGACGCATGCCAATACTTTTCCTGACATTTCTACATTTCAGCCTATACACTTCAGGGGTAATTTGAAGTGCAAAACAGCTCTTTAAAATTCAGGATATTTCAAAGCTTCTTCAATTGGCATTTCATTAAATCCATTTAAAGCTTTGCCATAGAATTTTTCAGTCAGTGTGGGGGATTTCTTGTCCTCTGGAACTTTTTGAACCTCACATAGCCTTTCAGAAGTGGTAAGGTATTCTTCAATACAATTTGTTTCCTTGTGTTCACACCACAACTTGTCACAATTGAATGTTTGTTGTCTGAAGGGAGCGACTGGAGACTGTGGGACTATGCCTTGCCTTCGTATCCAGAATATACTCTCTCTCCTTCTCCTTTTTTAGGGCTTCTTTGTTTTTCAGCTCTATGGCTCACTGATGTGAGTCTTCCTGTTGTTGTCTTTCTAGCTTCTCCTCCTTGGCTCTCATCTCTGCTTGCCACTTTTGGTGTTCACAATCTTTCTCTTTCTATTCTTGCTCCAGCCTGGTCAGTTCTAGCCTCATAGCTGCTTTATTCGCACTCATATGTATGTTTTACTGCTTCTATTTCCCTTGCCCAAAATAAGCAAACAGAAAACAAGAAACTAATCTTTCTTTGACTGTTCCCAGCCAACACATTTGAGATTCACTTGAAACTGTTACACGAATGCTTAAAGTGTAAATCTCATGTAAAATAGCAAGCTGTGTATAAATCCTGTTTAGACTAAGCCACTATGATATTCTGGGATACAAGCCAGACCAGTTAGAGGCTGTGTTACCAACTGCTCTGCAACTTTGGGTTCCTCACATCGCTTTGCTGCTGTAACTCCCAATCAGGGCTCCTCACAACCAGCCAAACAGCGTGCAGGTCACACCCTGTGTGTCTGTCTATAGCTATAGCTCTGGTCCAGTAACTCTGATCCCAGCATCAAGTCAGCAAACATCAGCCACACTTTGGCTTCCAGCAGCCTTGGTTACTACTTGTAGGGTGATCCTAACACACTCCCAGTCCCAGATCCCCCTGCCCCCATATGTTTCTGCATTTGCCAGCCCTCTCCTGGACAGTCCAGATATATTAGGTTTGTTGCCTTTCTAAGGGTATCAACAGTTTGCTACCGTAAATAGAGTTTGCTACCCTAAATGGAGTTACCCGCACAGTTTAAAGCATTGGATTAGTTTTGATTAAAAAATAAAACAAATTTAATTAACTACAAAGACAGATTTCAAGTGAGTACAAGTATAAGGTATTAAAGTCAGAAATGGTTACAAGAGAAATAAAGATAAAACACTTTCTAAACTTAACAAATGAAACTTGGGTCAATGTGAAATTCTTACTCCAGATTCCCAATAACATTGCTGACCAAGTTTCAAGTCAGGATCTTCTCCCAAAGTCTGGAGGCTATTTCTTTTGTTGTCTTAGGTGAAGAAGAGAGGGAGAGCCCCGGAGGTGGTTTTTTGCCCCTCACTTTTATAGTCTATTCTGTCTTTGAGATGCATTGTCCTGAAGATTACCCCTCACAAAGTTTATTCAGAGTAAAAGAGATATGGTGTCTGGTGGAGTGAAAGCTTGCATGCAGTTTCTTCTCACTTCTGTTTGCTGAAATGCAGATTTTCCTTGTCTCCTATCTTTCCCCTCTTGCTGTCTGAGGAACAGTATATAACTTGTATGTAAATTTGAGATCTGCTTGTCAGGGTTTGAATATGTGCTACCATCATTGTTTGGGGGAATTCATAACTTTACATATAATGTTGCTATACACATGTTCTAATGCTGATATTGACCAGTGAGAGATTAGTTTTCAATTGGTATCTCAGAAGGCATATTTTGTACAAAGATTACTACGTGTAGGGTGTAAATATAGAGGTGCATTTCATCTCAACTACTACCACCCAACTTTTAGATCTAACTGCCTGACCCCTCTTTCTCAGTTTTATAGTGTTTTAGCACTGAAATCATTTGTTTGTTTGTTTCTTAATGTGTACTCCTACTTGTCTTGTGGACAACAAATAATGCAAAGTAACACAGTCCTACGGTCACGGTTAGTCTGAATCTACCACAAATACTGTTAATCCACGTGTGCCCTCTGTTTTAAAGTGATTTACTATTCGAGTTCCTTCAGGAACAGATGCTTGCATATTTCAAAGTTCTAGTCTCAGAAACCGGAATTTAAAAATCCTACAATTGCATAATGCAGAGATTCTTAAACTGTCCTCCATGAAGTCCCTGGTTCTGATCTGACGAGACTTGGCTGGTAACACAGTGATAGATGCTCCTTCTTATTTCCAGCTACTAAATTACTTTAAAATATAGCCGACAGTACACTCATTACTTTCTTAATATTTCTTTTCTGTATAGTAGCCACAGGCATATGTGTGCAACTGTGAACAGAAAAGGAGATCTGTTTGACACAAGTGAAAATCTGTGCTAAGCAGCCTAAGGAGGTGGGGAAGGGAACACTAAGTAACTAAGGATTTTCATTTCTGGGATGCTCCAGGGGCCTGAGTAGTTGACAGCCTGTTCCCAGCTCCTTTGGAACAGCAGCGGTTTCACCCTGTACCATTCTTTGCACTCCTGGCACACTCTCTACAGTGCTCTCCCAAGACCATTATGGCTTTTAGAGCCACTTTACAACTCCTTCTTACCCAGAGGCTGGAGCAACCATGAGAATCTCATTCATAATCTCTATATTAAAATCTTATCCATACAATGGGAATCACCTCCTGATACAATTCTTATTCGTGAGAGAGCAAATGTCAGAAATATTTACAATACACTTTGACATGGACCAAAAAGTGTTTACTTGTGATATACAAGTGGGATTTCTTGTGAAGATTATACACTCTTGTTTGGAATAGCCAATAGTATTTTGATAGTTATTCTAAATCACAGTTACCCATTTTCATGTGGTAAATAAGCACCACGACTTTCACAGTAAGCCAAAAATCAAGCTAATCCCATTTCATAATAAGGCCAAAAAAGCAAATCCCTAAGAACCCCAACACTCTGTGACTAGATCCCTCTGGCATGGAACCTGGGACTGTGGTGAGCCAGCTCTGCAACTTTGACACTCTTCCCCCCTGCTTGCCGGGAGCCTATTTTTTTTTTTTTTTTTTTTTTTTTAAAAAAGGCAACAAGCGACAAACCAAAAACTAGCCAACAAGCAACTCGCAAGCCACTTAAGCCAAAAACAAGCCCGGTTTTTGAATTTTTTCCACAGGTTTGGCATGTCTGTTTTAAATCTCTTGTTTCAGCTAAATTACCAAACAGTAAGTCTCAAACCAAGAAAAAGAGAGGTGAAAAATTGCCTCTATGCTTTACTGGCATTGGTAAAGAACAGCGTTTTGTGATTTGAACAATTTGGACTACTTATTTTCTCTCTAAAATTTGAAAATAAATGAATCCCACAACGAGTGATTGGTACATTTTGATAATCTAGCAGGCACAATTCTTAGAGGTGTGTTTATTTGTAAAATAATTTGTAGAGGAGTCATTAAGTAGCTTATGCATGAAAATTTATAATTCTGTTTGTTAGTAAAATTATTCAGGACAATTTCTAAGAACTTAATTCCCAAACTGTGTTAATACCATCAGCCCTGCTCTTTTTATGGGCATAATTCTTCTAAGTGTCTGTCTAATATACTGTATGGTAATTTAATGAAAACAAAAAGGTATGTAACTTTCAATTCTATTATTTCCAGTAATGTGATTAAAAATGCCCAAACTCTGATCTAAATTTAAGGTGAGGAAATGATGTACGTCTTCTGCCAGATGACCATCTTGTGGGTATTCAAGAAAGCTCTGATTAACCTTCTTTCTAGTAGAGAAATGTGCAGAAATAGACTGCATTTGTTTATATAATATGCACATAGCTCCCATTTATTGTTTGGACTAGGAATGACTTTAAACAGCAAATGCATCACTATAGCCTGCAAGATACTGATAGCAAAGGCGAGCAATAATGCTGCTATCATTAAAATTGTAGACATATTATATTGATATTGTGATATAATCAGAGAGAAAATAATTTCCCACCTGTACATTTAAGTCTGTACACTAGTGCATTTCATCCTGATATAAAACCTAATACTCTAAATATGGCATGAGAGTCAAAATAAAAATTGGTGCAGGACATGAATCAGAATTCTTTGCCTGGAGAATATTTCTAAATGTAGGTGGAAAGGAAGGTTTACTTTGTCTTCACTCAGTTCCAAAAGTAATGCTTTATAAAAATATAGACTTTAGAAAACACTTTATTCCACAGTAATGTTTTTTAAAGTTCACACCCATACAAAACATACAGAAAAGAAATCTATCACATGTATTTCCACAATGTTTCTTGAGGAAATCAATTCCATACAAATTAAGATGGAAATGGCCAATTAAATCATCTAGCCAGTGCAAGGTTATCTTAATTGTGTAATATTTACTTAGGAATTGCTGCTGTTTTTATAAAGTACTCCCACAAATTTTTCTCACTTACTCTGTGACAAATCCAATGTATGGGATTCTAGGTGGCATGTTTGCAGAATGAATGGCTGAGGGACCAGAGTATGTATTAGGGTTTAAACAATAACACTTTCTCAAAAATATAGTTAAGGAAGGAGACAACACAATTTTGAAACATCTGTTTGCTGCCCATCTGTACACCTTGTTTTTGAAAGCTATACTGAATGTGGATTGACAAGGTAATACAATATTCAGCTTTATATAATTTGAAGGAGTATTTGTATGAGTTGTCTTTGACAGAGATGATGAGGGTGAACATCTCAAGCTTCCCTTCTGTTTGGTGGCTGTATTTTAACATGCAGTTCTTTCAGAATATTACTGGTGGTATGCCCATACCAGTATGCTGGAACAATACACGTATTAGTACAAACTGTATTTACATACACAACTGACAGACTTTTGATGATCACTCTTCCAGAACAAAACATCTGATTTTTGCCAAAAATATACAATAAAAACTGTAATTTCACTGCTACAAGTTTCTTTGTAATGGCATATTAAAGGAAAACTGTTAACACTTACATTTGGGGACTAAACATTATAAAGAATGAGGCTTTCTTCGACAAAAATTGTTGCAGACATACAATGTAGGTTTCTTAGGAAGCACAAGATATTGATAGCTTCTGATGTATTTTAAGTGGTTTATGAAACCAGCAGTGTGAATTCTTAGAACCTATTCAAATATTCCATTATTTTTTTAAAAAGTATTTGCTTTGTAATTTATTCAAGTACTTTGAAGAAAGCATAGGCAGAAAGGTGACTGGCATGTATTATTGTTTATTTGCATTACAATAGCACCTTTTGCGATCGTGCCCCTTTGGGTTAAACTCTGTATAAACACTTAGTAAGAGACAATCCCTGACTTGAAGATCTTTCAGTCTACATAGATGAGATGGGAAAAGAGAGAAAGAAAGTGGATGATGTACACACACAGTGGTCACCCATAGAGCTTTCCAGTGTGAGCTTGGATCATGTTGCCTCTGTACTTGTACAATTCTGTGTACGAGGTCTAAGGAACATTTCAGATATCAAGATGTAATTATCTAATAACCCAGGCTAAAATGGAAAAGGTTTAATTTCTGTTTCTTTGGAAACTGCTGATCTGTGCTTAAACATGTCTGTCTTCAAAGTTACACAGGTTTCTAGGGTTTGCTTGCAGTCATTGGAAAGCTAAGATAGCACAAAAGAAGAGTGGCTTTTTTTGTCCCTACTTCTTTTCTTAAAAAGTAATACCACACAAGTTTCAAGCAGAAATAGTGTCATTTGTGTAAATAGCTTTTTTAAAAAGCTTAATGATGATGATGTCTGTACTGGATTCTTAATTCAGTTATTCAAAAAGAGGGTTTCTGGTTAACAAAACCCTTAATCTAATTCAATTATTTCAATAATCTAGTTCCCTTTAGTTTTAGTTTCTTTAGTATATATGTAATGAAAATTACTGTGTGGAAAAAGATTGTTTGGCTCTCAGTGTTACTGTATATTTATGTGTGTGTCCTATATTACATTCTTAATTTGCAGGAAAAATACTATACTCCAGCCAGCCATATAAGTAAACATACAAGTCAAGAAATGGATATGAAAGGGGATGGCACCACCAGCAAGGTCAAGGGGCTTCCAGCGGCTGGTATGAAGGATGAAAGTCCTGGAATTTTACCCTGAACACTGTCATGGCATCCTCTTTTGTTTTTTTTTTTGTTTTTTTTTCAGTATCACTCTCTGGCTAGCAGGTATCTGAAATGTTTCAATTGCCACTCCCTCTAGATAGCACAAATGAAGAGATTTTTTCCTTTTGTCCCTACTTCAGAGTTTCTTATCTATGGTAAAAATAAGAGCAAGAAATGGGGAAGAGATTTCTGCTACTCTGTCCCCTTCCAACTTCTGTATTTTGGGGCATCTTTCCCTGTGAATAACACCTGTGCCTGCCTTTGCTGATGCTCATATTTTTTCCGTCAGCAGCAGCTGACTGAAAATGGTGATTCTTAGAAGGTTCTTTGCTGCTGCCATTCTGAACAGTGCTGTGAAACTGATAGTCTTGTTAATTTCACTCTGCCTTTGCATTGCAAAGCTTTAAGCTGCAGAGGCAACACTGAAGCAACTCTCCATTTACATTTACCCATCAGGGTTAGAAATTGTTCTAATGTTAAGTTGATACTGGTCTGGGATAAATGAATATTTTAAGCCACTGAATTTAGTGGAGGTTTGTAGCTTTTTTTTTTTTTTAATGCTTTTTAATGTATTTCTCAAAGATTTGAAATGGAGAAAATATCTTTCTGTTTGCCTTTTGGTGAAAAACAAATTCAGAATTTGTGGTTTAAAATTGTTATGGTATTAAATTACTTGGAACTAGGTGACTTACATCTCATATTAATTATGCAAATACAATTCTAAGATTTTTCTATAGTATATTTGTTTGATTCTTTTATGCTCATTTGCTGTAACAAAAATCTGAGACTACTTAAGGACCATGGTGTAACTTGACTAATGCTTGCATTTTTTTACTTGACATAATGTACTGCCTTACACTGAATTTCTGTAATTCTTATTTTCAGTTTTATGACCAAAAGCCAAGAGCTACTACATTTCAAGGTCCAGTAAATCCTACTGTGGTGGCCCTGTAACCAACAAGTGTTTATAGACTCTGGTCCAGTTTTCTTGATCTATTAATGTAATTTTCTGATTAAAAGAAATTGATTGAAAGTCTTTGCAAGAAACATACACACTTTTTTCTTAAGTCAGCAAATCTGTGGCCCTGATCCATTAATATAGTCAGAATGTTTTTCAGAATTTAAAAGTGGAGGACTATTTAAACCATAGATCTCCTTCTATTTAAATGCAGCTGCCCAGTTGTATTTTGTCTGAAGTTTTGAACTATACCTACCATCCAGTGCTGTAATATGCGTGTGTAAAATATGTGTGTGTACTTCCTCATGTGTTGTCCGGTAAGCAGAGAAATTGCTCTTTGACCTTTATATCTTGGCCTACCTTGACAAAGAAGGCTCGAGGTTTTTGGGTTTTTTGCAGGGGAGTGTATGTTAAGTATCTCATTGCCTTAGAGATTCCAGAGGCAATTATTTGATACAAGAGGGCATCTTTAGCAGTATGTTATCAGCAAAAACCTAAGGTTTCTACCGTTTTTCCGAATGTTGTAATGTTTTGCAGCTCTGTCATGCCCTCCTAAGTCTCATGTCTTTAACTGTTGCTGGAACAAGGGTAGTAAATGCCTACATTAACATTTACAAGGTAGAGGTGATTTGAATTATATTGATTTACCCTTCATAGTGAAAACCAAACCATTGCAAACACTAATACTACTTTATCTTAGTTGCTAATGAAAAACACAATATTGTGTTCTTGCAGCTTCTCCACTGTAGCAGCAGTTCTCAACTTCGGGTCTGCGGATCCCAGGGAATCTGTGAAGCAGGATCAGTGTTAGACTGGCTGGGACCCAGGGCAGAAAGCTCAGAGCCCAAGCCGTGATGCCCTGCAGCTGAAACCCCAAGCCCCAGCCCCCTGTGGGTAGGATGTCAGAGCACTGGAGTCCCACAGGGCAGAAGCCTTAAGGCGCTCCCCCCCCCCAGACACACACACTGAAGCCTGAAGGCCCCCTCGACTGAAGCTTTTGAGTCCTTCCTCCCCTGAATTTTTATAACATGGTGAGGGGACCTCAGAAAGAAAAAGGTTGAGAACCCCTGTTCGGTAGAATTATGCTCATCCCTGTTGTGTTTTAAAAAGAGAAAAATATATGATGTGAACTAGTCCTACAAGCAATTTCACATTTAGTATTCATTATTAAGTTTTATTTATTCTGCTGAAATGAAAAAGAATTTGATAAACTAGAAAATATAAGAACAAATATAAATCTTCTATAACAACATAACATCAATCTTCCACATTACTTTTCTCTCTCTATTCTCTTTGGAAAAAAATGGATTCAGTTTGTGGACCATTCTCAAACTTTTCCCTTTAAACAACAGTGGAAAAACCTTAAATTCTCTTTATCTTCTCCATACAAATTGTTATATAGAGAGAGCAGTAGATTATTAATGCTATAATTCAGAGGACACAAAAGATGATAAAATAAAATATATTTTAATTGAATTGACAATTTACACAATTAATCATCTTACTGGGTTTTAATCAGAAGTACTTTTATTTGCAAATTCATTACATACAAAGTGTAACATTTTTTTAAGGGTTATGTGTGTTTGAAAGAGAAAAGTAACAAATATCGGAGAAACTGATGCGCTCTCAAGGTTTATTTTATTTGAAATATCTTTTTATTAGTGCAGTGTGATTCCCAATTCAAATCTGGCCAAAAATAACAAGTAAATATCCCAATTACAGTAGTAGTGTAGCAAACTATTTAGGTAAATGTACATAATGTCCTCCTGGGACCCACAAGTCTCCCACACATACTCTTTTAAAGTGACAGCACTATACATTAGTCACAGTTTTTAAATGTATCATGTAGCTACTTCAGCTAAACAGGATGAATTATTCCAAGGGAAATTACAGTAATTAAACAAGATCCACCACTGAGGTTTTTTTATTAAGATTTGTCTATAAGTTTCATTTTAGCTATCTTTAGGATATAATATGTACAGTTAATCTTTAAATATTTGACAAATGAGCTCATATCTTTTGTTAAACATGAAATTATGAAAAAAAATCAGATTTGTGGTTTAGACTGGTAGTGCACCTTTCCAGTGTTTCTGCCCTCCATATTTGACTTGCAGCTTTACACCAGTTTAAATGGCAACATGCAAATCTCTACTGAGAAATGTCCCTTTATCTATTGGAGAGACAGGGTAGGTGAGGTAATATCTTTTACTGGACCACTGGCACCAACTTCTAGTTTACCCTGGGGGTGCTCTGCCCCAAGGTCCCGCCCTGGCTCCGCCTCTTCCCTCCCCTGCTCCATCCCTTCCATCGCTCCCCACCCTCCCCCAAGCTCCACCCCAAGCCACCTAACAGCTGTGGCTGATAGGTGCTCAGCACAAAGTCAGCACCTATGTATTGGACCTATTTCTGTTGATGAAAGAGATGCGCTGTCTAGCAACACAGAGCTCTTCAGGTCTGGGAAAAATACTCAGAGTATGAGCTAAATACAAGGTGGAACAGATTGTTTAGCATAAGTAGTTAACACATATTGCAAGAGACCAGTCAAAATGAACTGGCCCATCAACACCTCTGCTGCCATAGAACAAAAAACGGAGGTTAGTGATTAAAGATTGTTGTAATAAGTCATAAATCCAGTGTCTTTATTAAGACCATGAGTTTTAGTGTCTCGCAAAGTTATGAATTCAAGCTCTAAGGCTTGTCTTTTGAAGGTGTTGTGCAGGGTTTCTTTGAGGACGAGCACTGAGAGGTCAGATATGGCGTGATCATTTTGTGAAAAGCATTTGCCCATGGGTAATAAAATTTTTTTGGCTTTTATCATTTTTCTATGTGAGTTCCTGAAGAGTATAATGATTGGTTTCACCCACATAGTTGGAAATGTAGTGCACTGGATGCGGGTACACCATGTGCTATGATAGGTACATGTAGGACTCACGGATCTTGAAAGATGTGTAAGTTCCTTAATCTACTGGACATGAATCTCACTCATAGTGTTCTTTGCATCTCCCATAAATGTTAATTTAGACAATATTTCATTCCCAACATGGAATGTAGAAAAAAACTGATATGTTTGGTGACTCTCTGGATGGCTTGTTCACTTCCATTCTTTGAAATTCCATCAATTAAAATTTTCATAGACTCACAGAATCCAAGGCCAGAAGGGACCATTGCAATAATCTAGGCTGACCTCCTGTGTCACACAGGCTATACAACTTCCCCAAAATAATCCCCATATAAATAACTGATCATTTAGGAAAACATGCAATACTAATTTTAAAATTGTCAATGATGGAGAATCCACCACAACCCTTGGTAAGTTGTTCCAGTGGTTAATTACTCTGTTAAAAATGTTACACCTTAGTTCCAGTCTGAATCTTTCTAGCTTCAACTTCCAGCCTTCCTGTTAGATGAAAGCCCCATTATTAAATATTTGATCCCCAGGTAGGTACTAATTGACTGTAATCAAGTCACACGTTAACCTTCTCTTTGATAAGCTAAGATCACTATGAGCAAGATCAGAAAGGCAAAGTATTAATGGAAAGAATTTTATAGGTCAAGAAGGGCCTTATTTCCATGTCTTCCATTGCATCCTTCCACTTCAGAGATTGATTCTGTCTCTTTCTTACTAAGAGTATGTCCTGTGTTCACACCTTTCTATAAACATTCATATACTGTATATGGTCTTGTTAGTCCAGCTCTTGTACTTGATTTTTGTCAAAGGTGTGAGTTTGGTCAGGAGTTTATTGGGTTCCCACTTTTGGTTAAAACAAAGTCCTTCACTTTCTCTCTTGTATATGGTTTTGAAGATTTTAGGCCACTTAGAGGAGGTGAAAAGCAAGTTGCCTCAGGTAGTTCATCTTTATGTCATTTCTTTTGTTTTAGTATATTTCTAAAAATGTCTTAATTGTACTACTAGTAGGATCCCCAAGTAAAGAGTTTTTCAGTTTGGGGAATAATCCGATAAAAGAAGAAAGGGCAAAATTTATCCCATTTAAAAGTTTCTTTTCTCATAGCCTCAAAATTCACTCTTCAAGTATTTCATCCTTTTCAGTATTTTGCTTTCTGGTTTGATTCCATGTACAATTTTTTTAATGTTTGCCAAATGGCAGAGAACAAAGGCATGTGGTTTTGTATGTTGTCATAGTATGCTTTTACTGACATGTCTCTATAAGAGATTTTCCAGCTATGGAACTACATTAATAGAACACTGTTGTTTCAAACTCTTTACAGGTACATCTACCTTTACTGAAGCATTAGCAGCCAACGGTACAACCAACATACAAACATCTGTAACAGGAGTAACAGCCAACAAACGGAAATTTATCGATGATAGGAGAGACCAACCTTTTGACAAGAGGCTACGTTTCAGCGTAAGACAAACTGAAAGTGCTTACCGATATAGAGACATTGTTGTCAGGAAACAAGACGGATTCACTCACGTTTTGCTATCAACAAAATCATCTGACAACAACTCACTAAATCCAGAGGTTAGAATGTTTTGTTTTATGTGGTTTGATTTGCTTGTTTGCTTGCTTTCCGGGGGGTGGGGGTGGGGGTGGTACACATATTTTAAACAGCTATAATTACATTATTATTATCAATCACAGAAATATGAAAAAGCAACTGATAGTTTAGTTCCAGAAAAGTCATACTAGTGCATTTAAAGTATTTAAATGTGTAAATATTATACTTTCTTGCCTTTTAAAATCTGAATCTTAGTATGTTTCAGTTTTATTTATTAACACTGTACAATATACTACATTATCTGAATATTTAGAGTTGTAGCCTTTCATAATAAACTTAGTGGTTTATTAATTGCAACTTGAAATAAACTTCAGCCTAAATTCAAGTCATTTTTCTGAACTGGTTGCATATGCCACCTGGTGTTCAAATTACAGAAATACTAAGAGAGTGCTGTAGGAACAGATGCAGACAGCCAGATTTCTTGCTAATGATTACATTATCTCATTGTAATCATAGTTGTGATCTGTACTTTTTTAATATACATTACTAGATTCTCCTTTCCTTTGGACAATGAAAAATTTGAATTTGTTTAAACAAACACCTGCAGCAGAATTTGCAAGTATTCCAGATACTAGGAAATATACAGAAATGTAAAAGTTCAGATTCAGACCTGTCAAAAAAGAACAATAGTTTGTTACTTTTTAATAACACAATAAAAAGAGTCTGACGAATTTAATTCCTGCTGATTTTCAGGTAATGAAGGAAGTCCAAAGTGCACTGAATACAGCAGCTGCAGATGACAGTAAACTTGTGCTGCTCAGTGCAGTTGGTAGTGTCTTCTGCTGTGGTCTTGATTTTATTTATTTTATACGACGTTTAACAGATGATAGAAAAAGGGAAAGCACTAAGATGGCAGAAGCTATTAGGTATGTAAATTGTTTTCAGTCATTTTGTTGATTTTTTTCATTGTTTAAACCAGTTTATTTTTAATTTATCTCATAAAAGATCTAACAATATTCTTCTTAATAGGAATTGAGTGTGGTCAAACATTCAGTTGTGATAATATACAGTGTGCATAACTTGTTTATATTGTTCCATTCTGTTCAAGTTTACATTTTATTCATAGCTTTTTACTCCATTTTGCCATGTTGAATTAGAGCCTCTGTGACTGATAAAAACTTAGCATGATAGTGTTCCTAATATAAACTACTTAAACTTGAGAAATGTTTTGAAAAGATTATTTTAAATGTATTGTTCAAAAGCAGTACAAACAATATATAAATGTACTGAAAGAATAGATTGAACAAAGTCCATATAAAAAAGGTAGAATGACAGACATTCTAAAGGGATGGCTTAATCTGTGTAAGCAACATTCTAATGCTAGTTGTCAAATTCCATATTCAAATAAATGAACCTAGTGTCTTATAAAGCATAATTTTTAATGAAAGAAACATGAAGCTGAGATGGATGCTGTGCCTATGTTGGATTATAAGAGGTACACATTAAATGCTTATAGTTTCTCAAGGATATTTTTCCCCATGTAACTTGTAAACTGGTTTTCTATTACCTGAATGTTTACATGTAACATAAATATCCAAAAATATTGATAAAAGAACTAACACTCATAATTCACTCTTGGCTTTCTTGAAAAAAGATAAAAGGTTTTGTGTATTTATTGATTATGTAAATGGTGAAGCCATTTGAAACAAGTGGCTAGTAAGGGAAATAATTGCCTACACGAGGAAATTATGCCTAGAAGAGTGTGAATTTAAATTGTTATAGCTGTTCCAGAATTACTCCCTGTTTGGACACTTTTATTCCAGAATAAGAGTGCCTTTGTCCACTTTTCAATTAATCCACTTCAGGTCATATTCTATTGTCTAACAAAAATAGTTATTCCTGTCAGTTTCCCCAGGAGACAAGCTCCAAACCCAGCTCCTCAAAGGTATTTAACACCTAACTCCCTAAGAACTAGCTTCTTTTTAAAATAGATTTTTTGTCAGTTTCACCAGTAGTGCGAAAGTTTTCCCAAAATTCTGTCTGTCAGGAACATCGCAGGGGAGAGGGGAGGGGAATCACTCAACACTGACAACACCTGACCTTACAAATGTAGGTGTATTTGTGAGTCCTATTGGGTTAAAACATTTCCTAAGAAAATACTGTAGATGCCAGATTCTTACGCTCTGTTTGGGCCTGATCCATCTTCCATTAGAGTCTGTGGGAAAATTTTCAATTACTTAAATGGGTGTTAAAACAGGTCTTCGGTTTTAAAAGTTGCCCTTCTATCTTTTAGTGAGGAAAAAATTTGACATTGCCTGCTATTCTGAGATTCTTGCATTAGCTGAACTAAGGAGTTTCAATACAATGTTTATTCTAAATGGGCAGGCAGAAGAAGCTACAGAAATGGAAGGAGAAAACAAAAGTGTTATTCATTCTCAAGAGAAATTGGTTTGCAGGAAATACTATTTAATTCTTCTGCCAGGTGTCAAAATACAGGAACTCACTACCTACTTAGCATTAAAATATTACAAGAAACAATAGGTTATAGAAGGCTAACTGTCACCTAACTATAGTAGGGCTGCTCTTTGTTTTCCAATGATTGCATTATGTTGATGAAACACTGTAGATTTGGCCCAAATTCTCACATTTTTATGTACCTTTTTATCTGTTTTTTTAATTATGAAGCAAAAAGGAGCTCCTGTACAATTCTACTAGCTGAAAATTGGAGCAAACCATTGAGGTGACAGGGGCAAGCTCCATTCTGCCTTATTTAAGTCGTATAAAATCTATTACGACTTTTGTTCTGGAATCATGGACTTTACGCCCAACATGACTGAGACTAATTAGATAAAAGCGGTAGAAATGCCAGTCCTAAAAGACAACGTTTCTGCCCTTCCCTCTTGAATAGCCATTTTTTGCTCTAAGGAAGGGGCTGATAGACTCAGCCTTCTAAAATCCTCTTCTGTTAAACTGTTTCTGAGCCCACTCTGCTGGCTAGCTGTTGTGGTCAGTATGTTTACATGGCCAAAAGTGTTTTCAGCTGAGTTAATTGACATTAAGATGCCTTGCTTCTCCAAGAAAGCCAGATTAGAAGCAATAAAACAAGATAATGGTTCACTCTTGACTAAGTTTGGATCCTCTGATGAAAATGAGAGCTAGCAATGCAGTGACAAAGAGAAGTGCTTTCCTTTAGAATTTGTACTGATGTTCATACCACTCGAGGACCACCATCTAATAGGACAAGACCTTAATCAGTTTCAGGACGATGGTGTAGTGAGACATGAAAGTGTGAATGGAGCGCCATGCTGCGCAGCAGATGTCTTGTCACAGAACGTCCATGAGACAGGCAGATGTGGTTGTGAGCGCTCACGTTAGAGTGCACCCTGAGATCCACTTGGAGTTTCGTTGTCAGAGGGCTTGATCTTTGCATCCATCGGCAATGGTGATAAAGAGTATTGGTGATACCCAAAAGGCACAGGTGCATTATATGTAGAGCACCAGCACATATTGGACGTTGAGGGAATGCAGTCTTCTGGCTGCATGGGTTTAGGATAGAAGACTGGGAGGTGAATGCACTGATTCAAGTGGAATTCTGATACCACCTTCAGGAAAAAATTGGGGTGCAGCCACAGCAAAACTTTTAACTTTTCGTGGAAGTCAGTGTAAGGAGGGGGTTAGCTATTGTGACTATAAGGTTGCTGACCGTCTTGCCGAGGTAATAGCAGTTAAAATGATAACCTCATGGAGAGGTGGAAGAGAGAGCATGTAAGGCGGTTTTGTGAGGGTGAGAGGACCAGGTAACAGTCCCATGAAGGTAGGAGTTTGAGCACTTGCAAGATGGTATTAAGCAGACCTTTTGGGAAGTGTACGGTGGTAGGGTGTATGGACACAGAAATTGGGGAAAAGGGCACTAACCACTGCCAGATGGACCCATATGGAACTGATGGTGAGGCCCAATGTTTAAAGTTCAAGGAAGTAATCAATGACGATGGATATGGAGATTGTCTCCAGTGGGTGGCGATGGTGGTGCACTGATGAGGCGAAGCACTTCCACTGCTCCCAGTAGCAGGTGGTGGACACCCTCATGCTTTGCATAACGATATGGCACACCGGGGTCAAAATGCCTTGTCTATCTCGAAGCTCCATCCAAAAACCAGGCTGTGGGGTGGATAGGGCCTGGATTGGGAAGTCAGAGCAAGGCCGGAGTAAGAAGATTCAAGGATGCACAGAGGCGGAGTGGTGTGTGAGTGGAGAGGTGGAACAGGTCTGTGAACCAATACTGACAAGGCCAGAATGGGGCTACCAGGATCGCCATAGCTCGGTTCTTGCAAATTTTGTGTAGGATTTGAGGAAGGAAGGGAATGGGAAGAGAGGCATAACGGAGATCAGTCATCCAGGGGACGAGAAGAGCATCTTCCTGTGAGTTGGCACCCAGGGCCCTCCCTGGAGCAATAAAGGGGCAGTTTGTGATTCTCTCTGGTCCCAAAGAGGTCCCAATGGGGGATGCCCCAGCTGCTGAAGAACTATTGGAGGGTGGTATTGTACAACTCCCACTCGTGGTTCACGTGAAAGGACCTGTTGAGCGTGTCTGCAAGGGAGTTTTGGGTGCCTAGGAGGTATGTAGCCTGGAGTCTGACTTGGAGTTTGATGCGCCAGTTCCACAGATGGATGGATTCTGCATTGAGAGAGGGAGACTTGGCCCTGCCATGCTTGTTAATATAAACAACAGCTGCGATGTTGTGTGAAAGCAGTTTAATGTAGAAAAACCAGCTCTAAGAGGTTGATATGCTTCCTGGCTTCTTGTGCTGTCAAAAGGCATTGGGCTCTGCGGTGAGCCAAGTGGGTCCCTTAGCCCGTGAGGGAGGCATCTGGAGTGATGGTGGCTTGCGGGGTAGGAGGAGAAAAAAGGGTAACCGATCATGACCTTGGAGGAGTCAGTTCACCATTTAAAGGAGACTAGGACCATCTGGGAGAGTCAAACTCTGCTGTCAATATGTTTTTCGTGTGGTCTGTAGATGGAGAGGAGCCACGTTTAAAGGCACTGCAGGTGGAGATGGGTATGGGACATTACATAAATGCAGGCTGCCATTTGTCCCAGAAAGGAGAGAGAGTGGCAGATGGTGGTGTGGGATTGGCAGCATAAGTTCGTGATTGAGAAATTGAGCATAGTGAAGTGGTCCTCTGGGGGCAAGGCATATACCACGATGCATTCCAGGCAGGTCCCAGTAAGGTTGATCATCTGGGAGGGGACGAAGACTGACTTCTCCTTGTTGATGCAAATGCCAAGGGAGGTGGTAAGGGCGCGAAGAGGTAGGATGGCTATGATGAGGACTTGTTGGGAAAGCGCAATGAGGAGCGAGTCATCTAGGTAAGGAAACATAGGGTAGCCCACACATTGTATGTGTGTAACTTTTGTGAGGACTCATGGAGGAGCACTCAGAATTGGTAATGGGGGTGTCCCACCATGAACTGAAGAAAATTCCGTTGGGCCAGGAGAGTATCAATGTGGAAAAAGGCATCCTTGATGTCGAGAGCTGTGAACCAGGCTCCCTGGTGGGGAGAGAGGATAACCAACGTGTCACCATGTAAAGCTTGGATTTCTTAATGAAACTGTTGAGTACTCAGAAGTCCAGGACAGGTCACCATCCCCTGCCTTTCTTCGGGATGAGGAAGTACGCAGAGTAAAAGCCATATTCCCTGTAATGAAACAGGACAAGGTTTATGGTGTCCTTGAGGAGAAGAGCATCAGCTTTCTTGCTGGAAGAGGGATTAATGGGATGGGGCCCCCCAGAGGGTCCAGGATGATGAGGAGAAACAAAAAGAATTCTATGGAGTTTCCATGATAGATAACCTCCAGTACACAACAGTCTGTGATGATCTTGACCCAATTGTGGGAGAACGGGGCAAGAAGGCCCCCAAAGATAATATGGGGTGTAGTGGTGGGGATTGGGAGTAATTTGTAGATCTTGATTAATGTGTCAAAACTGCTGTTTTGACTGCTGCTGGGTCAAAGCCATATATCGTGGCCTCTGTGACTGTTGACATCAATGTTGTGGTTCCTGTTACTGCTGATAATACAGTGGGTAGGGGGCTTGTGGTTGGGAGCAGATCAATTGTTTCTACCTGTACCTCAGGGTTGGGGCGTAGATGCCGAGGGAGCGGAGGATGGCTCATGACTCCTTTAGGAAATGGAGGGATTCATCCATTTTTTCGTTCAATAGTTTTCACATATTGAGAGGGAGGTCTTCAGTGGTGGTTTGGACCTCCTGGAGGAAACCAAAGGACTACAGTCTCTGCGGAGCACAATGCCCATTGCCAGTGACCGAGAGGCAGTGTCTGCTGTGTCCATAGCAACTTAGAGGCCAACTTTGCCATGAGCATCCCCTCATCCAAGCGAATTTGGAATGCTGTTGCTCGTCTGCTGGCAGTCAATCTTCCTACTCAGCGTGTTTTGAGAAGCTAAGAAAATCATATTTCGCAAGCAGGGCTCGGTGTTCGCGATGTGGAATTGGAGCCGTGCTGAAGTGTAGACCTTCCTGCTTAGCAGATCAATATTTTTCGCCACTCTCTCCAGGGCAGTGGAGCATTGGGATTGCTGGTGAGCCCACTCTCTTGCTGCGTGGATCACTAGAGAGTTGGGAGATGGGTGGGTGAAGAGCAAGTCTGCACCCTTTGCAGGAACAAAGTATCTCTGTTCAGCCCTTTTGGGAGTGGGAGCACAGGAGGCAGGGGCATGCCAAACTGCTTGTGCTGGCTGTAAAATAGCCTCATTGACAGGAAGGGCCATGCAAGAGGGTCCCTGAAGTTGTAGGATGTCTAGTAATAGATGGTCCACCAGGATCCTCCACGAGGATTCCCAGAGCCATTGCCACCCAGTGGAGCAGTTCCTGCTATTGATGGTAGTTATCAGGTGGGGAGAGCAAGGCAGGAATAGATCCCTCATCCAGGGAAGAGGTGACCACAGTTAGGACCAGCGGGACCAGTTCAACATCTGGTTTGTGTTCCTCCCAAACAGAGGTTGCCAGAGGGGAAGTGGGGGATGGGTGATAGGAGTTGAGATGGGTGCCCCACAGTGCCAGTTTGGATCCCATGGCAGCCAATAAGGCCCAAAGTAAGGGTATCTGCCTATTGGCAGGTCCCGTGGGTGAGTGGAGAGGAGCGACAACCTCAGTAGAGAGCAGTGGGTCCAGGCGACCATAGATGTGGGGTGTCAGTTGGGTTGGCCCCAAGAATGCAGGCAGGGTTAGTTGAGCTGGTAAACACAATGGGGAGGACACTGGCGTCTGTCCTGGTGGAGCCGACAGCACCGTTGGATCATGTGTTTACTTACCTTACCATCAAGTCTGGGACCCTTAGGTGGTGGAGCAGACAGATCAGTATGTGACTTCTCACCCAACTTGGCATGGCTCAGGAAGGGAACACTGCATCCTGGTCAAGGATCTGCTCCTGTGGCCATGGCTGTGCCTTTTCCCCTCGTGGCGGGGCTTCTCCAACAGTCACGGTACCAGTGGATCCGCTGTTTGGAGGAGTGCTGGTCACCGGTGAAGGGGGTGGGGAGTGCACCACCAGTTCTGCCAGTTCTGGATCTGACTGCACACATGGGCATATGGCCTCCTCCATGAGGAACTTCCTGTGGTAAAGTTCTCAAGCCCTTTGCATTCAGGCCTGGAACACTTTGCAAGTTCTGCAGTGGATGTCAACATGGGCCTCTCCGAGACAATACAAGCAATGTTGTTGCTTTTTGCTCACCAAAAATGAGCACGGGCATAATGCACAGCTCTTAAAGCCATCCTGACAGGGCACAGTCCCTGTTTTTGGGAAAGGGGGAGGTTGTCCCCCAAAGAGGGAGAAAACTACACTAACTCTACTAACTGCAAGGAAAACCAAACTACTTACAACTATATACAACTAAAAGGGCAAAGATCACTCTCTCAGCGGAACTAAGAGTGTGGAGGAACGTGGTTTCCAACTCCAGCCATGCGACAGTGGGAGAGGGAACTGGAGCGGCATTGACCCACGCAGCCTATTATAGCCTCAGCTGCAGACACGAAGGGGACGCCTGATGCACATATGGGTCAACAGGCACTGCTACAAAAAGCTTCTGGCTCCAGTACATCGGCCGCTTGCACATCCACGTTTGCAATCCATGCATGGACCATTACTCGAAGAAGCAAGGTTATGTACAGATGTGGAAATGGGTTTGCCAGTGTTTTGCAACTGAAGCAATTGCATTTTTTCAGAAAGTACTCAGTAACCAAGGGAATTTACTTCTATGGGTACGTCTATACTACCCGCCGGATCGGTGGGTAGTGTTCGATGTATCAGGGATCGATTGATCGTGTCTCATCCAGACGCGATCAGTCGATCCCCAAACACGCTCCCCGTGGACTTTGGAATTCCAGCTCCACAAGAGGAGTAAGCGGAGTCAATAGGGGAGCTGCTGCGGTTGAGTCACTGCTGTGCAGACGGCCAGGTAAGTCGAGCTAAGATACTTTGACTTAAGTTACGTCAATAGCATAGCTGAAGTGGCATATCTTAGTTCGAAACCGCCCCTCTACCCACAAGTGTAGCCCAGGCCTGTGTTTCATTGTTCAAAAACATTTGTGGTTTTAGACAATACAGTGCCTAATCAAGCCTGTTTCCTTTTGTCTCATCATGTTCATTTCTGTCTCCATCCTTTTTGGCCTGATTAAACAGTAGTATTTTGACTTTGTTTATGCTAGAGAAATTCAGCAATGCTCGCACTTTTGGAAGTGCTTGCTGTACTTGTACCATACCTCTGCAGTCATGCATGAGAATAGCCAGCACCATTGGAGGGCTGATGTGAACAGAAAGCTGCACCAGTATAATGCTTTCATCCAATGCTCCTATCCCAGGCAGTCACACCTTTGAAAGTTTTGATGGTGATGTTCTCTACTGTAGACAAGACTACTCTGGATTTTCAAGTCTATCCCAGACCTTCTCACTTGGGAGTAATTTTTAATGTAAATCCAGAATCAGCAAGCTAAACAGAAAAGGCTATTGTCCCGAGGCATTTACATAATAGAGGGTTGTGTGCTCTGTTGCACATATAAGGGGCTCCTTGCATCCCTCCATTTCTCCCCCATCCCCACAAGTTCCATGTGTCATCCTCCCATTCCCCTCTATTTCAGGAACTCCCTATGACCCCTCTCTCTTGGCCCCTCCCCACAATATAGTCCCCCATTCTCTCTTCCCAATTCTAAATTAGGTCTCAAAAATATTACAGATTTCAATGTAATAGTTGCTTGAAGATGCTTTGTGTTTGTGAGGTAATCAAGTTTGGAATAAACTTTGGATATGGGAAGAGAGAAAAGTTCACCAAATCCAAATTATGCAATATGTTGAAAACTGTTCTGAGCTATTACACTACAAACATAAACATTTAAATGGCCGTTCTGACCCCAGGGCTCTCAATATTTTATTCCCTCTTCATTGTCATTTTCCTGTGATTGATTGCATGCTTCTGTCTTACTCAGATGGCACTTGTGATACACATTTGAACTCCACAGTTCCACATGGAAACCCATGAGTTATCCAAGCCTTTGACACTATTGGGAACTAAAATAAACTGATGATGTTCTGGGTGGCTAAAGGAAGATGATTTTGCTTATCCTTAAGGCATTTAGACCTCTGAGGATCATGGTAAACATGGAAGATTAAGGGATGAAAGGGAGAAGGTTTTAAAGTTTGATAACACTGCTCTATAGCCAAAATGCTTCTGAAATAAATGTAGTCAAACTTTACTAATTCTGGGTCACTGAGAACGAAAATGATGCTTAAAATTGTTGATTGGCTCTAGTTTTCAAGATATGCTATTGGGTCAGTATATACGACCCTTGACATGGGAATGGCAGAGGATAAGTAAGTTATAAATGGAAGTGATCTCAATTTAAACCAGAAATGACTAAAATACATCTTTGACTGGATCTATGAATAAATCTATGACTGGGTTTGGACAGTACTTGCTTTTTAGGCAAAACAATGAATGATGCAATCTGAAGCTGGTATTGCATCATACATGATATGAATTGCATCATGTTATTCCTAGAAGTCATGGATGATGCAATCGTAACGAAGCTTACATCACTCTGCTGAACAAATTGCCCTATATCAGCTCTAGAAATCATACAGCGTCGTGCTCTCTTATTTGTCAGTGTTTGATTTTGCAAAGGGACACATTTCTGTTTAGCCAAAGTGAGCAGAGATGCCTCGTACTTGTGTGAACAGTGCAGATAACTTTTGCTATGTTTGTGGTGAAGTGACTTTTGCATCACAAAAGCGCAGTATAACCACTATGGTTAAGAAAGCCTATCACCTTTATTTTGGCTGCAAAATTGGAGATCAGGACAAGAGGTGGGCCCCACACATATGCTGCAACACTTGTGCAACAAATCTTCGCCAGTGGTTGAACAGGAAAAGGAAATCTATGCCTTTTGCAGTGCCAATGATTTGGAGAGAGCCAACAGATCATACCAGCAAGTGTTACTTCTGCATGGTGCCTCCAGTTGGGAAAGGTGTGTCAAAGAAGAAAAAGTGGACCGTGCATTATCCAAACATTCCATCAGCTATACGCCTAATACCCCACAGAGAAGGACTGCCAGTTCCTGATGCACCAGAATCATTCTCACTTGAGTCAGATGAGGAAGAGGATGAAACTTCTGGTCCTGAACCATCAGTGACACAGGACCCACATTTTCTCCCATCCTCCTCCTCTGACCCACACCTCATAACACAAGCTGAACTGAATGACCTTGTCAGGGATTTGGAACTACCCAAGAGTAAGGCAGAGCTGTTGGGCTCCAGACTACAGCAGTGGAATCTCCTGGCAGGTGATGTTAGGGTTTCCATGTTCCGTGACCGTCAAAAGGATCTTGTCCCATTCTTCTTCATGGAAGGTGATCTTGTAGCCTGCAACAACATCGATGGTGTGATGGCAGCCCTCAACATCGTTCACGATCCAGATGAGTGGAGACTCTTCATTGATTCATCGAAGACGAGTCTTAAAGCTGTTTTGCTGCATAATGGCAATGTTTTGCCATCAATTCCAGTTGGTCATGCAGTCCATATGAAGGAAACCTATGACAACATGAAATAACTTTTGAGGTGCATAAACTATGACCAACATCAGTGGCAGCTTTGTGGCGATTTGAAGGTTGTTACTCTCTTGCTTGGTCTGCAGACTGGATACACAAAGTACTGCTGTTTTCTCTGCAAATGGGATAGTCGTGCAAGAGATTCCCACTACATCAAGAAAGATTGGCCACTCCAACAGTCATTGGAGCCTGGGAGGAAAAGTATTCAGCATCCGCCACTTGTTGAATCAAGGAAGATTTTGTTACCACCCTTACACATCAAGCTGGGTCTGATGAAGAACTTTGTCAAGGCCATTGACAAAACACAAGCAGCTTTCAAGTACCTCTGTGGAAAATTTCCAAGGTTAAGAGAAGCTAAGATAAAGGAAGGTGTCTTTGTTGGTCCTCAGATTCGTGAACTTCTTCGAGATGACGCATTTGACCACGCACTGCGTGGCAAGGAAAAGACGGCATGGAAAGCCTTCCAGTCAGTGGCAATACATTTTCTCGGAAACAACAAGGCAGACAACTACAGGTTGTTGGTGGAAAACCTCCTCAAGGCATACAAAAGCCTTGGTTGCAACATGTCACTAAAGATACATTTTTTGCACTCTCATCTAGATTTTTTTCCACCGAACTGCGGAGCAGTGAGTGACGAGCACGGCGAGCGATTTCACCAGGACATTGCAACAATGGAGAAACGCTATCAGGGCAAATGGAGCCCATCAATGCTTGCAGACTATTGCTGGACAGTGACAAGAGATGCTCCATTTAATGAATACAAGAGACAAGCCAAGAAGCGCCGAGTAGACACTGAATAGGACTAAACTATGTACATAATAGTTTTTTGCCTTTTGTTTCATAATACATTTTATTTATATAACCCTTTTGCTGATTTTTAAAGTGTTCCATAAACAGGACAGGTGAAATATTATCATGTAAAGCAACCATAAACACATGAAAAGACCTAGGTTTACAATTTATGATTAAAACTCTACTATCTACACAATATACATAGACATAAAATGTAAAAACTTAAGTATCTTAGAAACAGTAGCCAATCAGTTGTTTTAATTGTCATATTTGAATTCAGCACATCAAAATACATAATAAATATCACATTTTATCTCTGAAGTAGACGACTTCTAAAAAATTGTAGACCAGTGTAATGGGGCTGAAGTTATTGATGGATCTTCTCCCACTTGTTTCCAAAAAGCAAATTTGTTTTTTCAGCGAAGGCTCCCCTTCCTCTCTGTTTTAAGATAAATCTGGGAATGCTCCCTGAGCATACCCAGTAATATCCTGTTACCAATTTTGTCAATTGCCACACACAACCATGCCTTAAGGACCAGATAGACTGGCAGAAGGTCTGCAGATAGCCGGTGGTTGTGTTCTGTAAAGGGCGAGGGAGTAGAGCGGGTTCTTGAAATGTTGTTTACAATTATGTAGTTGCTGTGGAGACTTATTGCTGAGTGGCTGATACATTTTGCTGCTAAAATGTGTAGTGATAGAGTGTTCATTTCTTTTCAGGAATTTTGTGAATACTTTTATTCAGTTTAAGAAGCCCATCATTGTAGCAGTAAATGGCCCAGCCATTGGACTTGGAGCATCAATTTTATCTCTCTGTGATGTAGTTTGGGCTAATGAGAAGGCTTGGTTTCAGACACCGTACACTACTTTTGGACAGAGTCCAGATGGATGTTCATCCCTCACATTTCCTAGAATAATGGGCCTGGCTTCTGTAAGTAACTTTAATAAAATAAATAATCAGCTTTCTGCCCCGTTAGTGCTTTATCTACAGTGATCCTGTCATGTTTTCATTGGTATGTGGATTATAATTGGTTTATGAAAACAGTTCATGAGAAATAAATATGTTTTTTGCTTATCTATTCTGACTGCACCATCAGGAGGCCTCCATGAGTATACAAAAGAGGAGTGAGAGGGTGCATGGGCTGATGATAACCCTTCTCATTATACAAGACTAACTGGCTGTAGTGGCAGAGGTCTCCGCAAAAGGGAAGGAGAAGGGGAAAACTCGGCCACAAACATGCTTCCTCTCCCTCCATATTAGCCAGTAGATCTAGGTCAGCACACGAGGGATTGCATGCTGCATCCTTTAAAGGTGTGAGGCAGAGACTACCCTGTTTCCCCAGTGCTCCTAAAGGCATAATGCCTAAGTCAAGCACAACCATACTGGAATGTTGCATTTCTAGCTGCCACCTATAGTTGCTTGCTTCCCACAGTCTTACCTTAACATGTAAGATATATCCATGTATTTTAAGTTGTGTGGGTTTTCTCTCTTTGTCATGCATGAGTAGCCTCATCAAACTTTCCTAAGACCCACATATCAGTTGAAGTGGCTTTGTTTTAATATTAACATATTAATATCCTGGTATTTTATTTCTCTCAAGTGTTCAAATAAGACACTTTTGTTTGTCACTCCTAAGTGTTATGCCAGGGAAGTGTTTGGTCTGTAAGATCAGTAGGTTAAAAACATGTTCCTATATCATGTTATTGCTGAAACTGCATTTAAAAAATCAAGTACCGGGGAAAAGTTTAAAAAAAGCTGAAACAAGCCACAGTTATCTGCATTATTTTTCATTTTGCTTTATACCACTATGCATTTTATTTCATAATATATATTTATCCTTCTGAGCACCATTCGATGTTAGACTTGCAGCCTAAGCCTGTGTGAAATTGACCAGCAGCTCCATGAAGCAAGTGCCTAGGGCTGCCTCGGTTTTTTTTTTTTTAGGACCGTCCCTCCCCACCCACACATAGGGGCACTCACTGATTGATTTAAAAGGAACTTTATTACACTAGTAAAAAAAAAAAAATTAAAGCTTGAATAGATTTCATAACTAATTAATAGACCTCGTTGTGAGACAGCCAGATGCAGTTCTTTAATAGAAAAAATAAAATGTTAGATTAATAATTTTTTCATACTCATGTCTACTCTAAGTGAGCAGTCATTCCTTTCCATTTACATTTGGTTTCTAGTTTTGAGAAATTTATGATTATTTTTTAGAAAGTTTGAGTTCAGATTGCATGAAACCTGCCCTTTTCATGTTCCCTGGGGAATGTGTTGATTTTTCTACTTGTCCAAAAACTATTCTTAAATCATTTAGTTCTGGCTAGCCAGAGACTCAGTACTGGACTAGATTGGTCTGATCCAGTATAGCAATTCCTATATTGTATTTTTTTAAAAAAACAAACAAACCACATTCTAGAATATCTTGTCCTTTAGCCTCATGTTATAACTTGTTGGGAGAGGGGATCATGTGCTAATTGGATTTTTTTTTAAATAAGGACAAAATGGATAGAGAGATTGGAACAGAATTAATGGAAACAGAAGAATGAAGGAACAGTATGTCTACGTAGCAAAAAAGCCCACTGGCAGTGCATGTCAGAGCCCAGCTCCACAGCCTTGGGCTGGTGCTATGGTGCTAAAAATAGCCGTGTAGCCATTTGGGCTTGGGGTCTGAATCTTGAGGAGAAGGGGGCTTTCAGAGCCTGAGCCTGAATGTCTAGAGTTATTCATAGCTCGAACCTGAGTCTAGAGCCTTGGGCTCAGACTCACTGCTGTTTTGTTTTGTTGCTCTGTGTAGACATACCCAAAAGAGAACTTCCCACTCAGAGTGTTAGTGAAATGTATTGTGATGTTACTTTTTACATTTTATTCTATTTCTGTGGGAAGTGGCCAATAGCATTGTCAATTTTCGGAGCAGAAATGCAGTTGTTAGTTGCAGAATATTGTTGACAGCAGCACTCTGGTCAAATTGCTGTTAACTTTTGGCATGTATTGGAGCTAGATCAAGAGCTAAGTGCCAGCCCAGAGCAGAAAGCATTCCCTTCCAAACCTGTCAAGCCATAACACTACTGAGTGCTTGCTTCAAGTTAGAGAGACTCTGCTGTTTTGTAGCTTGTAAATGAGATTTAACATGACCAAAACATTTTGCATTACAGTTTTTTCTAATATTTCTTGTTGGAGGAGCTCAGCCAGATCTATCAGGTTCCAAAGGAATAAAAAGTCACTCTGGCATTCATACACTTCCACAGATGATAAATAATGAGACAAATTACATTTATAAACTGCCAAGTAGATTTGTAATTACAATAAGTATACTCAGTATTGGTTAAGAAATTCTTCACTTTGTACCTTCTCGCAAAAGATACTTCCTTTTCCTGACGTGTTCTCTTGACATCAAGTGCATATAAGATAGTTCATGCTGCAACATTCTTACAATTCTATTTAGCTGCAGTTTTGTCAGTTAACAGCTATCACAAATATACTTTCCAATTTTGCAATCTTTTGTTCATAATCTTTTTGTTAAACTTTTTGCACAAGGTGAATTTATAGGTGGATGTACCCAACACTTTCTCTTTTTGTACATGATTCATAGCTTCCTTTCTGCAACTTGAGATGGAAATCTGTTTACACTGTCTTCCTTTGGTTCTGCAAATACAGTGAAACTATTCTATGAAACCTCTCAGTACATGGTGTTGTCTGTGTGACTAGTGGACTGGGCACCAGTAACTATATTTGTTAGCAATAGAACTCAGATCTTTTATTTCACTGTTTCATTAAGTCATTTAATCACTCTGCACCTTAAGTTTCCCCATTTGTAATATGGGAACAGTGATTTGTAAGTTATTTGAGATCCTTGGATGAAAGTCTGAGTGCCAAGCATTATTCAGCTGCTCATCTTAAGAAATGCTAAATTTGTCAAATCCATCTCATATTTCTTCTTTGTATTCCATGAGCTCTGATGCAATGTCCTTCTCATTGAGTAATGTTTTACTTGCAAATAAATGTGCTCAATAACCTTGTGTTTTCCTTTAATATAGAAAGTAGCAACTCCTTATTAAAGAAAGACGATCAATATATCAGCTACTAAGAATGGAATACAATGTTAAAAGATAGAAATATTTGTGCTTAAAGTTAAGTGTTTGCAGGATCAGGGCCTAACAGGGCAAATAATACATTTTATCAGTTAGCATACCTGCATTTAACATTAGAAAATAATACACATTATTTATAATAGTGCACTAACTCCTGCGTGAGATAATTATCCTGCACTCCAATATATTTTCTCATTCAATGCCTATAATTCATTTGATAAAAATACTATTTAAAACCAGGCCTCAAAGATTCAAAAAGAACAGAAGCTCTATCCACCTACTCAAAACAACTGTTTTTAAATTAAGTATTAAAACAACATATGTATGAGGTTAATAGAAAGGAGGAAATACTATGAACCGGATCAAAAGCTCATTCAAGTTGCTGGAAATACTCCTACTGATTTCAATGGACTTTGGGATCAGGCCCTGTAAGAATATCACATTTTAAATATTTAAAGTCTCAGTGGTAAAATTTTTAAGCTGCAAAATTTGTTGCTGCATGACTTAAATGTGCTTTCTTCCAGCACAGAAAAGGAGTCAACTGAATGATGATCTGTGGAGGAATGTTACTGTTTGTTAGCGCTGCAGAAGTCAAAATGTAACCACTAAAACTAAACAAAGAGGAGGTGCATCAAACCGCCATTTGTACTCACTTCCATCTATTTTCCAGATTTTTTTTAATGTTGCTATCTAATTACGATTTATTTTTAGTATGAGTTAAAAATAGCACTATTTCAAGTGAATTACATCTTAACCATTCATCAATGGAAAATACTTTTCTCAAGTCTTTATCTGGTGATTTCTTATTTTATCACACACCCATCTCTGATTAACTACTGAGTTATGATAGTTGGCAACACAACAATTTTACATCTATTTTCTTTTTATATATTACTGATGTATTTGGAATAACACTGGAGAGCTACTGTACAACCAAGCATCCTAACTAGTGCAGGCATTTTATTAACATTTTCTTTTAAACTTTTCTTTTGTCATTACATTTCATATTAGAAATAACTTTTTATCCCCTCAGGCAAATGAAATGTTGTTCAGTGGAAGGAAGTTGACTGCGCAGGAAGCTTGTGCAAAAGGATTGGTATCTCAAGTGTTTTGGCCGGGAACATTCACACAGGAAGTAATGGTTCGAATTAAGGAACTTGTCACATGTAATTCAGTTGTAAGTTTCATTTTATTTTCTTCCATTTTATAAATAGATTAACAATGAACTGCATCATTCACTCATCTTTCTAGAAACATTTTGCTTGGAGTACTTGAGATAAATTATGTAGATTGGAGTACAAAGTTTTAATACCCCATTCCAGTATTATTAGGCTCATCTTTAAAGAATAAAGAGGTCGAGGAGAGAGACACCTCTCAAATTATCACTGCTGTAATAAATTCTAGGATTAAGAACACAAGGCAAAATCTAAGCTGTTAACTCCACATAGAGAATAATATTAACTACAGGTGAACCCCACAATACTGCGATGATTGGAGTCCAAAAAAATCAACCGCAGTAAACGTGGGGTCGCAGTAATGCAGGGTTCCACCGCATCAAAGCAGTGCCCGCTGCCGCTGTCAGGAGCCACACACGCCCCGCATTATAAGCGAATTCGCGCTATCGCGGGGTGTGGTTTTGAGGGGTTCTACTGTACTTCCAAATTAAAAATTGAAATAGCTGCCATAAGAACTGAGCAGAAATTAATGGCAGGTGTATTTGGCGGGGGAGGAGGGAAAAAGAAGAGTCTTTGCTTTAACACCACAGTGTGGCTAACTCCTCCGTGTTTAACAGTAGCAATAGTGCAGTCAATAAAATCGCTCAAAAAACAACACTGAAGTTTCCAGATTTGGATGGAAAATAATCCATGATTTTTCCTTCATCTCCACAGTTGGCGATAAATACTAATAAAACCGGGGTGTGGTGGTGGTGGCGAAGTTTTTAACCATCTTTAAGTACTAACAATCTCAGTCTCTCAAAGTAGCTTTTGGGGTCAGCACTTCATTTGCCCTAGAAAGAAAGAACAGATTCAGCCCCTTTCACATCAAAGAACCACTTACATAATGTAACTTAAATATTTACAAATATTTTATCACACATCAAAAGACTCTTCTAAATATACCTGTACATAAGAATCCTGAGTATAAAATTCTTGACATTCCATTAAATTAGGTTAAACCCACAGAGATACACATAGTAAGAAGATGCAGAAGGCTTCCTGCTCCTGTACACTAGTAAAAGTAGCACACCTGTCAAATGGAGTTTCACCAAAATGTAAAGTATATTTTAAACTACTAGATAGTCACACTCTTCACAACAAATCAACATCAGTTTCTGCTCTTATGAAGTCTTTATTTTCAGAGCAGGACAGATGAGTAGTCTAAAAATCAACTTTAGCATTTAACAGCAACCTATGAAATTTGAATTAAAAATAAAAAAAGCTATTTTTTAGATTTAAGGTCTACCAGGTTACAAGTCGGACAATCCTGGAAAACAGTGTTGTGATCAGAATTTATCTATTTGTTATAATGACTTCTGTCTCTTTTAATAGCATCTATAAAGTCTTATTTTTATGGTAACAGGATAATCTTGAAACCCCTCAAGTTTTTCATGTATTTGGTTCATACTCAAACATTTCCACTTTTATCTGGCACAGAATGAAGACGCTCCTGAATTATTTTATGGAAAAGTAACTGCTTGATGTGGGACATATCGTCCCCTAGATTCATGTGCATAATTTCTCTTAGCAATATTGGGATTTGCCCATATACATTTACAGGTGACTATTCCCCTTTACTAACAAACATTTAGCACACAGATTACTGATATCATTTGTGGTTTCTGTGCTACAGGTGCTTGAAGAATCCAAAGCTTTAGTCCGTAATATCATGAAGTTGGACTTAGAACAAGCAAATGACAAGGAGTGTGAAGCTTTAAAGAAAATCTGGGGCTCTGCACAAGGGATGGACTCTATGTTAAAATACCTGCAAAGGAAAATCGATGAGTTCTGATGAGATGTGCACTGACACTGGAATTGTATTTACTTGGACATCTGGGGCATAAAAATGCCCCAATTTTATTTTGAAAACCTGTTACCAAGTCACCCAGAGCTCAAAGCTTGGGGATGGGATTGGAAAGACCCTCAAACTTATTGTCAAGGGGTTGTAAAGTACTGTATCTTAAAAAAGAAATGAACAAAAAAACTCTCCATATATACACATACACATACACACACACACACACACACACACAAACTAAAAATTATAATGGAGTGCACTACCAAACATCTCTTTGAGGCTCTAGTTTTTGTTATCATTGGCTAGTACTGTATCAGAAAGAATGGGGTGCGGGGGAGTTAATTGTGTTGTATTATTTTCTGTGTGGCAGGGAAGTCTGAATAATGTTTCCACCCCCTTCGCTAAAATACAGAATTGAAACGGGTATTAGCCAGCCCCTACTTTCACAGCCCAACAAGTGACTTAAGATAAGGCATTGTCTTGATCTCAGAAGAAGGTTGAAATACCTCAACTAATGGAACATTCTAATTTTTTTTCTTTGAGAATAAAACCCTATAATGAAAGATTTAATTAGATAAATATCCCAAAAAGAGTGTGCTCAGGAGCTGCGCTAAGAAAACACTCAACCCCTTTTTTGGGGGGAACATGTCTAATTCTTACCTAGATAGCATAAAGAAACCACTGTCTCTTGGGGGTGGGGAGGGTGGGAAAGCTTGTTTTGCAGTATTAGTGAATCACTGAATATATTATGTATATGAATATCCTAAGTTATAAGTTAGTTTTAGAGTTTTTTTAAATAGTTTGATTTTTTTTTAATAACTACGTAAGTGCTTCTGTTGCTGGGTGAGAATACTACTTTATACACAGTATGGGGTTTGTTTGTTTTCTATTTGCTGGATTAATTGATGTATTACACCAAAAATGCATTTTAGGTTCACTTAGAATATATTTTATTTAAATAAGTTAAAATTCTTTTGGCACACTATTACATACAAAAACTCCTTTTATAAAAAACTACCTTATATTAGATGTTTAATGTTCTTTGCCTATGCTTTTTTATTATTTTAAATATACACTATATATACACAATATGGTGTAAAAGAGTGCCCTGTGTAAATAGACCTATTTTGCATTCCTTTCAGGACTGGTTACTGATTCCTGACTGCAGATATCTACTATTACTTGGGTATCTGTGCTTGCAATCTTATTGAATGTATTATGAAGAATGAAAAAATCAAACCTTATTTTTGTACAGTTTTGAAGTTTATACTTGGAACTGACCACCTCCCTTCATAGTGGAGAGTTGTACAGTATGTAAATTGCTTTTACCTTGGATTGGTACAGTATTTTTGCATCTGTGGGACCTACTTTTGTTCTAGTAGTTTGAACTATATATAAACTGTACAATCTGTAAAGTTTTTATAGAATAAATATTCAGCTGTGAAAATTGGTTAAAATAAAACTAATATTTCTTAACACATTTTAAATGGGTTTCTCTCTCAGTCCTCTTTTTCAAAGATAAACTTCTGTGGAAGAAAACAAGTCCTCACTCTGCGTCTGTTAGCAACAAGTCAGAGACGCTTTATGACGAGCAATTGCAAGGGAAGATGGCAGTTGGACAGAGGGTCACCTGTCCTTCCACAGATCTTCAAAAACAAGCAGCTCAGAGACAAGAATTTATACTTTCCCATTACATACGTCAACGGCCAACAATTATGTCCTGTTTTTATACATGTTCCACCTGTTGTTATACATGTTCCTTCCTGATCCCCTGCTTATCTCAACAGCTCTCGCTCAACGTCAGCACGTCACCCTTATCTTCCAGACGGAATGCTAAAACAGCATCTCTTGCAGTTTGTCCCACTCACGCAAGTTCCTTGTCCCATACCCTCCCAACAAATGTTGTCATGAGCCGTGACAACTTCCTCTTGCTTCGGTTTTGGTACACACTGAAGCTGCAGGGCTTCCAAAGGCCAAAGTGTCCATTGGCTTTCTACTCCATCCGAACACCGGTGTTATTCCACGAGCACTGACTAGGCGTAACAGACAGTTTAATTTCCCAACTATCGTGATGAAATTATTCAATCCCACATGCATCCTACCCATGGACCTGGCAGGATTCGATATGCTGGCATCCACAACCCTCTCAGCAGTCCTTATGCTTGGAAGGAGCACTACAAGCGCCTACAGTTTCACCCGGAAAATCTCCAAGTATGTCTCCATGGCCACAGATCAGATGGTACACCTGAAGCATTTGTAAAGGGCACTGGGCCAAATCTGATGCTCAAGATCACTCCGAATGGCCATGAGCTGGTCATTCAGGAAATCCTGAATCTCTGAGAAGGCAAGATCCCACTGCAATTCCTTTCCCACCTCAGTGATATTTAGTACCAGCTTTGTCAGCAGTTCCTGAGACATCGAACTAAGGGTGGAGATAACATGTAATTCACTGACTCCAGCCTGCACCTGGGTTATCTGTGCTCCAGAAATAAGACCTGTGGCTTTCTCCAGCTACCCCAGTTTCTCATCATGTTGTTGGCCTTTATAAATATTCCAAACTGCTGATGCGCTATTGGCATCAGGCCATAGGTGTCCTGTCAAGTCCCTTTTCCTTCTAGAGGAGACCCATGCCCTTTCCTGTGCTAACCGAATAGCAGCCCCCTTGGAGCAGTTTGGATATATAGAGGTGACCTGAAAGCTGGATAGTGGCAATGTAAATTTTACAGTCCCTAGCGTACCATTAATCACTGTCCATCAATACCCTAGCACATTTCTATTTGATAAGGTATCATGCCATATCTGTTGATTAACTATTCTCATCTGTCTCTGAGAAGCATTAACATTAAGACCGTAGGAAGGAGAATATTGCAATATGGTACAGGTTGAGTTATTAGTTAGTGGGATTATTTCAGTGCAGATAAACTTTCTGGTGGCAGAAGATCCTCTCTGTGCATAAGTTTGATTATTTATTAATTGGGTAACCAAATAATAAGGGCCCCCTCCTTCCAACCCATGTCAAACTCCTGGGATGGCCATTATATCAACCCCACTATGAAACCCCACTCATCTCAATTTCGGATTCTCGCAGCTCACTTATTGTGATATCATATATTTCTATCTCCACTGAGCTGTCTGTTTTCAACTCAATCATTCACTCATATGAGATATCCTGAACCTTAAAGAATAGATTTGTCAAACAATAAGTATACAAATCACTAAGGTGGGAAGGCCTTGGCCACTGGGTTTCATCAGAAGATATGATATTGTCTGTATTTGGGTGGATTACAGGGGTGGTTGTGGTAGTGGAGGAAATGGAGGGGGCAGTGGCCGTGGCAGCAAGGCACTTTTGGAATTCTTCATCTGAAAGCCAATTAGGGAGAGCAATACATACTGAAGGTACATGTCCAAAAGCACAAGTCACTGTTGTTGGAATAAATCCCAACAACTAATCAATACCACATTCCCAAGATTGCTCACAATTTCCTCCCTGCCAGCCTACAGTTTTTCGTTTCTTCCACCAGGGACAATTCTTAATGTCGTTTGTGGTCAGGAATCCCTGAACTTTGGTGGTTTCAGCAGAGGGAGCGTTTTGTCTTCTTTCCTGGAGCAAGCGTAGGGCCGTATCATGCAGGGGAGAGGCTACCAGCACATCATCCTGCAGTGTTTTGGTTTCTTCAGCAAATATTGGATGTACGGTGATTCTGTCAGTGGACAAGGGTGAGGTTACTAGCACTTCACCTTGTCTTTGTCTCCAGCTGTCCAGAAGGAGAAACTCCCACTCGCGCAAGTTCTCCCCACCCCTTTTGCTCTGTCTGTAAGTCAACCAAGATGGCTACACTCAGGCCCTCTTTTTCTCTTTTCACTTCCAATATAAAGAAGTCTCCCATCTTTAACAAACTCTGTAAGTGGTGGTATTACAGCAATGAATAGTTAATGCTTTAGTCTATTACACTTCCCCCTTAGTGGCAAGTGAAAAGTTGAGTCTGCTGTAAACCATTCTCTTAGACTAGCTTCATGTACTCTGTTTTCCTTCTATCTCCAAGAAACTAATCTGTATATGGTCGGTTTTTCTCCCAGGCATTTTGAAAGGGTAGAATACAGTTTTTCCCACTAGTTCTACAAACCATTAACTGAAATGTGTTTGGAGATGATCATACTGAAGGGAGAGAAGAACCCCAACATGCTAGACCATATTCTGATTTGTAGAATTTCAGTCAGATACTCATTACACCCCTCTGGCCTTCTAAATAAGCCTAAGGTGGATACATATTGCATCCACTTTCATACTCCTTTTTGCTGCCATGGCATTGTAAAGGGGCCTTAATGTAAATCTAAAACCTATGGGTCTAATAGGTTTTGACTGTGCAAATGTTAACACCTGCACACATATAAGTGCATGTGTAGACAAGCTGGGCACTGCAGATTTACCTAAGAATCAACAAATTATTACCAAAATGGAATTTAATACACAATTTTGTGAAGGTTAGCTTTTGAAAAAGATTGCAGATTAGCAATTTGGGGAAAGTTACAAATAGAAATAGGGTGAGAAATAGAAAAATAGAAATAGAAAATAGAAATAGAAAAATAGGGTGTTTTCTTTTTTTGTGCTTTTGCCTCCAAATCAAAAGCTTGTAGGTACTGATACACCTTGAACTTTTCTTCCTTGTACTTTAGAATGAGTGCCTCAATTATTAAATGAATGTAAATTCAGTCATCTCCAGCAAAGCAGCAGCCTTCTTTCCCCCACTTGTTTAATAACGCTTAGAGGAGGTTTGACATAGACACTTCAAGGCATGTGTTTTCTCAGAAGTATCACCAGTTCCTCACAAAACTGGACTGGTGCTCAAGGTATGGATCAATTTAGGAGATATCTCAGGACAGTAAGTCTGGGGCCTCTTCCCAGAGAACCTCTCTCATCCTGTTAAGAGTTCACCAGCAACACCTGTGTTTCTTTGAGAGAATTTTCAGTAGAGAGTGAGTTTTCTAGCCTTCTGCAAGAATTGTTTTGTTCATTCTTTGTTTGCAAGAAGACATGTACAAGGTTAGTTTTCCAGCCAATAGTCCCCAGCAGGTATTTGAATTCAAATTGGCCTAATCTAGAGTAGTACCTTTAACTATGCTGAAAAATCTCTACCTTATTTCCCAGCAAGTCTCCACAGGAAATCATTCAGGAACCCATGGCATGTAATAAAGCTGATCAGAGCAGAGTTTGTTCCCCTATGTAAGAAACAATGAACTGGTAGCTGAGAGGACAGAGATATCCTCCTAGTTCCCATAAACCTAGTATAGAGCGTAAAAAGTAACCTAGCCATTTGAAATCTGTTTTCTCCATGCATGCCTCTTTTGGTAATGATGCCTTCTTTCTCTAGCATACATTTTATCTATTTTTGTAAAGCTGTGTGTGTGTATTTACAGTGATAGATAAATCTCAAACAATAAAAAATTACCTGAGTTTGCAGCTTCAGATTTAGCTTCTAAGGGCCACGCTCAAGTTTTGCTTCACTCCTAGAGGACTACAGAAAGAATGGTTACATAGCTTACAGTAACTGCTGTTCTTGAGATGTTTTGCTCACTCTAGGTGTGTGTATATACCTCATGCACATCGAGACTGGGGTCTCTGAATATCAGTGTCCCTTGGGCCAAACCTGCTCCCTCCACCCTTTCCATAATCACTACCTGAGGATATGCAAGGCAGAGTGGTTCAGCAGTCCCTTGCACCCCTCTGAAGTTCAACAAACAAAGAATGGGGATAGAGGGCAGGTCATGGTATCCCCATTGACAACATCTCAAAGAACCACGGTTACCGCAAAGGTAAGTAGCTTTTTGTTGTACTTCATCAGGGCGGGTCCCACTCTAGGTGATGGAAAGGCTGGTGGCAATCAGGTAGGTGGGATTGAAGAGTCTTATTGGCCACTAATTAACGACTGTGACACTTTGTCACCACCCTGAATCTGAGAGTGTATATACTACTTTATCATGAGAAGACTGAACAGCTGCTTTTTTTTCTTTGGAATAAGGAAATATGGAAAGTAGAAATCATTTTCTGAATTGCAGAGGTACCTTCTCTACGGTTCCTTTTCAGTTTATTATGAAAAGGGTCCCTCAAGAGGGACAGGGGAAGGGCAGAGACTGGAGCTGAATAAAGTACTCGTGGGGAAACAACTTCTAATGTCTATTTGGCAGTGATTATTCTAGAAAAAGATGGCATTCAAAGATAAGGTTTGGGAACGGCTCTAGCATGGCCATCCCATTGCAGCACGGTAGTGACTGAGAAAATGGGTCTCTTTTTCTAAGGATGATCACTGTTCTTTGTTTGGTCTGAGAATGGTACCAGAAGGAATTCCATCATAAGGCCAGGATATCAATGCTTAGTGATCCCAAAGTAGCCCTAGTCTCTCTTAATGAACAGAGGGCCCCTTCTGTAGGGCTGCCTAATAGGTCAGTGTTCTCAAAGGGTAGATCTTCTGTAGTAATTTGTGCTTTGGTGGAGCTATCCCATGCCTGAAGCCCAGGAGCCCTCCTTGCTGTGACTGGTAATTCATGATGTGTCGCTGGAGTGAAGCAGGGAGTAAAACTTTTGTCCCAGAAATCCAGCTTTTTAGGGTCTGTGTCTCAGGGAGTAGCTTTTGATGGACTAGGCTGTCTAGATTTCTCCTGGCTTGAAGAAACCAGCAGAGATGTGTGTAGATGCCCTGCTGTCACATTTGATCTATTTTATGATTTATTTTGGGTGTCTGCCAAAGCTCGTTAGCTGGCTCCAAATCATCTTCATAAATAGATGTTGCTAACCTTCCCGAAGCAGAAGATACCAAGTTATTTCTGGGCCTTTTCCCTTGATCAGTGAGGTCTAAATCTCCAGTGTGTCAGTAATTTGTGAGAACAGCTCCTGAAAGGCTCTGAAATCATTCAGCACTTGTGGCAGAGGGGAAAGGTGTAGATGGGGTGGAGTGAGGGGGGATGTTTAATAAAAGTAAGGAGAAGTTTTTAGAGGGGGATATATAGGGAATTTACCCTAGCTATGAAAATTTATAGGAAAGTGTTAAGGGGTAGCAGGTAGACACACCCTGGCTCTCTCTCACTGCCACAGATAGAGGGAATTAAGGGACAATTGCAGCTGCCTTTTATATCCCCAAAATTCCCATCTTGCCTGCATGAGGCTCATGTACATCTAGAGTAGGATCCACACCACTATTCAATGAAAAGCTTGTACCGGCTTTTTGTTCCATAGCCCAACCCCCCACTCTCGTGCAGCTATGTAGGGCCAGCTGCAATCTAGCCCTAAAGACAGGGGGTTCTTTTGTTGTGGGGGGAGGGTACAGAAGAGGGGAGTTTGTAGAGACCAACAAGCAATGCTGTGGATTGAACCAAAAAAGCTTTGTGCCATTTTTGAATGACTGTCTGCCAGCCAACACAGGCTTGACAGCTTGCCTCACTGCTATGGGGACAGCATAAAGACCCAGAGGCTGGGGCGCTGTCTTACAGCAGTCAAAGCTAGCTCAGCTCAGCATTGGACTTTGTTTAATGTACCACTGAGCAAATGATGCAGGAGCAGGACAATATTCTAGAGTAACTGTTGCTCTTAAAGCCACCATTCATCACCACCACAGGAGTAAGGGCTAGAGCAGGGGTCAGCAACTTTTTAGAAGCGGTGTGCCAAGTCTTCATGTATTCACTCTAATTTAAGGTTTTGCGTGCCGGTAATGCATTAACGTTTTTAGAAGGTCTCTTTCTGTAAGTCTATATATTATATAACTACACTATTGTCGTATGTAAGGTAAACAAGGTTTTCAGAATGTTTAAGAAGCTTCATTTAAAATTAAATTAAAATGATGATCTTATGCCACCAGCCTGCTCAGCCCGCTGCCAGCCTGGGGTTCCATTCACCTAGGCCTGTGGCAGGCTGAGAGGGGCCTGTGGCCAGCACCCCGGCTGGAAAGGGGCCAGCAGCCAGAACCCCAGACCGGCAGCAGGCTGAGCCTCTCAGCCCGCTGCCGGTCTGGAGTTCCATCCGCTGACTCCTGCCAGCCGGGATCCCGGCTGCTGGCCCTGCTCAGCCCACTGCTGGTCTGAGGTCCTATCCCTGTCCACAGAGAGTGGGTACCTACCTTCTCCCTGGTTCTGGCCCATTCTCTTCCTCTCCCTCAGCACTGAGCTGAAGGTGGGAGTAAACTGAGCCCAGGGCTGGGGGTGAAGGAGCAGGCTAGGGACTGGGGTGTAGGGTCTGTCCAGGAGCTAAAATGAGGGACGGGCCTCAAAGGTTAGGACAGGAGGTTTGGGTGAGGAGCACTTACCTGGGCAGCTCCCATTTGCAAGGGGTGCAGTTGGGAATGTGGGGGGGTCTGCAGGAGCTCTCGTTTGGTGCTCCGGTGGGGGTGGGGATGTGGGCTGCAAGAAGCAGGGCAGGGGTCTGGGAGGTGTGAGGGGTGCCAACGTTAGGGCAGAGGGCTGGATGTGTGTGAGGGAACTGTAGGGGTCAGGGCAGGAGCCTGGGGGTGTGGGCCGGGGTCCTGGGGGTGTTCACGGCAGGGGGATGGAGGGGATGTGCCCCAATTCAACCCCCTTCCCCAGGGCCCTGTCCCATTTTTACCCGGAGCAGTGCTGCAGCTCCATTGGTTTCTCCCTCTCCCCCTCCTCCTCCCTCCTCTCAAGGGCCATCAGCTGATTGGCCGGCAAGGAGGAAGAGGGGGAGGGGCAGAAAGCATGCTCTGCAAGAGGGCAGCAGCCGGCAGAGCAGGCTTCTTCCCCCGCAGGGGGCGTGGAGAAGAGGGGGACAGGATTTTTAACTGCTTGCTGCCTGCCTGCCAGGCAGTTGGGTGCCACTAAAAATAGGCTCGCGTGCCATTCTTGGCACGCCTGCCATAGGTTGCCGACCCCTGGGCTAGAGGGAGCAAGTCACCATTCTCCTTCTGTCTAGGACTGTAATATCTTTAATGCATTCCTTCAGTCCTCTAATATGCATGATCTATAACAACCCCAAACAATTTGATCAATAATTTCTTAGGGCTGGACTCTCAATGAAGCAGAGCCAGCACCTCCAAGAGAGAAGATTGTCCACTCCCCACTCCATTTTTGTTTTTTAAAGCAAGATACCCAGCACCGACATTCCTTGAGCCCTGTGGCCTGCACAAGCACTCCATAGGTCATAAATTTTGGCTCCTTTAATTGCGCTTGCTTTAGGGAATTTCAGCTCCTGGACACAAGTTTCCAGATCCCTGAAAGATTGGGCATAAAAGATATGGGGTTTGTCTCCCAGAAGGACTGTTTCAGTGTCCCAAAGAGGATGCTAAAAGGTACTTAGAATTGTGATTTCATAAAGAGCAGGACTAGACCTAGACTTGTCCTGTATTCAAATTTGGACAGCTCATCAGTCTATTCCTGGAACCAAACAAACACTTAAACCCAAATCAGTCTAATGCTTGTGAAAGGCGCTGCTGGCACTAAAAGCAGCGAAGTCCTGTTTGTGCCACAAAACAATTGTAGTACAGGTTGTACCTGCAGTGCACGTTCCCTACAATGTGCTTCCAACCTGACCAAGCAGAGGTTGTAAAGCAGGCTAGTTTCAACAACCCTTCAATTCTTTACTTGCAGCCCCCTCACAGCAGAGAAGACAAGTGAATGGTTGTCAGCACTTTTGTTTTTAAACATTACCCTCATCTCTGCCTCTATTACACTTATGTATTAAACACACTGACAATCTGCTGCATCAGTCAGAAGGAAACAGCCTGAGGCGTATACACAAGTTGGGGAGTGAGAGGACAGTGCATGTGCTGTGAATGTCATTTCAGCCAGATAGTTGTCCTTATTACAAGGGACAAAATAAGATTGCAGGGGAGTGCCCCACAGTTAGGGACCACTACAGATAAAATCCTTTCATTGGGTTAATTCCATGAAGCTACTAAATGCCACTTGAAGATGGAAAGATGACTAATCTAAAAGTACGTAACAATATTTAGCATGAAAATCCCATATCCAGATAAGATCTGTTCCCTCAGAAAAAAATTTCTAACAATTTCTGGGTTAAGACAATGTCCCAAAAAAAACAAATACATGTTTCCTTGGATCATCCATCCAGGAACAGGCTGGACACAGAACAAAAAAATGATTTCATTAACAAGGGTATGTTGACTTCAGTGAGAAATGTGGATGTGCAAGTCACACAGTAAGTATGAGCCTATATTTTGTTTAAAACAGAAGAGAGAAAAGCATAGCACATCTTTTTCTGTGTAAAGGCACGATGAACAACAATCACACATACAGCACCTCGCACTCCACCTAGGGACAGAGCTGTAAGATCCTGAAGTGTACCTATTACATTAGACAATACAAATTGATCAGTGCCACAACATTAATAGACTCAATCTCAGAATGAAAGTAAAAATACATCCCTCATCAATTCTGGTAAAAGTGGCTGCCTGTCATCATCACAGCAACCTCTATTGACACTTAGTGAGAGAACATCAGATGAACCAACTATCAGACCATGCTAAGGATGGTTTCTCCTGTAGATAGCATTTATACATAAGAGTAGTGATGCCAAATGTGTGGGTCACAACCTCGGAGGGTTGTGGTGGATCAAAAAGGAGAACGCAGATTTTTCAAAATGGGATTTTATCTATTGTAAAAATGGAAAGTTTCCCAGCACCTACTTCAATCAGATATATTTCTTGTATTCTGGAAAACTGTCACATGGTGTGATCAAACAGTGGTGGTGCAAGAGAATACACTGACATGCTAACCACATGGAGCTGGTGACATGAACATTACAAGAGATCTACTGAACTGGAGAACTGTAGTCTCCGTCATCCCTAAAATACGAGGACTCTGCTAGTTTCACAGTCACGTCCCCCACCTTACTTGCTTTTTATTAGCCATTGAAAATGCCAATTACATAGTTACTAGCGACTCATGCCGAGCAGGAAAAAAGAATTGGAAGCTGTCCTGCAGGAGAACAAAGCTCCCTTCTGTTGGGATGGGCATGACCAGTTCAGTGATGTGCCACTTTTCACAGCCCTAGGAGAGCTTTGCTGAATCTGGCCATTTGATAGATATTATAAAAAAATTAAGTATCCATAATGGGGTTTCATGCATTTGGATATTCAAAGGAGCCTAAAGGGGTATGAATAGCTATCCAATTAACCCTACTGGAAATCTCCTGAGACAGAAAGCAGAACTACACAAGCCTGTCAAAAGCTTTATAAAACTGTTAAAAACAAGTTGTCAACATCACATGTCAAAATAGACAAAGTAAATATCCTGAAACCAAACTCTAAATAAGTTCTCAAGCAGCATTTTCCTTACTTTGCCGACCTGTGAATTTCACTCAGCACTGATGAAAATATTTTGCCAGCTTCCATGTGTGGTGAAATCAACATTTACTGATAATCCAATCCTTTTAAGTCTAATTATAACAATACCTTCCTATTTGGGTTTCTCTACACTTAAAATGAATGGCATTTTAAAATGTCTTAACTAAGAATGTCTTAAATACCACTTAGGGATAACCATAACCTGTTCATAGTTTAAAAAAATTAAAAACAAAACCTACGACTGGCTGTATCTATACTAGGTGCTAATTAAAATATGTTTAGTTAGCACTAGAACTGGTTTGCGTTCTCAATGCAAAAAGAATTAATTTTTCACACAAATTGTGAAAAAGCCAAACATTTCAAAACCTGAAGATGCCAGGAGGGAAAATGTGTGTTTTTCCTCACCTTTTTATAAAGGCAGCTCTAGTGATCACATTTTAAAGCACCACTCTGTTTCCCAGGATAGGCAAACTCTTCAGTTATATTCCCCATGAGCAGAACTGGTCCAGCACAAAGCTCCTGCAACAAGCCTAGTAACTCTGGCTGAAACTCAGTAAAATAAGTGGTGTTTGTTCCTGTCTAGACAATTCTTAGCCTACAGAAATAGTAATCAATCTATGGCTCTGTGCCAGAAAGGCTACAAATCAGCTTTTTAAAATTTAGTCACTTTTCTTCTTAAGAATAAACCTGTTTACCATGAAATCTGAATTTAATACAAAATATTTTAAGGCCTAAACTACTTATCTCCTAAAATATTTAAAATTAAATCTGCTGGGTCCATAAGACCCTATCACAAACTGAGTTTAAGGCTGCTTTTTCTCTATAAAGAAAGGATTAGGGAGAAGACATCTAATTTTTGAGATCTAGGTTTATAAAATGACACTATGTCATTTACTGTATTAAGAGCTTGACCCTGTGTGGCCATGCTACTGGGTGTGCGACCCAGCCTCCGATTCCAAGAGATACCACCATGTACCTCATCAGGATCATCTACTGAGCCCACCTGGGTGGTCTCATACTCCTCGTTTATAGCTTATCTCTATCTCAACTCTGATTGGCTCAGTTCTCAAAATTATGAATATTTTGTCTCCGCCCACCAGGGAAACTTACTCTCCAGCTTATGGAAAAACAATGACCCACCCAGTAACTACCAGCTTTACTCCTGGATGGTTCTGAGACCTTCAAGTAAATGGCCTTGTGCCAACTCCATGCATGTGTACATAGAGATACAAACAAAGAGAAATCCAGGCGTTTCCTCCCCTCTCTCTCTAAATAAATGAAGTACTGCCATGCAAAAGGCATGTGGGTTACCAGAGCAGAAGTCTTGAATTGTTGTTTGTTCTTTGTTTGTTTGTTTTTTTGCGGGGGGGGGGGGCATGGGAGTTACACACCAAGGGAGAAGGAGCAGAGTGTGTGCAACCAGAAAGAGGCAATACTGGTATCAAAGCAGGACTCTGGGAAGAAGGGATAGCATTCATCAGAGTGCAGCCACCAGTGTTGACTTCAACACCTGGGGATTGTCAAAAAAGATCCTATCTGGGAATATTAAGAAATTCCTGTATGCGTTAAAAGATTAAAAAAAAAAGGAACATGTGCCAAATGGAAACACTGCAACAAAAAGATGTCAGGGCTGGTTGTCAGAATGAAATACCACTATGAAAAACACTCCTCAGAAGGCAACAATTTTGAGAATGATAATGTGGACATGACAGAACAATCTGGATCAGCTGGCTAGTACGTTTACTTTTGCACCATTCTTATGGACGGCCTTCCATGCCATAAAGTTGTGTTCTGGCGAGACTGCTTATGAATAAAGCTAAGATTTTGGCACAGTCACAGAAAATGAGAATCTGTGACCGACTCATGGCCTTACTCATAAATTTCAAAAATGTTTGTGCTCACAATATAATTGGCATGTTAGTTTGTTCTGGAAGCATTTCTCAGCTACATTTTTACTGTTATGGCTACACTTCTGAAATGATTTTTTTATTGCTCAGTATAAACAAACATCCAAGGTGAAGACCTCCTCTTCAAAAGAAAAGTGGTATTAGGCATTTATGAATTTTAACTTAAAAAAATTCTTCAAGTTGTTTGGTATCTCCCTAAAGATGGCTTAAATAGATTTAGATAATCCTTATGATTAATTATTTCCCCTCTAAAACAGGATTTAGAATAAACTATCATTTAAACTGAGGCACAAACAGCTGTAGTGGAATGTATCCTTCATATACAATCTCTTATTTTTTAAAGCAATGCACTGACTAATGCTCTGTGAGTGAGAGTGACTTACCATTGTGTGTCAGGGTCCAGCTTAACATATGGGGTGATGAATGTCCATCATCAGCAATGTCTACAACTTCAGAGTCATCTACAGGTACCACCAGAGGTGCTGCAATTAAACATCAGACAACAAAATTACCTGTATCCAAAAGACTTTATCATCATCATCATCCAGTATGAACTCATCCAGGATTTTAATCAGAACCAGTAAATTCCAGCAAGACTCCAAAAAAAAGATCTTTTGGTTAATTTACTCAACAAATTCTCCTTTTTGTCTTGTTCAGAACAAACATTTAATTGACCTGATTCAATCATTACGACCAAGCTACTGCTGGATACAGTGTATGAGAAGGAGATTGAACAAATGTGCAAAAAGCATTGACAAGAAATTCATCAATCACTATTGACAGAGCAATGTACACTGTGATCCAATAAGTGCTTGTGTGACAACAGAAGATGGGATTGTCTGTCTTACAGAAACAATTCTTAAATCTGGAAATGCTCACTGCGACACTTCCTCAAGGAACCCAGAATCATTAGCCATTGTGTTAACCCTCAGCCTCATCAAGGGAGAGCATTGCAGCTGTTAAGCTTCATGTCAGCTCTCTGAGACTCCAGCCTGTCTGCCTTGCCAGCAAAACTCTTCCTGCCTGTGCCACTCTAACCTTGCCCTGCACATAACACCCAGTGAACTCCAGTTCCTGAATTCCCCAGCAATGTCACTATAGTGCTCAGTCTCTATCACTGAACACTCAAGGAAATTGTGTGCTGTCTCCAAAGAGAGTGTATACACCTACCTGTTAGGTTAGCTGAGCATTCACTCTTATACTTCAATACAACAGCACGGAGATGGGTTATAGTAAAACTAAGAACAAATTTATTAAAGAACAGATCTAACAAGAGTGAAAGAGACAGGAATGGTTACAAACAAAACAACCCACCCTTTCTAGTGAGTAAAAATTTTAGCAACTTGCAACCTTTGCCTGCAGGCCCAGGGATCCAACTTTCACTGAATCAGAGGGTGTGGTCCCCTTTGTTCCCTATGTGATAGATAACCAACACGTCTTTTTACTCTCCTTCTATTTCCCCAAAGTCAATAATCTTTGCTTCAAGAGCCAGGAAGACTTCTTGGGGATGCAGACTCTTTCCCCTGGTGTGCTCACTTAACTCTTGATTATGTAGGGCTGTCAAGCAATTCAAAAAATTAATCACGATTAATCATGCTGATAACAATAGACTACATAGAATGTTAAACAATAATAGAAAAACATCCAAAATATGTAATATATTTCAGTGGGTATTCTATTGTTTAACAGTGCGATTAAAGCTGCGATTACTTTAATTGCAGTTAATTTTTTTGAGTTAATCACATGAGTTGACAGCAATTAATCGACAGCCCTACTCATATGTAAATGTACTTTTATCAAGCAATGATATTTGGGACCAGCATGTCACCAATTTACATATAATACCTTACAGGATACCTTACAGCAGAATGTTGAGAAACAGTGATGTGTCAAGCCTGATAATGTAATAAGGGGCCTGGACTTGACTCTCAGCCTATGGACTTAGCAGATGGCTGCAGGTTATACTATGTTCAGCCACCATAAGTTGGAAACAAGAAAACTATAGTCAGGCGAATTCAGCCTTGATGTAGGCAAGCAAATAGAAAAGTACAGGGGTAGATACATATATTTACAAAGTCATGAGAACGGGAAGAGAATGAACAAGCTAGCCTTTGAGTTTCTGCAGCTTCTTCCTGATAATAAGAAGTATAAGGTTTTGCTGTTGCAAATGTATTTCACTAACAAAGTATACAGATAAGTAGACCTTCAGAAATTCTTACTAACTTTGAAAAATACAAAAGTTAATGGGTAGGCAATCTTAGGCATGTGAATGACGTTTTAGTGAAAATGAGTGTTTAGTGTTTTTGCATAGGTATGCTTTGAGTAAAATAATTGGATAAGGTATTGATAAGAAGAACTCTTATTTTAACGATATAATGAGCCTCAGGAAACACACTCCTTGGATCTTAACTCTGGGATACTGCTCAAGACCAGAGCTGGAAGGATTTTTAACCCCTGCAGGACTGGACTGTGTGGAAGCTGGAGCCTTGGAAGAGATTGACACCTGACTGGCCATTGGGAGTCATCAGTCTGTTTTACGGGGAGCGGTGAGTATTAGATACTTGGTGTGTGTATTCTGTTGATTGATTGTTAATTGCTAATAAATACATGTACATATTTAAGAATATTTTCTGTGTGAGAGAGGCTTCTTTACTGGGACAAGATCCCATTAACCTGTAGAGGGCCATTGGGCCCTGGAAAGGGGGTAGGAACCCCAAAGTTGTGTGGGTAACGATATGTGGGCCTTCTGCCAGTTGGCATTGAGGAGCTCGTAGAATTACATTCATCCAGCAGAATACTTAAAAGTAGTAGCAGTAAAAGCGGTAAACTATGAACAATAATTCAAGTGTGAAGGCAATAGCTTTGTCATGGGTAATGCTGCAAATAGGGCTGTCAAGCAATTAAAATATTAACTGTGATTAATCTCACTGTTAATAATAGAATACCATTTATTTAAATAATTTTGTACATTTTCAAATATATTGATTTCAATTACAACACAGAATACAAAGTGTACAGTGCTCACTTTATATGTATTTTTGATTACAAGTATTTGCACTGTAAAAAAAAATAGTATTTTTCAATGCGCCTCATACAAGTACTGTCATGCAATCTTTTTATCATGAAAGTTGAACTTACGAATGTAGAATTATGTACAAATGAAACTGCATTAAAAAATAAGAGTGTAAAATGTTAGAGCCTGCAAGTCTATTCAGTCCTACTTCTTATTGCGCTTTCACAACAAAGCGATTGCACTACAGTACTTGTCTGAGGTGAATTTAAAAATACTATTTTTTATTTATCATTTTTACAGTGCAAATATTTCAATTACAACACAGAATACAATATATATGAAATGAAGAAAAAAATCCAAAATATTCAAACAATAGAATACCAATTAAAATGTATTAACAGTGCGATTAATCACAATTAATTTTTTACTCATTATTAATTTTTTTGACTGTAATTAATTGGCAGCCCTACTGCAAATGTAATAAATGTGAGAAGAAATCTAAAAAAAGATAATTAAGGGAACCTGAAACTTATAGCAGAGGGATGCAGTGCTAATTTTATGCACCTTTTAGCCAAAGATGTAACTACAATTCCAGACATAAAGGAAAAGGCTGCTGAAATTGAAAAATCTTTCCATAACAGTCACTTCACTTCAGCATTGCTGAAGGGAACAGGAGGAACCATACTAATTAGCTTCAAAGATGTATAATAGAATTCAGCAGCTGACTGTTTTGAGCTATTTATTAAAACCTGGCCTATTCTGATGACAATTTGTGAAGAAAATCACCACAAAATAGAATAGATGGAACTTTCACAACCAAATTAATCAACATCAGACTAAAGAGAAAAGTAGAAGATGTCATAATATACCGAATCCTATTTCCATAGCCTTGGACAAACTGTAGAAAGATTGCTGCTGTATTGCTGATGCTGCTGAAATTTGTCAAGAACATCAAGAGACATTGAAGAATGAAATACCCAACAACAGAGTCACCTTGCAGGCAGTAAAGAAGTGGATGGGTCAAGTACTTATTCCACCTCATTTTATTGCCAATATTCTCAACCCAAAGTACCAGAGTGGATTCCTAACTGATGAACAAGATGCTGCGGCTATGACTCGCCCATCTATTAGTCACCCATAATAAATGTCAGTGCTGGAGGCGAATCGTTCAAGCAATACCTGTTTGCTGGCGATAATTACTTTAAAGAAAGTCACACCACTGAACTGGTGGAAGTCACTAGCTAAGCACCTGGTAAAAAGACTCTGTGACATGTTAAACCAGTTTTGACAGCAGTAGCATCTTCTGCAGGCACAGAAAGAGTATTTTCTTCATTTGGACTAATTCATTCAATGTTGAGAAATAGATTGGGAGTTGGGGAAAAAGAGCAGGAAAACTTGTCATGCTTTGCCAGCCTATGAATAGAAAACAACAAGGAAGGGAATGAAATCTACTAGTTTTAAAAATTTACAGTATAGAAGTCTCTTAAATTATGTAGGCTTTCATTTTCCAGAGACTTAGGCAAATAGGAATATAATCTCCAGTCACTTTCACGTATGCATATTTTCTCAGGCTGATGTGAAATAGTTAATCTCTCTGTTCCATTAATAACTCATTTAGTTGTGAAACATGTTTTGATAAGAGATGTTTATGTATCCAAAACATTTAAGGTTGTTTTGTTTAATCAAAATAATTTTCATATGCTGTTGTGCATGTTTAAGTAAATTCCCATTACCATCCTAATGCAGCTTGGCACAAATCAGCAAAATGTTAATTATCTAGTAAATAAGCAATATATCATTCACCATTTTCTAACATACTAAAAATGTACAATTAATAAGAATCTGAAAATATTAAGCTACATCATTGCTTAAATGTATAGTTACAGTGTACGCTTCTAGGCAGCAAAAAAGATGTACCAAAGCTAATGTAATGACTCTATTTAGCTGTAAATCAACATATTTTAAGGGTTATATCAGCCAATGGGAATGCACTTTTCTTTATCAAATAACTGAACTACAACTGGAAAAGCGCATTAAAACTGATTATTTAAATCAGCTTGATTTAAATCAGGGATTGGTAACCTTTCAGAAGTGGTGTGCCAAGTTTTCATTTATTCACTCTAATTTAAGGTTTTGGGTGCCAGTAATAAATTTTAACATTTTTAGAAGGTCTCTTTCTATAAGTCTTTAATATGTAACTAAACTATTGTTGTACGTAAAGTAAGTAAGATTTTTAAAATGTTTAAGAAACTTCACTTAAAATTAAATTAAAATGCAGAGTTCTCTGGACCGATGACCAAGACCCAGGCAGTATGAGTGCCACTGAAAATCAGCTCACGTGCCGCCTTTGGCACATGTGCCATAGGTTGCCTACCCCAATTTAAATCAATCCACCCTGTTCATCAGGGATGAGACACTGATCTTTAGCAAGTCAGTTATTTCTGTGCTTCAATTTTCCCAATCTGTAAAGTAGTGGTAATGTTTATACCTCTTTGTAAAGCCTTTGAAACAAAAAGCACTTCCCCACTGCTAAATATCACTGTGGTCATTTGTTGGCTTTATTAGAGTAATAAGCCATGCAACAGCATTCCAGAGAGTATGTGTGGAAAGGACAATTGGATGAGAATAAAACAAGCTTTGTTTGCATGCTTGCCTTCCGGCCAGCCACTATCTGCCATTAGACTCTGATACTTTACACTGGTATGACTTGATCTGCTAGCAGCTCTGTGTTACATTCCTGGAGCTGTTGTGGATTTACAAAGATGAAAAGCAACGCCTACATGAGCAGGCTTACAGTGCTAGTGGAAGTACTGTACGTTTAGCCCCACATGTTCCTCAGAAACCTATCAATGAAGATGCTGAGCAGCTTAAGGGCATGTCCACACCCTTGGCGTAGCCAGGTTCTAAGGTCAGGGGGAACAAGCACCAAAAAAAAAAAGCCACTTCCAACCCCCCATTCCCTGGTATGGTGCTGGGCTGGCCCTGCCCCATAAGGGGCAGGGCCTTGGGTGGAAGGGGAGGGGCTGGGGGCCAGAGCCAGCCCCAGCTCACCCTATACCAATAAGTCCCTGCCCTCCACTCCCTTTCCCCCTGGGTAGCCACAGCAGAGCCTCCCACAGTGGTTTAAAGGGCCTCGGGCAGCAGTGGCGGCTGAGCCCTGGGCCCTTTAAATAGCCCACCGAACCCCAGCTAACCCCAGAGCTCTTTAAAGGACTGGTGTGGCAAAGACGGCTATTTAAAGGACCGGGGCGGCAAAGGCAGGGAAGCCCCAGGTCCTTTAAATAGCCCACGGAGCCCCCCACTATCCCAGGGCTCTGGGAGCTATTTAAAAGTGCCGAGGCTCCCCTTGCCTCTGCTGTCCCGGTCCTTTAAATAGCCGCCGGAGCCCTGGGGAAGCGGTAGCTATTTAAAGGACAGAAAGGAAGAGACAGCGGGAGCCCTGAACCTTTAAATAGTCTCCAGAGCTCTGCCACTGCTATCCCAGTGCTCCAGCAGCGGGGCTCTGTAAGCAATTCAAAGGGCCTGGGGCTCCAGCCACTGCTTGGAAACCCAGGCCCTTTAAATTGCAGCCTGAGGAAGCCAAGGGCCCTGATGTGCCTCTGGAGAGGCGCCACTTGTAGAATTCTGGGCTCGGGTGCACGGCCGCTCCCTCTGATTCCCCCCAGCTACTCTACTGATCCACACTACAGTCTTAAGTCACCTTACATTAGGTCGACCTACAGCCACCACAGGAATTACTGTGGACTTGTCTACACTGGCAATTAACAACCTGCAACTTTCTCACTCAGGGGAGGGAAGCCAGTTGCAGCACTGTACAGTGCCAGTGCAAACAGTGCATCAGCGCTGGGAGCTGCGCCCCTTGCTGAGGTAGACTTCTTAGAGCTTTCTCCCAGTACTGTGCCACGACCACATAAGGTATATTAAAGTGCTGCCCCGGCAGTGCTTTAGCATTGCCGGTGTAGACTAACCCTGTGGTGTCTGATGTCCACACTACCCTCCTTTTCTCCATGGTGCATGTCCTCACCAGGAGCGCTTCCACCGACTGAAGAGGGGGCAGGGGGAGGGATCTGGGAGCCAGGGCACTCAGTGCCAAGCCAAGTTTGGGGGGGGGCAGCTACCCATGGCTTCTTGCTTTTGGCAGAGAGATCTGTGCCTGAAGTGCAAGCAGCTGGCTGCTGGGCTGAGGTCAGCTTTCTTGTCAATTTCACAGCTCTGCTAGAGCTGTGAAATTGACAAGTATGACAGCCAATCACCAATGTAAGCATCACCCTAACTGCACTAGTATAACCCTACACTGCTTGTGGAGGTGGAGTTATTATGTTGGGGTCATAGGGCACTTAGGGCAGGGCTACACTATGAAATTAGGTTGATTTTATAGAAGTTGAGCTCTAGAAACCAATTTTATATAGTCGAACATGCCTATCCCCCCTAAGCACATTAGATCACTGGAGTGCTTCCTCAGTACCGTGGCTAGCATCGACTCACGGAGTGGTGCACTCTGGGTAGCTATCCCACAGTCCCCGCTGTCCATTGGCATTCTGAGTTAAACTCCCAATGCCTGATGGGGCAAAAACATTGTTGCGGGTGGTTTTGGGAACATGTTGTCAGTCTCCCCTCCTCTCTCCTTCCTTGAAAGCAACAACAGACAATCATTTCATGCTTTTTTTTTTCCCTGGGTTATCCATGCATATGCCATAGCACTGCAAGGATGGAGTCCGCTCAGCTGCACACTGCTTTTGTGAGCATTGCAAACACCTTGCGCATTATCCTGCAGTATGTGCAGAGCCTAGTTAGGAGCTGCCATCACGAGGAAGATTGTGAGTAGAACATGGACACAGATGTTCATGAAAGCATGGGATGTGGCAATTGGGACATCATGGCAGCAGTGGGGCAGGATGATACAGTGGAATGTCGATTCTGGACCCAACAAACAAGCACAGATTGGTGGAATCACATAGAGTTGCGAGTACAAGTTGACGCCCAATGGCTGTGAATATTTTACCTGCGTAAGGCCACTTTCCTGGAACTTGGCGAGTTGTTTTCCCCTGTCCTGACATGCAGGAATACCACGATGAGACCTGCCCTGACCGCTGAGCAGTGAGTGACACTATCTCTGGGGAAGCTTGCAATGTCTGCTACTGGTCTGTCGGGAATCAATTTGGAGTGGGCAATCTACCACGGGGGCTGCTGTGATCCAAGTAGCCAAGGCAATCAATAACATTCTGGTAACAAGGGTAGTGACTGACTCCTGGAAATGTACAGGTCACAGTAGATGGCTTTGCTGCAATGGGGATCCCTAACTGTGGTGCGGTAATAGACGGAACGCGTATCCCTATCTTGGCACCGGACCACCTTGATAAACAGTACATAAACCACTAGAGAGACTTCTCTCTTGTGTTGCAAGCACTGGTGCATCACAAGGGCCGTTTCACTGACATCAGTGTGGGCTGATGGGGAAAGGTGTATGACGCTTGCATCCTTCGGAACTCTGGGCTGTTTGAAAAGCTGCAAGGGACTTTCTTCCCAGACCAGAAAATTACCATTGGGGATGTTGAAATGTCAATAGTTATCTTTGCTCCCATGGCTCATGAAGCCATACACAGGCAGCCTGGACAGCAGTATGGAGCAGTTCAACTTTAGGCTGAACAAGTGCAGAATGGTGGTAGAATGTGGCTTTGGACATTTAAAAGGGTGCTGGTGCTGTTTGCTCAGTAGGTTAGACCTCAGCAAAAGCAATATTCCTATTGTTATTGCTGCTTGCTGTATGTTCCATAGTATCTCCGAGTAAGGGGGAGAAGTTTACGGTGGGGTGGGAGGTTGAGGCAAATCACCTCTTGGCCAATTTTGAACAGTCAGACACCAAGGCAATTAGAAGAGCACATCAAGGCGCGCTGTGCATCAGAGAGACTTTGAAAAACAGTTTCATGAATGACCAAGCTATGTTGTGAAAGTTGTGTGTGTTTATCCTTGATCCAAAGCCGCACCCTTTGGTGAATGTTCTTCCCTGTAAGCCAATTTCCCTCCACCCTTCACCCACAGCTGGCACAGGAAATAAAGTCACTATTGTTCTGAATCCATTCATTAAAAAAAACTTGAGATCACTGACTAGTAAAAGGTAGCGCGGGTGGGGTGGGGAAGGAGGGAAGGATAAGGCCACATTGCTTATTGTAGCCACGCTACAAATCAAAGCTGTTTGAATGACAGCCTACTGTTGGTTAGGCCATCCCCTGGAGTTGAGTGGCAGGGTGCCCAGAGCCTCCCCCATCCCCGCGTTCTTGGGCATCTGGGTGAGGCGGCTATGGAACTTGGGGAAGAGGGCAGGCGGTTACACATGGCAGCAGTGGGGATCTGTAGTCTAGTTGCCTTTCCTGCAGCTCCACCAGACGCCTCATCATGTCCGTCTACTCCCCCATTAGCCTCAGCATCTCCTCCTCCATATTCTGATCACGCTCACTGAATGCTTTTTTGGCATCTGCCACCAAATGCCTCCATGCATTCAGCTGTCAGTGCGGAAGGACTGCATGAGCTCGGAAAACAAGGCATCGTGAGTGCTGTCTTTTTACCTTCTAATCTTCGATAATCTCAGGGATGGAGTTGATACAGGGAGCATAGAGACACTTGCAGGGGGAAGAAAAAGGGAGGCTCTTTCACAGTAAATCAAGCAATTCACAGCAGACAGAACGTGTTTTAGGGACAAGGTCACATTTTGCCTTTTGTATTGAGCACCTGTGAGTATGGTGACACATCACACATGACTGGACAACTGAATTCAGTTTGCAAGCAGCCATGGTAAGCAAAAGTGGAGGGGTGGTTGGCTTTTTCCACGTTCGTAACATGTGGAAATGGTTTCAAATTGAAGCGCTCTCCTTTCCCATAGCAACCAATGCTGGTTAAAAGGAGGAGCTATGGTTTGGGGTGGGTGTGAGCACACCCCTCCCTGCCCCGGCTTGGCAATTCTCTGGGATGATCCCTTTTAGCCAAGTGCAAACAGCCCAGCATGACCAGGGTCTAACGTCCCAGGGATCACCAGAGGGGATTACTGTTCCCTTACAAACTTCCCCTACTTCAACCAGGCGACCATGAATGATGTCACTCTCCTGAGGCTAACACAGAGAAATAAAGACCAAATGTTGCATAAATGCACCCAAAACCCAGGACCATTCACTGCCATGCTTTGTGCTGCAATGATTCCAGACAACTTGCTGCTGGCTTGATGTGGTAAAGTGTCCTACTGTGGGGGACAAAATAAGGCAGCCCTCCCCAGAAACCTTTCAGAGTACGTCCAGGAGCGCTTCATGGAGATGTCCCTGGAGGATTCCTACTCCATCCCAGACACACTAACAGACTTTTCCAGTAGTTGGGATTCATTCATGGCCAGTACAAGTCTTCAGGGCAAATGAGTCATTAAACACAATTGCTTTTAATCCCTGTAGTGTAGTTACAGATGTGCACTCACCAGGGGTGCCTTCTCTGCCTTCAGGGTTTGGGAACAGTTCCTCCTGGGAGGGTATTGGCTCCAGGGTGAGGAAAAGGTCCTGGCTGCCAGGGAGAACAAATTCTCCACTTGCCTGCTATGCATGCTTCTCCTCTTCCTCATCCACAAAATCCTCCTCCATGTTACATGAGGCTCCCACCTTGCAGATGTCCATCAACAGTGGTGGGGTAGTGGTAGAGTCCAGGGGCGTAGCCAGGTTTGAGCAGCAGGGGGAGCGAGTACCAAGAAAAAGGTGTCAGCAAAAACAGGCATCACAAACAAAAGGCACCACGAAAAAAAATGGCACCGCTTCCACTTCCAATTGTGCCAAAAAAAACCTTACCTTGCCGCCACAGGACAAAGCAGTGAAGCGGGTGTGTCTCCAAAATGCCACCGAAAGAAGTGGAGCACTTTGGGCAGCATTTCGGTAGATGGAACAGGTTCCCCGCTTTGTTCAGTGGCGGCGTTTCGGGAGCAGCTCCTAGGGTTCCCTCTGCTCCAGCCACCTGGTCAGTAAAAAAGGCACCACTTCTGGGAATCTGGCTTCGGGGGAGTGGCCGCTCCCCTGGATCTCCCCAGCTACACTATTGGTAGGGTCCCCTCCTAGAATGGCATGCAGCTGATCGTAGAAGCATCATGTCTGAGGCCCTGATCCAAAGCAACTGTTTGCCTCCCTTGTTTTTTGATAGGTTTGCTTGAGCTCCTTAATTTTCCTGTGGCACTGCTGTGTCCCCCCGGTGTAGCCTCTGTCCACCATGCCCTGTGCAATTTTGGCATGTATATCACCATGTCTTCTGCTGGATCAGCGTTCTGGCGGCACAGCTTCTTCTCCCCATACAGCAATCTGATCCAGTGCCTCCTGTTCGCTCCATGCTTGAGCTCTTCTGCGATTCTGGGACTGCATGGTCACCTCTTCGGCTGAGCTCGCCACGCAGACCAAACAGGAAATGAAATTCAGAAGTTCCTGGGACTTTTCTTCTGTTCCTGGCTAGTGCATCAGAGTTGAAAGTGCTGTCCAGAGTGGTCACATTGGAGCACTCTGGGATAGCTCCTAGAGGCCAATACCACTGAATTGCACAGTGCTGCATCTACAGTACCCCAAATTTGACCCAGGACAGTCGAGTTTAGCACTACTCCCCTCGTCAGGAAGGAGTACAGCAATCTATTTTTAGAGCCCTTAGGTCAACAAAATGGGGTTGGTTGTGTAGTCCTTATAAAATCAACCTAATGCAGCTAAGTTTGACCAAAGCTTGTAGTGTAGACCAGATCTTAGTCTTGCTCCTGCCACTGTGTAATGTAGACAAATGACGTAGTTAGGAAGACATAAATTGCCTTATGTTATCATAACTCTGTAGTGTAAACCAAGCGTTAGAGTAAGAGTTATTAACAAGATAGCCACAGTTTCTTGCAGCATGACTGGAATCCAAAAACTTTTTTAGGGGGATAAATATATTCTGCCTCTTGTACAATCAAAAGGACACACAACCCATACCTATCTCACAACATAAAAGACAGTTGCTGAGCTGAGCATGACAGATGAGCTTAAGGACATTTTATATAAATTTTGCTATAGCATAAAATAGAAGCTTTGTTCTAAAGACTTCACTGAGCAGGCTGTACTGTTCCTATTCCTGGATTACTGCCATATTCAACTCTGCAAATCACTGATGATAAAATACCAGCACATAATTTAGCTAACATTACAGCACACCAAATTCATTCAATAGATCAATGCGCTATCTCCACCTTCCAGACATTCTAATGAATCCAGTTGTGATATCTTGACTTTGCTGTCCACGTGAGAATTCACACTCAACATGCTCTACCTGGTAGCCAACACCCAGAGTACTGTAACCCTCATGTGTCTATCTGCCTGGTGGCTACAATGATGATATGATGCATGCACATTCAAAGAGTTGGAGGTAGCTTTTCTAGCAGACCAACAGAGAGATGTGGTCTTTTCCCTATGGAACTGAATGATCATTTAAAGAGAAAGTTATCCTATAATCCTCTCAAGATGCACAGCAGCAAACAGAACCTTGCTATCATGCTAGGTCAGAGGTCCTCAAACTGTAGCCCACACAGAGCACACAGCTGGCTGATCACACAGTGCTAGGGTTACCACTTTTGAAATGCAACAAAACCCCAGTACCTCTCTTGCCCCACACAGCAAGCACACTGCAACCCCAACTCTGCAACGCCTCCCCTTCAACAGTCACTTCTAGTATCTGGAGAGAGAACACACATGGATAAGCTGATATCATTTTCTTACTTAAACTGCAGAAGTGGGAACCCTGCAGCATCTTTAGCTGGATACGGCAACTTAATATTAGGTATCCCAGTGCACTGTGTTAAAGATGCAAATCTTTAGACTCACACCAAAAAAAAACCTGGCAGATTAAATTATTTTTCTAGCAACTGGCATTTTTTTTTTAATAATAAACAGCCAGGCTAATCAAATACCAGTCAGGTGGTAACCCTACATGGTGCCAGCTTCCCTCCCCTTAATCTACATTAGAAGGTCACTTTCAGTTACATTACATGTTTTTTTATCATTACTTGTCCTGGTGAGCATTTCTGCAGCAACTCCTTATATGATCATGAATGGGAGGGGAGGTGGACCTTGTGATTACAAATGGGAAGAAGGGGGACCACAGAACAGTCTCTATATTTAACTAGGATTCACATTAGATGAAAAAAGTTTGAGAACCCCTGAGCTACACAGGCAGATGGAGTGTTTTGGCCTGGTAGGTGTCTTAACAGTAATACCCTGTTCTCCAGGAAACCAATTCCTGGTTCCCCATCTTAATCCAAACAGGCCAGCAAGGGATGCCAATACTGGGGAAAAGGAATGCCTCACACTGCTTCCCAGGGTCTCTGTGTAAGCAGAAGTATGGAATTGGTGCCAAAAAGAGTTGGGTGGAAAAGGAGTCATTGTGACTACACCCACACCCTTGAGGTTTGTGAAGCGCAGTGTGGGAACCCGCTAAGGAGAAATTAAGGGGCTCCTTAGGATTCTGACAGGAAAATGGAGGACTTCCTTGAGTGAGAAAAGAAAGAAGGAAATGGGATGAGAACTGTAACTATTCCTAACAATGGTAATTGCAGTTTTTAAGATTAGCCTGGCTCCAAGCCCAGGATGGTAAACACCACTGAGTCAGTTCAACTGACAAGCATATTATAGTTTGCAATTTGCAAGGAAAACAGCCATCTGAAACAACTCAAAAAGAAATAGGTCATTTTGAAAGTGTTAAAAAAAGTTTGCAAAAAGCATATTTATTCTCTCATCCATTTAAATAAAAATTTAAATAAAAAATTAATTAAAACTAAACAGCTCTAGGATCATAACTTAGGGTAGTATTTTCAAAAGTGCCTAAGGAAGTTAGATACCGAACTCCCACTGAAAACAAAGGTTCACATTTCAAAATTTTTAAAAAAATACTTCAGTATGAATGTGCTAAATCAGGGGTGGGCAAACTTTTTGGACCAAGGCCACATTGGGGTTCAAAATTGTGTGGAAGGCCAGGTAGGGAAGGCTGTGCCTCCCCAAACAGCCTGACTCACTCCCTATCTGACCCCCTCACACTTCCTGCCCTCCATCAGAACCCCGAGCCGATCCAACCCGCCCTCTTGCTCCTCATCCCCTGATCGCCTCCTCCAGAGACCCTCCCATCCTAACCGGCCCCCCAGAATCCCACCCCCTGTCTAAGCCCCTCTCCTTGTCCCCTGACCCCTAGCCACATCCCCTGACTTTCCACCCCAGAGACCCTCCTGCCCCTAACCACCACCCCAAGACCCTATCCAAGCTCCTTGTCCCCTGACTGCCCCAACCCCTAGCCACATCATTGCCCCCATGGGATTCCCACACCCTATCCAATGCCCCCGTTCCCCATCCCCTGAACGCCCCCCCCCCAAGGCCCTCTGGCTCTTAGCCATCCCCCAGGTCCTTACCACACCACTCAGAACAGTGTGTCTGGACCAGAGCCAGACATGCTGCCGTGCTGATCCGCCGGAGCGTACAGCCCCACACGCAGAGTACTGCTCGTGTAGAGCACTGAGGCTGCAGGAGAGAGGGGAGGAGCTAGCCTCCCCAGCAGGGAGCTTGGGGGCTGGATGTGGCCCGCGGGCTGGAGTTTGCCCACCCCTGTGCTAAACACACACAAGGTGTGCAAATAAAGGATTGTGTGTGCAAGATATGTAGTGGTATCATTACATTTTGAATGCACAATTACCTGTTTGTGATTCTTCCATATATATTTTCCAGAATTTTGCCCCTAACTTCCTTAGGTGTTGAAAATCCCACCCCTTAAGAAATATGCACCTCTCTCCAAAGCAGTGTCTGGCACAAAGCGGCCAGAAATGCAAGCACTAAGAGGGGCTGCCTTGAGTCCTGTATATTTTCTCCAAATTCAACTGAATCCTGCTGCTCCAAATTGCAAACCTCTATGCAGGGGATTAAGCTTTTGATCTGAGTCTGATGTCACCCTAACTTTTCTGTATTTTAGTGTCTAACTATTAGGGAAAATAACACTCTACTAATACTAGACATGGATGGATGAGCAGATGGGGAAAAAAGGAAGGCTTATATTTTCAAGCAGCACAGAGGGGCCAGAAAACAGCTAAGACCTTGTCCCTAAAAGTGTGATCCTGCAAGCCCATGAAATTTCTATTGATAGGGCGCTCTCTTTCAAGCCCTGCATGTGAATGAGACACAAGGATAAAGCTTGTCTCTTACTGTGTATTTGTTTGGTTAGGCCTCAAAGTGTTAATACAGTACAAACAACAGTTCTTTAGCTTACCACAAAACAGTATTTTGGATGGACTCCTATATTTTGGCTGGTTCTGAAATGTGCTGCCAGAGGCTGTGCAGCTGGGGGAAAAAAGCACAGCTTAGTACAGGGCAAAATAAGGGAACAAGCCTTACTTCAGAGACAGACTACTACACCCTATCTTTGGGAAATTTCAATCACTGAGGTGATTTTTACTACCACTATCTCCATACCAATGACTTGGGAATCTGCCTGTTCCAGATTTTTCTTCAGCTACTCAACCCTGCATCTCAATCACTCTCTCCAACATTTGCTGGATGTCTCACCATCAATTTAAATTTAACATGGACAAATCCAAACTTGTTTTCTTCTCTACCACACCCTCTGTTACCTCCAGTTCCTGTCACAGTCAACATCGCCACCCACCCCTTAACTGCTATAACTTGTGGAGTATCTTTGACTCTTTCCCTTGCTCCCCGTAGCTAAAACCCATAGAAGCCGCAGGACTTGGTATCTCCACAGCATCTGTCTTGTTCTGTCCCTTCAGTAAAGACACTTGTTCAATTCATCTCCCACTTTAATTACTACAACCATCTCCTCTTTGATCTCCCCCATACCCACATCACCCCACTCCACACAAAACATTACCACTAAGATTACCTCTGTTTTTTGCCACATTGTGCCACCATCAACTAAAACTTTCCATTAGCGCTCCTACTTGCTGACAAAACACTGGTCTATTTGAATTAACATTCACGTTCAGAAGAGGCACTATCTGATAGTTTCATACACCCCAGTTTTCATTCAGTCGACCCCGCCTATTATTTCTCTCTCTCTCTGGCGACCGCTTCCTCAGCACCTAGTCATCCCTTCCTGCTCTCACCACATCCACCTACTCTGCACCCGTCCAATCAATCCCAAATGCAGCTCAGCAGCTAAGGCTCTCAAACCAGGCAGCCCTCCCATCTCCTACTCCCAGCTGCAAGGGGGGAATGGGGGAAGTACACGTGCCTTCCTACGATAAGCAGACTGGTTGGCCTGGTGAGGGCAGAGGCGTGCCTTTCCCTCAGCGGGGTGGTGGTAGGAAGTGGGGAAGGTGCGCGCCTGGCTCTTCTGCCACGATGACACCTAGGGTGCCAGCCGATGGAGGGATGCAATGATAGAGCAGTTGGAATGGGAAGTCTTAGAGCTGGAGAGGTGTCTGGCCACCAGCCCCAAGGATCCATCCCTCTGCAGAGCCGTGCCAGGAGAAGCGTGAGGAGCTCCAGGCCCTCAAGGACCATTGGGCCTTTGTTCAATCCCGCATCCACCTCCTTCGGGAGATGGACTGTGGCTCCCACTTCTTCTACGCCCTGAAGAAATGGAGCGGGGCCAAGAAGCACATGTCCTCTGCCAGAAGGCAGGTCGGCACCCCCTCACGGATCTGGCCTTCTATGTAGACATTTTCTTCTCGGAGCTGACTAATCCTAATGCTTGCAGAGTGCACTGGGTCTCTGCAGAGGTTCTCCACCTGCCCCTGGAGGAAGGAGGGCAGGGCCTGAAGTGCCCCTGCACTCAGGTCCATGTCTTCCACCTCCAGGCCCTGCAGAGGTTCCTTTTAAGGTGCAGGTAGTCTTGCATGGATGATCCTGACACATGCCTTCCTGCACTGCTTCTGAGGGCTCCGATATGACCAGCAGCTCCTTTATGTCCATCCCAGAGGTCCTCCACAAGACCTCTCCGGACTCCCGGTCTTCTACCACAACCTCCTCCGGACCTGGAAACTGTTCTCAGCGACCAGGTCCCTGGCGGCCACTGAGGGGGCAGATCTCCTCGTGGACCCCCTGCTACACAATCCCCAGCTCTGTGTGCAGGTGGCAGAGTCCCCCTTGGTGCGCCAGAGGTTAGTCCTGGCAGCAGTCACCAGAGTCGGAGACCTCCTGGACTATGACCGGGGAGACTGGCTGGATCTCCTGACGCTCACTCTGCGCATGGTGCTCGCCAAGCCTCATACTCTCCAGCACGTACTTCAGAAGGTGAGGGCTACTTTGTGGCCTGCTGCTCAGGCCTACCTCGACTGGGTCCTGTGAGAGGGCAAGCACCACCCACCCTCCACCCCAGGCTCTCCGGCGTCAAGGGAGCCAGTGGATGCCGCCCAGAGGAACTCTGCCTGGATATGTGAACAGACAGAGGATTGGAAATAGGCCCCACAGTCACAGGAGACCCCCGTAGGCCAACCTTCCCTCCCTGGTTTTATACAGTGGAACCCCGCAATACCGTGCCCTGCGATAGCACGAATCCACTTATAACGTGGGTTGCGCGAGGCTCCCGACAGCGCACAGTATTTTGATGTCACGTGACTCCGTGTTTACCATGATCAATATTTTTGGACCCTGACCGTCAGGGTATTGCGGGGTTCCTCTGTAGATGGCCATTTTGGACTGGGCTAGGAAGAGGTTGACCAGGAGGCCCTGTGACTTTGTGAGGCCACAGATAGGGAGCGCGTAGATGAACAAGTAGAGGGAAGTGTGCAACCAGAAACGTAACAGGATATCTGTGAGGAGCTTGAATAGGGGCTGCAGCCTGGTGCACTCCAGGTAAATGTGTGCCACGGTCTCCCTCACGCCGCAGAAAGGTCAGGTGTCCAGAACAGGGGTGAACTGTGCCAAGTACACACCCATGCTCACAGCCCCGTGAAGGAGCCGCCAGCTGATGTCCCCAGCGGGCCTCGGGACCAGGGTGGAATGTGGGCTGGCCCACTGGGGCTCCTCGCCCTCCAGAGGTGGCAGAAGGTCCGACTATTTCGTGTCGGGATGGGACGCGAGGATGAGGAAGTGAAGGGTGTGGAGCACGAGCGTGTATAGATGTTTCCTTGGCGTGGTGTGGAAACAAACTGGCTGCAAGTTGTGCAGCCAGTTCACGGTGAAGGGGCTGGGTGGGGCAGTTGGGTCCACTCGGCAGGGGTCTGATATCCAGGCAGAGTTCCTCTGGGCGGCATCCACTGGCTCCCTTGACGCCTTTGAGGAGCAGTGGACGCTGTCCGGGGTTCTCTGCTTGGTGCTCTCCTCAGGTTCCCTTAATTTGACCCTTTGATCCCACTCCTGTCCCAGTTGTTTCATTAGTTGTCCCATGGAATTATTTGGCTTCCAGGCCCTGAGGACCGTCCCTTTAAGTCCTTTAGCAGATCCCAAAAGGATAAGCAGAACTCAAAGGGAAAGGGGGAGCGCCATGAGCACAGAGTTCCTGTCCCTTATCCCTCTCAGTCATCCCTCCAAACCCCCAGCCTCTCTGCTCCTATGCCTGCCCCTCCTCCCTCTGATAAACAAGCCCCCTGGGGTGCCTCCTCCAACCAATTCTTCCCAGGCTTGAATCTGACCATTCAATCATGCGGCATCATCCCTTCCCACAGGCAGAAAACCACTCCCCAGAGTCGCGACTGCTCGCTGAGCGCTCACCCCTTTGATCTCAGCAGGCATCTGCAGAGCAGCTGTTCCCTGCCCCTCAGCCAGCTCCTCCCCACACCCTGCATTCTCCTGCTGCCTCTCTGGAGGCGGAGAGGAAGCTACCAGCAGTGCCTGCCCCTTGGCGCCAAGCCCCTCATACATAGGTCTCCCCCTCCCTTGTTCTTCTATGTACCACTGCCCCCCACACCTGTTGCCAGCGCGTTTCCACCCCCTCACCTACCACAGGAGTCCTCTGAGGGCACCAGTGATCTCTCCCCCTCAGCAGGCAGCTGATTTCCAGGGAAAGGAACATTCTATGCCTTCATCCCCTCCCCCGCCCCAGGCAGCAAGGCCTGACCCAACTCAGGGGAGAGTGGTTAACAGCTAATGAGGGGAAGTCACCACCTAGTGGGTGGGGCTTCTTGGCTAGGTGATGGGAAAAGCCCCTCACCACAAGGAGAGAGGGAGGCAGAGTCTATGTGGGGGGAAGAGGGGGTTGGTTTGGCTTCCCCGAGCCCAATTTATCAGAGCACACTTTTGGACGGGCAGGGATCTTAGCAAGTCTCTTCCCCAGAAGAGCTGAGTGCTTTAGAGGGGTGGGGAAGCAGGTAGTTGCCCTCAGCGGTATTCCCTACAGGCTGAAAGAAGAGGGAGAGGCTAACACCCCAAACCCCCCCCCCCCCGCAGATGTCAGAGGGGGGGAATACTAGCAGTCCTTTCAGAAAACTCCCATGGTAAGAGGGAGCGGGCTGGGTGGTGGTCAGGTGCTGGGGGAAGGCAGCTGCAGCAGCGGAGTGCGATTGGTGTAGGCCAGTAGTCTTCAAAGTGGGGTGCTCACACCCCTGCAGGTGCGCGAGACCCCGGCACCGCTGCTGAGCTTGAGCGTGCTTTTTTTTTTCTCATACCACCAAAATGGCGCCGCAGAAAGCAGAAACTTTCTGTTTGGCAGCATTTTGGCAGACATATCCTGGCGGGGCCACAAGTGGATGCTGTGACTTGGAAAGGGGCCACGGCCAAAAAACGTTGAGGACAGCTGCTGTAGGCAGCAGCAGAGGGGGATTGGTGTAGGCAGCAGCAGTAGGAGTGGAGAAATGGAGGAGTGAACAAGCACAAGGTTCCCTAGGCAGGAGACAATTGACTAGGGACATGGCTCTTGGAGTAGGAATGGGGTGGGCAGGGCTAGTATCCTCACTAGTGAATGGCAAGAATGGCTAGAGAGGGGGTGGAGAGCTGCAGAGGCAGTGGGAATTAGCCACACTGTAGTGGCTCCCTGCCCAAAGGGCTGAGCGTTGGTAATGTACCCAGCCCTTTGTTAACACAACTAAACAGTATGGGGAACTAGCAACCACTATGAAGAGAATTTCCCTGCAGACCATAAAAGGATCTGAAAACCCAGTCCATGTTAAATATCAGTGGAGTTAGCAGGTCTGAGTTTCCAAGGTTGTTGTCCTTCTATTGTAGGGTCTGCATAATGCTGCTTCCACTGCTTATCCATCCTGGTTCTGCATTGTTCCTTTGATCACAATGCTAGTCTGGTCCACCGGATTGACAGATATACCCGCCCTCCCCTCCTGAGAGCAGCTGTAAAGCCACTTCCTTCTCCATTCAGATGTTCCTGAAGGCCCACCTCTCTTGTTATGCCTATGGAAAACTAGCTGATGGCCGATGGAGAGTTTGAGTTATTAATGTTTACATACTTAGCCACCTTGACAGTAGAAGGAAAAAATACAATGTATGCAGACAATCTTTTTTTTTTCCACCTCAAGAGCTTTTCAGAGCTAGGACTATTCCTTTCTTTTGTTTGAGAAACAATTAGCACACTGTGGGCAGTTACTGGAAAGAAATAAGTCTGAGAGGTATATCAGAGCAGGGATGGTAGCAGCCTTTCTAGCTAAAGCTACAAAACACTTTCCATGCTAAACACTGGTTTTCAAATACTTGTAACTTTCCAAGAAGATCTAACTCTTACCCTTAAGCCTTTCCATGTTTGATCTCTTGCTGCAGATGAATTTTCCAGCAAGCTCAAATCCCTTTAGTCACTTGACTTCAAGGAGAGGTCAAGGAAAAACCAAACACTTTTCTTAGTAAAGAAAAATTCAATTTTCTGTGACAACGGAAGCAGTTGAAAGTTGAAATGTGGCATGGCCTAGTCCTAAATAAAGACTTATAAAGCAGGGTCATTGTTGACTTATCCAACAATTGCAGCAGTTTGCACAGATGCATAACAAAATAAAACATCCAATAAAGTTTCTGTCAAGCAAGCCAGTCAGATTCCATAGTTGTAGGGGCTAAGACCTTTCCCAGACTGCAGACCCCTTGTTGCTGCTTTAATTTCTTTGTTGGAAGGTGGAATTTCTGTTCCTGATATCTGAATAGTTGAGTGTGTGCTGTTTGTTTAGTGTGGTTTTTAAACACAGAATGCCATGACTTAGAAAACCATTTTCATTTTGTCAAGATTACACATTTGTGGAATATGTAAAGATTTCTAAGGAACAGATGTTTGACTTTTTATTAAAAATAGATATTTGACAAAAATACAGATTTCAGTAAACAAGACTTCTCCAGACTTCTCAGTTGTCATGTGCAAGCAATAAAATGCCAACATGAAAAACTTTCTATAGAAACAGATCTTTCAAGGTTAATTAATTGTCTGATATTTTGTAAGTACATCTCAGATAATTCCCTTTAAGGAACTTTCCTACAGGCAGAACTTTTAAGGTGGACAATCATCATTTGCTCCAACAGCCATTTGAAGCCAATAGTCCAGGCTCCTAAAAACAACAAAGTTGTACAAGTTCTCTCCTCCCTTTTGGAAACCATGTTCACTTTCTCTCCAGGAAACAGGGCTGTCTGCAAAGCCATGCACCGTTAAGGTCACCCACTGAGCCAATTTTGGTTCATCAAAAAAGCAACTGGAAAAGAAGAAAATACATTAACTGCTAATTAGAATGGAACAATAAGTTATATTGAAGTACATCAGAATGGAATTAGAGACCTAACTACTTAACTGAAATATACAACTAAAGGAGTTAAAAAATCACTCTTGGGTTTACTGAAATGTGGGACGTCCAGTAGCGTAATGAGCATCTCATTGGGAAACAAATGTGTTTTATATGAGAAATTCCAACTGCTGTCACACCATTTTAGAAGGTGCATACAGAGAGCACAAAGGACTGTAGTTTTCCTGCTGAGGCACTAGCATTTCTTCAGACCCTTAATATTGCCTTAAATTAAAATATTTATGAGACTGCTCAGTTTAAATATTTTAATGTTAATGTAAAATTGAATTAGAAACAACAGAAATGGGACCAAATGGCATTTCACAATGAAGCACTTCACCCCTGAAGATTTATATTGTATTATGTACTTTGACACATGTAACTATGAGCTGTACTTTAATTAGAAATACAGTACTTAAAAAAACAAACAGCTTTTCAGAGCCGACTCTGGCAGCCACCATCTTGCAGGGATTTGGCATTATTTGTGATTAGGATAATAGAACAATCTAATGTCAGAGTAGAAGACATATGGAAAGAAAATCTGGTGAATGGACTCTTTTTGTGGATTATACTTCAGTCACCAGAAGGGAACCAGACTACAAATCAAAATGATATTAATAAAGTCCAGGCATTGTCCAATGGTCTTAAGACTGGGAGCCAGAACATTTGTGTTTTAATCAAACCTCAGTGTGACTTGCTGTAGGAGTTGAAAAATTGGCTGTGACTTGTCCAATATGACATACAGTGGGCCTGATTTTCATAAATGCTGGGCTCCCACAACTTCAACTAGAGTTGTGGCCACTTAACACTAAAACAACAACAACAAGACTAGAATATCTCAAAGTTGGGTCCCCAAAGCTGAGGTATTCAAAATCAGTTGCCACTTTTGATAATTTTGGCCTTAATCTCTTTGCTTTAGTTTCCCTATATGTAAATTGGGATTATAGCCTTTACTTACTTCTCTGGGGTGCTGAAGATTAGTCCTTGTAAAACACTTTGAAGTAGAATAGTATTAAAATTGCAATCTGTTATAATAATGTACCTCTGATGGCCCTTACCATAGCTGTTCCAATAACTGAATTATCTTCTCTGGCAGTATAAAGCCAGTGATTGTGCACAAATAGGCTTGCTCCACTACTGTGCTGGGCTGAGGACAGCAATAGGTAGATAAGAAGCTAAATGACTTGTTGTCTCTGAAAACAGAAAGAACCTGAATGAGGCATAGCGCACATTTTCTACACCAACACTATCATTTTCAGAGTTGTGCATCAACCATGAAGCACCTAAATACATTTAGGCCTCTAAATAAGTAGTCTGCTTTTCAGAAGCGTTGAGCACCTGTGAAAAATCAAGTCACTTATTTAGGGTATCTAAAGATTGAAGTGCCTATTGTCAGTCATCAAAGGTAGAAAATTATGGCTTATGTTTTTTAAAAAATATTGAAAGATCAAGGCAAGTTCAGATACTCACAAACTAACTTTGTTGCAAACAGCACCAAGCCATTCAAACAGTTCCTGTGCACTGCATGACTCTTCCAGCTTTCCTTGCAGTTCATTACTATGGAGCACTGGACACTGCAAATTTCTTAACGTGGTGAATGTTGTTTCTGGCTGATGGGCTTGTATTTGGTTTTTGGAAAAGTATGACATCAGTGTTGATCCTTCTGCACCTACCACCACAGACCACAAAAAGTTGTTATAAGACTGCAGCACCAAAAGAACACTGAGTATCAAACTAAACTGAAACCTTTACATGCATTTGTGAAGGAAAGATGTGTGAGATGCTCTCTATGATGTACTGAAATTAAAAAACTGCTTACATGCTGTTTATCTACCTTTGCCAGAACCCTAGATTTTTCATCTTCTCCTCTTTTCTTGGAAATGAAGTATAGAGAAACCTTATTGAGCCATGTTTGTATAATTCAATGTGTCATTAGCAACAGTTACGGCAGTTTATTCTGGACAAAATAATTAAACTCGTATTACAGAACACCTTCAAAGATGAGTGTTTGTTTAATGTTTCCAAATAAATAGCCATAGGAAAGGAAAAATTAAGGTTTTCCACTTGTTCTTTCTCTATAAGAATGAAAATGGAGAATCTGATCATCCCACTGAAACGTTAACCAGATTTAGAGGCTTAGACGACAGTTTATTACAAATAGAGCATTACCACATGAATACAGTTTCTCACTAACATAGCATTTTGAGTCTGTCCTCTTTTCTCCCACACCATCTCTTCAAGATATATTAACAAACTCAAAAGCAAGATATCCAATTGGTAAAAAGCAATTTTTATAGCGTCCCTGCCTACACTTTGAGATCCCTGGATGAAAGGAGAAAAACAATACTGAGTATCCTTCTGAAAAAGAAGCTGCAGGCTGATCCTGAAGAGATGCTCTACGTAGGCCACCAACAAGAGGGCTTATACTCTGCATGTAAGAGAAACATCAGAGCTGCTTGAAAAATGGTAACTTTTCCCCATGGAAAATTTCAAATTTTCAGCAAATTCAAAGCATAAAAAATTTCTGTGGAAAACCAAAATATTTTTACTTGCTTCCATTCTTCTCTCTAGGCCAGGCTTCCTGGTTGATGTTGGACAACTCCTATAATGTACCACAGTTTCCCTTTTTGGAGAGGGGAGGCAATGGACCATGCCAGACAAAGCCAGGCCAAGGAACCTGGCCTACAGAGGAAAATGGTGACATGAAGCAAACAATTTACAACTCCGAAGAGGCACCACCGCAGTACTTCCAAATTTTTTTTGATGAAAAATAAAATAAAACGGTGACAAAACACAGTTTCAATGGAAAAATTTTAACCAACCTTACAAAAGCCCAATAGCAGGACATACAGTGGTTGTACGGTAATTTCAAAACCAAACAGCAACTGCAGTTTTCTTTCTGACCAATTTTACTTCACGTCACTGCACCTTTCATGTGCCATCAACAAGAGTTTGTTCTTTAAGTAACAAAATACCACTATGTTACAAGTTTATATATCATTCTTATTTGGGTTGCAATTACTGGTGTATGCAGTGTTGTTGTAGCCGTGCTGGTCCTAGGATATTACAGAGACAAGATGGGTGAGGTAATTTTATTGGATGAGCTTCTATTGGTGAGAGAGACAAGCTTTCAAGCTTACACAGAAATCTTCACACATCCCAGACCCGAGGAAGGGCTCTTTGTAAGCCTGAAAGCTTGTCTCTCTCACCAGCAAAAGCTGGTCCAACAAAAGATATTACCTCATCCATCTAATTTTGTGTCATCCATAGTTAATATTCTTCTAGTATTACAGTTCATTCTTATTACCTGTGTTATGCCAGGACAGCAGGAAATCAAATTCTAAAGGCTTCTTCTCTTTCAAGGCCCAAAGCACTCTTTTATACTTTTTACTATCAGGATCAAAGGCTGAATCAGTCAAGTCAATGGTAACAACTGTAAAAGATGAAAGGGCAAATTTTACTCAACAGAGCTCAGTTTTAATATTCAGATTCTATAAGAGTTATCAGAATACTAGAAGACGTTGTCAACCACTTTTTATGGATACACTTATGTTTTTCCTTTAAAGTTAACCCTCCACCTCTTGTAGTGCTCTCAAAATCTTAGTCATGTAGCTAGCTGTTGCTCTCCATTTTGCAACTGAAGATTTTTCTCTTTATTCTGATGTAGAGGACATTACATTGCTGTCTTTTGTTAACTCCTCTGCTTGTGTCTCAGCTTAAATCAAGGGAAAGTTGTGGGGCTTTGTTTGGTGTTTTGTTTTGTTTTTAAATTAACTGCTTTCTAAAAAAAAAAAAAGCAACGAGCAGCTCACTTTTGTGAGGGAAATGAGAAAAGGGGGACTTGTAATGCCAAAATAGTGGCTTTAAAAAAATACTGGCAACAGACCATTGGCATTTAAGAAAAAATGTTATAGCTTACAGTACCAGCAAAAGCCATACTTATGGCTTCAGAACTGTTTCCATTATAAGCCTGTTTTCCCACACCCGTTGGCCTCAGTCCAAAGGTGAATTTTTTTTTTTTTTTAAAAAGAAATTTTGTTGAGCCATTTTTAAGTTTGATGAATTAAAATTATTTCCTATTTTGCTTCCAGTTGTTTTTATACAGCTAACTTAAAGCCAACAGCACTCTGAAAGTTAATCTTTGCTTGTAATTAGCTTTCAATATGTATGGCCCTTCCAGATTTGAGGAGGAGGATAGGAACTAAAAGAGTTATGACTGATTTTTTACAAATCACTAAGCACGTCTACAGGATATCTGCTAAGAACTGCATATTTCTTTATAATGTGCAAGGCATGGAGGTTATTGAAAGGACAATTTGCCTGAGAATGATTTTAAGTGTCACAAACACACAGAACAATATTCATATTCATTCATTCTCTCTCTCGCTTTTTCTTTGCGGTTTCTGCAGCATTCTGCAAGGTGCAAGCTTTCATTTAAAAATAGATTAAGGTTTTTTTGTTTGTCTTCTTTGAAGATACAGAGACCGCATACAGTATATAAAATGCAAAAATGATCACATCCCACATTATTGCAATACAAGGGATATATAATTAAAAATAAAGAAAGAAATGCAGAAATTAAGTTCTTACAATACCAACAAGATATTAGATATATATGTTCTATCTGTGCTTTCCCTGTTACTTGTGTAGTTTACATATTTCTCTCAATATGTGTATTGTGTGTGTACATAGGGAAAAAAATCCCAGAGATTAAGATTTGATTCCTCCAAATGTGGTTACACTCAGATAGTTTGGTGTCCTATAAAGACACTTTATAAATGGATATTAATATTAGAATAGGTGCTGTTAGTGTAAACAATACTTACTATATCTCATGACTTTTTTACCAGAATACTGAGATGGACGACCTTGTAGTCCAAGCTCCTCATATGTGTCCTTTTCTAGTGATATAATTAGTTTTCCTATGAACAATAAGGGTTTTTGTTAGTACCAGTTATCTCTTCCATAGCTTCCTTTTAAGCTTTTGAGAGTCTCACACTGTATAAAGTTAAACCAGGTTCACTAGGTGTTAGTAATTTAATCCATGCTCCTTCAGTTCCAGTTAAATGGATCACAAAGAGTAACCCTTGAAAATCTTAACGGTAGATTATTGTTGGTTGTCAAAATGTCTTATGAATTAGCATGAGGGAACCCTAAATAATATCATTCCTGAGTTGTGCAATTACCCTATGTAACTTTGCCATGTTACTTCTGTCACCCATATCTTCCCACCTCCCAGCTATTCCCTGGTGTTTGTTATATTTATTTCCTGAATCTTGTGTTGAGTTAGGCCCTGAGTCTGCAAACACTGACATATGCCTGAAGCTACTGCCGTGCTTTAAACTGATTGACTTAAATCAGCCTGTTCGGGTGAGTAAAGTTAAGCAAGAATCAGAGGGGTAGCCGTGTTAGTCTGGAATTGCAGAAGTGACAAAGAGTGCTGTGGCACCTTAAAGACTAACCAAAATTTTTAGAGCATAAGCTTTCGTGGGCTAATACCCACTTTGTCGGATGCATGCAGTGGAAGTATCCAGGGGCAAGTATAAATAAGTAGGCAAGAACCAGGTGGGAGATAACAAGGTTAGTCCAATCAGGCTGAACCAGCTTGTTATCTCTAATCAGGGAGGGTGAGGTGTTCCTCTAGCAGCTGAACTGGAGGTGTGAATAGTGAGAGAAGAGAAGCTGCTTTTGTAGTTAGCTAGCCATTCAAAATCTCCACTCAGTCCCAAATTGATTGTGTCAAATTTGCAAATGAATTGCAGCTCTGCAGTCTTTCTTTGCAGTCTGGACTTGAAGTTTTTTTGCTGCAAAATGCTGACCTTTAAATCTTTTATGGTGTGTCCGGTGAGGTTGAAGTACTCTCCTACAGGTTTTTGAATATTGCCATTCCTGATATCTGATTTGTGTCCATTTATCCTTTTTCGTAGGGACTGTCCAGTTTGGCCGATGTACATAGCAGAGGGACATTGCTGGCACATAATGGCGTATATTACATTGGTAGATGTGCAGGTGAATGAACCAGTGATGGTGTGGCTGATCTGGTTTGGTCCTGTGATGGTGTTGCTGGTGTAGATGTGTGGGCAGAGTTGGCATCGAGGTTTGTTGCATGGATTGGTTCCTGAGTTAGAGTTATTATGGCGCGGTGTGCTGTTGCTGGTGAGAATATGCTTGAGGTTGGCAGGTTGTCTGTAGGCCAGGACTGGCCTACCACCCAAGGCCTGTGAAAGTGAGGGATTGTTGTCCAGTATGGGTTGTAGATCACTGATGATGCGTTGGAGAGGCTTTAACTAAGGACTGTAGGTGATGGCCAGTGATGGTCTGTTGTTTTCTTTCTCGGGCTTGTCTTGCAGCAGCAGGCTTCTGGGTACACGTCTGGCTCTGTTGATCTGTGTCCTTATTTCCTTGTGCGGGTATTGTAGTTTTGAGAAAGCTTGGTGGAGATTTGTAGGTGTTGGTCTCTGTCTGAGGGGTTGGAGCAAATACGATTGTACCTCAGTGTTTGGCTGTAGACAATGGATCGTGTGGTGTGCCCGGGGTGGAAGCTGTCGGTAGGTTTTCAGAATAGGGTGATGTTGATGTGGCCGTCATTAATTTGCACCACGGTGTCCAGGAAGTGGACCTCCCCTGTAGACTGGTCCAGGCTGAGGTGGATGGTGGGGTGGAAGCTGCTGAAATCATGGTGGAATTCTTCCAGAGTTTCTTTGCAGAAACTCAGACTGCAAAGAGAGACTGCAGAGCTGCAATTCATTTGCAAATTTGACACAATCAATTTGGGACTGAATAGAGATTTTGAATGGCTAGCTAACTACAAAAGCAGCTTCTCTTCTCTCGCTATTCACACCTCCAGTTCAGCTGCTAGAGGAACACCTCACCCTCCCTGATTAGAGATAACAAGCTGGTTCAGCCTGATTGGACTAACCTTGTTATCTCCCACCTGGTTCTTGCCTACCTATTTATACCTGCCCCTGGATACTTCCACTACATGCATCCGACGAAGTGGGTATTAGCCCACGAAAGCTTATGCTCTAAAAATTTTGGTTAGTCTTTAAGGTGCCACAGGACTCTTTGTCACTTCTAAAGTTAAGCACATACTTAAGTGTCCAAAGGTTTGCGGCTTAGACTGAAAACATTTTGATGCATTGATGGCGCCATTCTTTGCCTTTGTACAACACTTAACACAATGGAGCCCTTGATCCTGACTGGGGTCTTGGACACTATCACAAAATAATAATTGAGTGTCAAAAAGAATTGAACTGTGATAACACACAGTGTCTAAATCATGGACTTCAGAATGGCTGTGAATATTATTTTGAAACATTTACACATTGCTAGCACCCAGAGACCACAATCAGGATCAGATTTCCACTGGGTGATTGGCTGTATATACATACAAAAGATGATATCCCTGCTGCAAAGAGCTTACTTGAAACATTTCAGTTTACTTGTGCTCTGCCAAACACTTGCTTTTGGGGGCGGGGGGCAACTGGGTTATTAGCAAATAAATAAAATAAAAAGAAAAGAATATGAAAAGATATAAAAGAATATGAAAAGATTTTTATTTTTATTGTAATTGATGTAAAATGTACTGTATAATATATTGAAATCTCAAAATGTTTGGAAAACAGTGAAACAAAACAAAGCTCTCCATTATTCTCACACGTGAAATGATTAATTATACTTTGAGAGAAGTATCACTCAGTACTTTTAAGTACTAAATATTTCATCATAGTATTTTGAGAAATATACTAAAAGTACCTGGCAGCATCAACATAAAATGGTTTCGATTTTAGAGTTTGTAAAAGGCAGCCTTTAATAAAGTTTCAGACCAACAGAAATGCTTTTTTTTTTATTCCAATGAAAACAGTTCTCACGCAAACATTCCTCTACAGCATTAGCAACCCAAGATTTGTAGCACTGTCCATTTGAAATGATGAGTAAAAGCGAAATTGACTTCATGATGTAAGAAATGAAATAAATCAAGAGCATGAAGAAAAAGAGTAACTATTTTTTTAATATTTCATTTTAATAATTACTAGTAAACATAGGTAGATATGTACTCATTATAGTTGACAGTACCCCTTTCAAGGACCCAAGTAAAAACAAAACAATCAAAGGCATTATTCACTGTCTATGTATAATGAATACTATGAACTCATACCAGTTGGTAGCAGAGCAGCAGCATTATCTTGATCAATTTTTGTGTTGTATGTAAGAGCATAGCATGAACCTTTAACACAAAGGAACAGTAAAATATGAAGTTATACAGTATATCACATAAGATATACAGGTAATATTTAAGTTAGACTCTCTCAAGATAAAGAAACCAGTCAGTTGCTGTTTAGATCCTGCTTGATTTCTGCACTGAGTAACTAGCCTTCTCCCCTCCCTTCTCCCACCACAACTCCACTTCACTGCTATTTTCACACAAATTAGCTATCGCAGTTAACTCATCCAAATTACCACTACTTTTTTCTTGCACTGTAGACACACCCTAAATAACAATTACTTCAAGCCCTCTAGAGCTATCATCCAAAGAATATCATTCTAAAATTTTGGAATTATTGTTTTCAAATATTTAACGCTTTACTCTCTAACTAGTAGTTTGAGATCATTCTCGTTAAGAATTATGTGGAGAAAATTGTTGTAAAGGTATGTACATTTTCAGGCACTTGTCCAAGAACTCTAAAGAGCAAGAGAATAAACTGATCTGAGTGTACTACAGGATTCTCTTTGTTTAGTTCTCTTACCCTTAAAAAATTAAGGAAATTCAATTAAAACAAACAAACAAACCAACCAACCAACCCCCACCACAGTGACCTTGCTCTCTCGCCCAATTTTCTGCCCATTCTCTACCATTTCTTCTACCACTAACCTTTCTCCTCTGCACTCTGACAGGTATAATAGTCTATTTGCCAGATAGCAGAGAGAAGAGGAGAATGATGCAGACTTCTCTATTTGTTCTTCTCTTCCAAATGCCAAGAATGTTACAGTTCAAAAAACTCATAGAAAAAAAAAAAACCCTGATGTTATCACAAGCACTTTTTACTATTCCAGGAAGCACTGGCAAGACATTTGGTTTCATTCATATTCACTGTATGTATTTTTAGCTTCCCCTTACCTTTCTTCACAAATGTACTGATAAATTCATGTGTAACCAATTCATGAAGGGATAAATTCTTCACTGAGTAATACTCTCCAATGTCTGTGATAACACTTTTCAGTGCTTTTGGAAGAATTCCACATTCAGGGATCAAAAATGACACCTGTGAGGACCATATTTATAATGCAAATTAGATCTTACATATAAACATAGATAATCAAAAATACAAAACAGAGCTGAAGAAAAGAAATAAGCAAACAAAAATTTAGCTCCTCAGAGAGATCAGCACATACAAAAAAAGAGTTAAAGGTATCTGTAGATGGGTGAGTGCACTGAATAGCAGGAAGCAAATTCAGCACATAACTAATTTTAAACTAGCCCCACCCCAGATGGCCTAGAGAGTTTCACAATTACCAAACCTTATTGTGTAGGACTCGGTTCTCCATTTTGCTGTGTATGAACTATGCACAGTGCCATTTAAAGCACTACAGAAAGGGAGATTATTGCACAGCATAGTTTTGCAAAGGGTGTGGTTTTAAGACAAATAAAGGTTAGTTTAAAATCTGTTTTGAATGCTTTTCACCTTTGCTATTTGGGGCATTTACCACATAATGGATTAAATCTGTCCTTAGTTATGTCCATGTATGAATGGGAATCAAGATAGGATTTGGTCCATTTAAAAAAAAATATTCCATGGTGCAAGACACAGATTTAACCCCTCCCCTGCCAAAGAAAACCTGCTTGATCCATAAAAACTCAGATGAGATCAGGTGCATTCAATGTAGTATGACAATTCTCCAAAATTCAAGCAGATTAGGGCCCATAGTGTTTCTTATGAGAACCAACTAGCCAGGCACTCAAGGATATACAAGACAATCAAAGGAGGTGCTGCTGCCGTCTAGCTTATGACCAGTGGTTAGAACACTGTTGTTGGCTTGTTCATCTGCTTTTGACACCTTGTTCAATATATCATATATAGCTATTAAATGTAATTTAAGATTTGGAGTTTCTGAAACACAGCAATTTGCAATGGATCCAATTTGGTTAAAACAAACAGTCCCAACATAAGAGAGATTCTCGAAACAACTGCAGGTCCTTTAAGAACCACCTCAGAAATGCATATATAGAATTATACAGAAAAAGTGGGTGAGGTAATATCTTTTATTGCACCAACTTCTGTTGGTGACAGAAACAAATTTCTCAGTTTACACCTGGCCTTAGACTAGAATACCAACCACCAAAAATCTACCAGTTAGTAAACACTGATCTCTCATCCGACAAGATAATGTTGAAGGGGGAAGGAAAACCAACTGCAAAGCCTTAGGTGCCAGTAGAGAAGTAATAGGATTTTTGTTCATTTGTTTTTACCAGATTGATATATCACCACTTCATCCAAATGATACTTTAAAAGGACATAATCAGATTTGAAATATGATCTACAATCCCACTGACAAACTATAACAACTGGATAGGAGAAAAAGTGTTTTGCTCTGAACTGAAAATACCATATCAAGTTTGTAGTTTTTTCCCCTTTGTTTTAAAAATCTAGTACTCTGCAAAGAAAAAAAAAAAGGAGAGGGGGGAAATAGTCACACATAGCTTTATTCATCCATCTGTGAAGAACAGTCCCAAGAGCTGAGCTGAAATAATCAATGGAGCGGATGTGCATGCAAAAATTGACAATACAAACCTTTATACAAAAAGGAGGCTGTTGCTCAGATATTTTAATTTTAGATTTGTTTTATTTTTAGAAGAGGAAATGAAAAAGAGATTGTTGTGTAGACAGCTTGATAGGTTTTGGGTTGTTGGTATTTCAGTCTAAGACAGGGGTTCCCAAACTGGGGTTCGTGAACACCTGGGGGTTTGCCAAATGTTACAGGGGGTTCTTGGGAAAAAGTTCCCCAATGGCAGACAGAGCTGTCCCTAGGGATCCTGGGAAGCATGGGGTCAGCAGCCCAGAGCCCCCAGACTTTCAAGAGCTAAGCAGAACAAAGCAAGCATATCTATTACACTGAGCAGACTTAAACTTCAAGACTCCTTATAAGAAATGGAAAGGGAGGTGGATATGTTTTGTTGTTTTAAAATTAAACAGGCAGATAGTGTTGTTTTTAAAATGATTGTGAAGAACAAGTTTAAGCTTTGTTGTAATGTACGTGTACAATGTTTGCCTGGACTGCTGCTTGTGCAGGAGGAACTCTGAGTTGGCTTCTTAAATACCTTCATACTGTTTCACATCTGATACTCCTTGATGAAACACAGCAGCTTTGTTTTATAACAGGGATGTTCAAAGTAATACAAGCTACGAACGTGAGATCTTGGAAGAGTGTTGCTGTTTTCATAAAGTAATACAAATACTGCAATACCAATACATAGTGTGTAATAAGCATGTCAAAAAACAAATGTTATATTTCCAAGATCACTGCTTTTATAATTTATACTCAGGTAAAGGAGAAAATCCCTGGAAATACTCATTTTTAGGAGGGAGTTTGCGAGACTCAACATTTTAGTGAAAGGGATTCACAGGCTGTTAAAGTTTGGGAACCACTGGTTTAAGGCCATGTCTATCTTTCAGAGACTGTAGCAGCATAGTCATGTCACTGTAACTAGGCCAGCATAACCTCTGGCAGGGATGCAACCAACCCCAACTGAAAGGGTTTTTCCTTTTGGTGTAGGAACTCCACCTCCACACAGGGCAGGAGCTAGGTTGACAGCCACCTCCCCAGCAGTGTCTACAGAGGGGTTAGGACAGTGTAGCCAGCTCGGGTTTTTCACACCCCTGAGTGCCGCAGCTGAACCGCCCCAAATTTTAAGTGCAAACCAGACCCGAGGCCTTGTCTACACTGGAAAAGTGCACCAGTCCCACGAGCGGCCTTGAGCGGGTTAAACTGGGGGAGACCCCTCCTGTTGGGCTACACAGATAATTCAGGTGGCCAGACCTATAGTCCCTGTAGCGCAGATGGGGCAGCAGAGCCGCATCTACACCAGGGACTTGCCCGCCAGCAGAGCGGTTTCCAAGTCTGCTCCGCGAGGCTAGAAACCCGGCCCCTGACAGGCAGCGGGGTTGGGAAGGAGACACCGAGCGCCTTCCCCAGCCAGAGGCTCCTTCCCACTCGCGGACAGAGAACCCCCGCACCGCAACGGCCACCAACCGCCCCGCACTCACGCGGCAGTTGTAGGCGTGGCTCCGCACGTGCGCCGCGTGCCGGGAGCGCTCATGCCGCACGTGGCTTTTCTCGCACACCAGCAGGTGCCGCGGAGTCTCGCGGAGCCGCCGCAGCGGAACCGACATCCCGAATCCGCGCGCCGCGCAGCGGCCGCCAATAAGGAGGCAGCTGGGGGCCACCTCGCCCCGCCCCACGTCCGCGGCGGGAAGGAGCTGGCTGGCAGAGGAAGGAGGCGGGGCAGTGCGGTTACTTCCGGCGGCCCCCCGGACGCAGAGCAGCTGTTTCCGGTATAGCCTCGACTCGTACTACCAGTGTATTGACTGGGCGAGGGGGTGAGCATGCGCAGTAATACCAGGCGAAGCTGCTGCTGCCTTCCCCATGTGCAAAACGGGATAAAATAGGGGCAGGGGGTCAGAACAGGGGGAGCAGGGTTGGGGTGTTTGGATGCCGTGGCCGGGTGCAATCACCCGCACAGAGCTGGGCATTTAAGACACAATATAGCCCAACATCACCTAGGTAATCTGTGTCAGAAGCTGCTTGCTGAGGAGCCCACCCAGGGCTTGTCCTACCTGCCCCACCAAGGGTTAAACATTTTTGGATCTGGTTTTGGTGTTTGCAGCTTTGCCAGGCACTAGCAGTTATCACAACAGGCTGAAGGAATCATGAGATTTGCTTGATAATCATATGAGATGGTGTTCTTTTTGTCGTCTGGTTTGTGAGATTTTAAGGTGGAGTTGGGTCATGTTTTCAAAGATTTATTTGAAACTATCAGCGTTAGAAACTTCCTTTTCTCACGATGAAAGTTGAGATTTTCACAATGACTTGACTCCAGCATCTGGAGGTTTAAAAAGAAAAATACAAAATATTGCAAAATAAAAAATTGCAAACATTGGCAACGGAGAGTGAGTATTTTCACTTAATCATTGTGTCACTGACTCCAGGAGTTGAAGCTTTAAGAAAAACATAAACTATTGTAAGACTCGCAATGAAGTTATTACAGCAGGTAACCCTGCTGTAGCAACCTGCTAAAGAGTTGATTCAGTAAAGGGTTAAACATTTTCACATCTGGTTTTGATGTTTAAAAGAATTGGGTCATCAGTTTCAAAGGGGACAAAAAACTAATTGTCTCACCAAATGCACAACAGAGAAGTGAAAGGGGTTGGGGTGCTGCTGGCACAATGCATCAAAGTGCATCCATGATCAATATGTCATTTGTATTTTTAGGCCTGGTTCTCCATTGCACTTTCTGTAGTCATTTATATCAGTGCAGTGTGAATTCAAAGTGGGTATATTATGTTGTCCCATAATCAATTTTGCATTCATGTCACAGTGGGGTAAATCGCTACATATGGTACTGGGCAAAGGAAACATCGAGTCCTCTGCATGAGTGACTGCTACACTGACAATTTAGGGCACTTCACTACCATCTCCAATTTACATCCTCCTACAGACTGGATATATAGTTGAAGCCTCCCACATGTGTAACAAATGGCTAATGTGCCTATTTTGTGCCACAGACATAAAATTGCATGGTTACAGCTTTGAAATGATACACAAAATGAGGTGAGAATGATGACACATTAAGTAGCATTTTGACTAGAATGGAGCAGCAAGAGAGGAGAAACAAAGGAGCATAATACTGATATGAGAGATGGCCAACCCATGGACAAAGGAGTGATAAGTGTAAAGAGGAAGAAAGAGCACCAGGACTATGGATCAGACACTTGATGACAGACTGAATATATAGGAAATAACTGAGGAGCATTATTGTGGAACCCCACCCCCTATACATTATTAATAATGGTACATGACATATACCCCTTCCCTTCACACACATATAAGTCCCCTTTGTTGACAAATGTATATTGCGTAGGAAATTGCTCTCATACAGACCGATGCACTGATAATGATACAATCTATAGGAACCCTCCCCGCTCACACAGTGATAGCATTTAGGAAACCCACAGACACACTGACAATGGTGCAATCCACAAGAAGCCACACTGGTACCAAATACATCCTATAGCAGGGTTTCTCAGACTGGAATCTGCGACCTGTGAGGGTAGTTCTGGGGGTCCACAAGTCATGTCCAGGGCCACCAACCCCACTGATCAACTTCTCCCCATCCCTTCCAGTGCCTCCTACATGCCGTGGAACAGCTGTTCTGCTGCATGCCAGGAGGTGCTGGGAGGGAAGGAGAGGAGTGGTGATGGGGCACACTTGGGGAGGAAAGAGGAGGAGCAGGGGTGGGAAGAGGTGGGGAAGGGGTGGAGTGGGGGTGCGGCATAGGGCTGAGCAGGGGGCTTGGAGGTCTGCAAAAAAAATTAAATCAAAATGGGGTCCTCAGATTGCTAAAATTTGAGAACTGCTGTCCTCAAGGATTCCCTAGTCCCCCAAACCCACAGATACAGGAACACAGAAACCTCTCTCTCTCTACACTGATAGCAGTAGTCTGTTCCCCCAACCTCTCATGCTCAAAGACTTTAAGGTCAAAAGGGACCATCATGACCAATCTGATCTGCTGCACATTGCAGGCCACAGAATCTCACCCACCCACTCCTGTAATAGAACCATAACCTCCGGCTGTGTTACTGATCGGGTGACCAGATGTCCCTAGGGACAGTCCCGATTTTGGGGTCTTTTTCTTATACAGGCCTCTATTACCCCCCACCCCCTCCCGATTTTTCACACCAGCTGTCTGGTCACCCTAGTTACAGATGTCCTCAACTCTTGGTTTAAAGACGTCTGTGCAGTAAGCACAGCGGTACTGCTCCATAGCAGTCCTGCTCCAAGACGAAGCCTGCAGCACAACCCCCTCAGTAGCAGTAAGTTCTAAAGAGCAAATGGGGACTGGCAATTGTCTGTAGCAGTTGCCTTCTATCAGCTTTGTCCTCCCCCACCACCCTCCAGATTCCCACCATGTGCCAGTAAAAATGACCGGATAATTTAGAAAGTATTTTTATTCTATGTGACACTTGTCAGGTGCTCTGCAGGGAAGAGTCAGCTTCCTGAGGGATGTGACAGGACCCCCACTGAAGTGCTGAGCAAACAGTGGGCATGTGAGGCACCCACAACATGTGCTGGCACCATGTGGGATGTTTTGGGGATTTTGGACACCTTAAGGGATATGTCAGGCAAACAAGGATGTTTCAGGATCCTGCTGGGAGTGCTGGTCACCTCATGATATGTGTCAAGCACCCTGTCACTTTGGCAGACACCTCACAATCCTGCATAGGAAGTATCTGGATCCTGGGGTGGGCAAACTTTTTGGCCCAAAGGCCAAATATGGAAATAGAAATTTTATGGTGGGCCATGAATACTCACAAAATTGGGGTTGGGGTGCAAGCTCTGGGGTGGGGCCAGAAATGAAGAGTTCAGGGTGCCGGAGGGGACTGTGGGCTCGGGGTGGTGTCGGGGGGAGTGAGGGCTCTGGCTGGAGGTGCAGGCTCTGGGGTGGGACTGGGGATGAGGAGCTTGGGGTGCAGAAAGGTGCTTTGGGCTGGGATTGAGGGGTTTGGAGAGTGAGAGGGAGATCAGGGCTGGAGCAGGGGGTTAGGGTGCAGGGGTGCAGACTCCAGGCAGCACTTACTTCAAGCGGTTCCCTGAAGCACCAGCATGTACCTTCTCCAGCTCCCACACGGAGGCGTGACCAGGCACCTCTGCATGCTGCCCCTGTCCACAGGCACCACCCCTGCAGCTTCCCTTGGTCACAGTTCCCAGCCAATAGGAGCTGTGGGGGCGGCACTTGGGTGGGGGCAGCATGCAGAGCAGAGCCCCCTGGCTGCCGCTACACATAGGAGACAGAGGGGTGCCATGACGCTGCTTCCAGGAACCACATGGAGCAGCCCCCGACTTGCTCTCTGCCTGGAATGCCAGAGCAGGGGAAGCCCCAGACCTTGTTCCCAAGTGGGAGTTTGAGGGCTGGATTAAAATGGCTGGTGGGCCAAATCCAGAACGCGGGCCGTAGTTTACCCACCCCTGTGCTATCAGATATGTTGGAACTATATGAGATAGTCAATATGCATTGGGACTCTCTTCAGGTGTGTCAGAATCCGGTGGAGACTTATCCGGACTCTGTGAGTATTAACATGCTTCCAGTTTTGGCAGGATTTTACAAATAACTATTCATTTCCATTATCTTGGTCTCGTACCCTCAACAGGGTTACTCAGATGGTAAGCACAGTGTTTGATGGCAAGTGTTTGCAACATTAGGCCATCAGTTTTGGCTTTTCTTAGATCCTTTAATGAAGGAGAACATATGAAAACCTTGCCTTTTCTATCTGCTCCCTGCCCACCCTTGCTCCCCGGGTTGCTGTCCCCTCCTTCACTTTAGAACAGTACAAAATAGCAAATGTGACCATATCCACAGGTACCAAGTCAACCTTGCTGCTGTTCATGTATGCACAAGGCTATCACATTTATATAGCATTGTTTACTTAAAATGGCTCCCAGAGCTTTCCAATACATAAATAACAGAAAGAGGAGACAGAAGACTGTGTCTTGACATAAGTCCAGTAAGCTGTAAAAACTGAGTCTGGAAGAAGCCTGAGCTTTTATATCAGTTCAACAGCAACCTGAGCTAACCAAAAGCATATGTGAGATGGTAGGTTTAGCAGGATTAGCATGCTGGGCTGTTACTCTGTGAGGGTCATGGCTCAGCATTGCTGGCTTTTTTGGCTACTGTCAAAGCCAGGACTATTTGAGATTCGTTCCTTAGCCCCTTTAGCTGGGCTAAGGGAAAAGTTCCTTCAGCTCGCTGGGCTGATTTTAAGACATAGACCACAATTATGTTATTTGCCCAGCGTCTGTAGTGTGCTGGATATATGTAAAGAGCCAAGTTTTTGAGATTTCACTAGTTCAACAGCTATAGCTTGTTGGACTGATGTAAATAGTTAAGCTTCTTTAAGTTCACAAGCTCAGCATCTCTAGCTTGTTGGATTGTTATGACAAACCATAGGCCTCGGGGAGCTGACTGGCTGTGCAGCTCTATGGTACTGGGTTGGTATCAAGATACAAGACTCTGTTAAGATCATTGGCTCCTTACTGGTCTCATGTCAGAAGTAGACCTGTGTGACATCCCTGGCTCAGCACCATTAGCTAGCAGGACTAATATCAAGGTGTAAACTTCTTTGAGGTAATTACCTCAGGATTGACAGCTGTTTGACTGATGTGCAGACTCAGGTCTCTTTGAAATGAATAATTCATCAGCTGTAGCTCCTCAGACTGATGCCAAGGCTCAGGCCTCCTTAAAGTTGGTAGCTCAGCATTCTTAGCTTGCAGAACTGATATCAAGCCTCAGCCCTCTGTGTCATGAGTGACTGTGCTCCATTACTAGGTCAGGCTAGAGTGTTCTGTGGTTATGGAAAGGTTTAGGTCTCTGTGATATCACAGGCTTGCTGGGTGATGTAAAGAGCCAGGTCTTTGTGAGATCTGTAATAGAGGAACCTTAGATTACTGGTCTGATGGCAAGGGAGAGACCACTGTGAAGTCACTAGCTTAGCATCTCTGGCCTCGTAGGCTGATTTTATGGTACTAATGTCTGTTACCTTGCTATTGTGATGACCAGGCAGAGGCAGACACTGGCTCAGACTATCTGCTTGATAGGCTTTTGTTAGGGTAAAGACCTCTGAGGTTAGTGGCTCAGCAACATATTTAAAGGAATTCTGAGGTTTGCATCTAAAGCAGGCCTGTACAACATGCGGCCCCCACAGGCTCACTGTGCGGCCCGTGGGGAGTGAGTAGGGGTGGGGGAAACCATGCTGTGGGGTGGGGAGAAGCGGATGGGGGCGGGACGAGAGCAGGGCTTTTCGGCCCGCAGCTGGGTTTTTTGCAGTAATATGGCCCTCGCTGCTTTCCGAGTTGTGCAGGCCTGATCTAAAGACTGTATAGTTACTGCAATTGCTTGTAAAATTCTGTAATTACACACAAAAATGGATATTTAGGCATCTATTCACTTGCATGTGTAATCACAGTGGTTTTCTAATTTAAAAATTGTACCAATTACATTTGTTGCTGGCTAAATTCACAAAGTCTTTTTTAAAAAATAGTTGATTATTAAAGTTAACTATATAGAGAGATTCCACTGCAAAATTCAACTATATGCACAGAGATAGCCCATTATCAAGCCCACAGGCAAAAGCCTGCATTAACAGATAGGTTTTACATTATCCCATGAAGATCAATGGACGTGGGCTGTGTTGAAAAGGTGAAAATTCACACCTCTGAGTCAAATAAACTCATTGCACAAGAGGAGGAATCTATCCATCTGCAGCACAACCCATAGTCTTGTGGGTTTTTCCCCTTCCACTCAGCTTGCCAGACAAAATGGACTGCATTAAAAAGTTAGTATTTGCAACAGTTAACATACAGTAGCCTCTGAGATACCATAGTATTTATCTATGCTTAAACAGGTTATATGGGTGCATGGAAATTGGTGAGAAATGTTGGCTTTTTAATGGTTATTACTGTATTTCTGTATTTAATTAGGTGTGTGGTTTCGGTGTATTATGAAAATGGATACTTTCTTATTGTAAAAGTTAAATAATTTAAACCACTCAACACCCAGAAATCCACAACAATCTCCCTAGGGATCTCAATCCACAGTCCGGGTAATGCAATTATACAGCAATTCAATTTGTTATGTTTGAAGAAAATTATAAGATGCAGGCAAGAGGAAATGCCTTGAGGCAACATCCGTGCTAATAGCTTGGAGTAGAGTGGGATTTGTGATATGTTGCCTGGCACTGGTGGAAAGTTGGTTCTGTTTGCTATAAAGATGACTGGATTTGGAAATAAAAGCATGATCTTCACATTATATGGAAACATTTTTTTGTGGCAGAAGCCAAATGCCTCTTCCATATATTTTTTCAGCTTTGAAAACAGATCTTTATTTGGGTTTTCAAAGCTGGAGATCAGTGAATGTGGGAGGCTGCACTAGAGAACAGAAAATGGGTTTAAAAGGTGACATGCAGTTTTCAATATTTGGGCATTCTGGAGTATCTTCTGTGATCAAAAGTCAGATATTTAATTATCCTAAAATTAAACCTTAAAAAATTATTTGCCATGTTTACTTTGAATCTGGTGCATGTTTCTAAACTGCCATTAAAACATTCTTGCTTCCAGTCAATGTTTTTCTCTCTCTCAAATATTGTTGACTGAAAAAGAAAAGGAAGGAAGTTGCCTTGAATATTCTAACCTCGGCCATCATTAGTGGTGTTTCTAAAGAAAACATTTGTTTTGCATTTCTGTATAAGCTCTACTAAACTTCATGAAACAGTTACAGACCGATACATTAGACTGCCTAAGACTTGTAGCTAAAAGGAATAAAATATGCAAAATTCATCTTTGTTTTTTCCTTTTGAGATTTTGAAAGTGAAAAATGGCATTTCATTTGATCATGGTACATTTTCTTCAGACTCCTTACTCACTTGTTCAGACGCTTTTCTAGGAATTCTTGAGGAAGTGGCAGGAATTGAAAAATGGCTAAGTCACGGTTTCCTTTAATACTCTCAGGCTCAAACATTCAGCTCAGTGACGGATTATGAAAATGGCATCACTGTTCACCATTTTCTAGCAGGTTCCAACTCAGTGCTAAAGAGTTGGGATCTATACAGTTAATGTACTCAAGGAACCTAAGAGGTGATGGTAAATAACCATAATTTTTTGAACTTTTGCTGAAGCGAACAAAAACATTTTCTCAAGCCAGGAAGTGTACTGAACACTAGCTAACCATGGGATTTATTACCTTTGTTAATTTCACTGTGACTTTGGAGTAAGAATAGAGAAAGGAGCTGTCTGGTTAGGAAACCTCTCACTCTGACCTTGTGACCTTAGACCAGTGGTGGGCAATCTGCGGCCTGTCAGAATAATTCACTGTCGGGCCGAGACAGTTTGTTTACATTGACCATCCGCAGGTACGGCTGCCCACAGCGCCCAGTGGCCGCAGTTCACTGTTCCCGGCCAATAGGAGCTGTGGGAAGTGGTGTGGGCCACAGGTGGCTGCTTCCCACAGCTCCCATTGGCCGGGAACGGTGAACCGCAGCCACTGGAAGCTGCGGGTGGCCATGCCTATGGATGGTCAAACACGCTGTCTTGTGGCTCGCCAGCAGATTACCCTGATGGGCTGCCCGCAGCTGTAGGCCACTGACCTAGACGGAGTAAGAAAGCAGAAAACGGGGAGGAGGGTATCAGACAAAATCCTTTCAAAGAAGAGTGTGAGTGCTTGTGATCTATCTTTGTGTAGAAATCTCAGCCTCCATCTGTCTTTAAAGGGTGAGATTGTGGTTGACCTTTACTGGGGTGCATGGTGGTGGTAGTAGAGAGTTGCAAGTAACCTTCTTTTCACAGGACAGTTGCATGCAGTCCCTGCACTCAGGGTAGCACACACCTTCAGTGTGCCCCTAGATGCAACATGTCCCAAAGCAGGTAGGACGATGGCTCTATTCTTCCACATTGCCTTGGGAAGTGGGATCAGCACTCAGGAAGCAGTATACTGCATCCCACAATGGGGCGGAATAGCAGCTATGTTTCCCTTGTATACCAGAGGACTCTGAAAGACATTCTGTAAAATGCTTCCTGGTTTTCCACCAGGGCAATACATGGCAGTCCTTAAATGGCACAACGGAACCCAAAGCAGACCAAAAATAAAATGATGCTACATTTCCTCCTCTGCACACATTTTTAAAATCCATGTTCAAATGTAAACTGCATTCAAAACTAAGTGCTTTTCCTGCTGAAAGAGTTATTTTCCATCTCGGTTAATGGCATTTTTACTATGCTTAGGGAAGTTACCAGTTTCCAGTAAGTCATCTATTGCCATTAAAATGTTGCAATTCCTGCAGCTATTGCTTTAACAATGCTTATTATGCTGAAATCTATTTATTTAATATTTTGAGACAAAGGCTAGCATTTTCCTTTAATAAACTGTTGTGTTACATTCCAAAAACATTCAGCTGTTCATAAAAGGCCCAGTACTGCAGTTCTTTCTCATGCAAAGCTCCTATTAGTGTGAGAGAGGTATTTTGAAGGAGTATGGACTGCAGGCTTTGGCCTAAAGATTTTAGCAGGGTTTTTGAAATATTCTTTTTCAACCCAATGCCAAGATCATGTTGCTGCTTATCTCTGTCAGAGAAATACTGAAAATGCTGCCAGGAGAGCAACCAAGCCATAGAGACAGAGGAGAGTGGCTTCTTAGCCAATAAGAAACCTTTACACTTGTATTTTGGACTTAGTTCCTTTAGTGTTGGTATGCACAACTTTCCTGAGCTATCCAGCCTGTTGTCCCAGGCTATGTAGTGCTCAGGTATTAAAAAAGCAATAGCTGCGGAGTTTCTTGAGGCCTGTATTTCAGTCATCTCTCTTCATGTTAACTTTAAAACCTAAGAAGTAACTACAAAGCAATCCAGAACTTATAATTTAGGGCAGCGGCTTTCAAACTTCATTGCACTGCAACCCCCTTCCGACAACAAAAATTACTACACGACCCCAAGAGTGGGGACTGAAACCTGAGCCAGTCCATAGCCCTACCAACCTGGTCTGTGGGGGCCAAAGCTGAAGCCCAAGGGCTTCTGCACTGGGCCAGGGGCACGTAACCTTAGCCCACCTGTCTAGGGCTGAAGCTCTCAGGCTTCAGCCTCAGCCCTGGGCCCCAACAAGTCTAACACCAGCCCTGGCGATCCCATTAAAATGGGGTCCTGATTCACAGTTTGAGAATCCCTGATTAAGGGGAACAGACCCTCATCTAAGATGAGCAAAGCAACACTTTACCAGTCTAGTTTAGGTTCTAGGGTAAAATTTTCAAAAGCACCTAATGGATTTAGGATCCTAAGTCCCCTTTTCAAACATGTCTTTGGCACTTAGGTCTTATTTACTTTCAGTGAGACTTAGGGACAAACCTGAATGATTCTGTGACTCAAGGAGCCAGGTCACAACACCCAGAGCAGGGAATTGGGCCCAGTGCCAGGAGTCACTGCTATCGGGGGAGTGCGGGAAAGGCTTGCTTTCCAGCCCTGTGTGAAAAGGCTCCATGCATGCGCCTGACGTTCACTGGAGGCAGACAGGGTTCTCACCCCTTCAGCCCCACTACTGTATTTAGGCATTGAACGGTGGGATTTTTCAAAAAACCCTAAATAAGTTAGCACAAACCCCACTGATGTTAGGACTTGGGTTTCTAAGTCACTTAGGCACTTTTTAAGACCCCACCCTTAGGTGCTTAAAGTGAACTTTGGAGCCTAACTGTAGGCTCCTTTTTTTAAAAAAAAAAATGTTGGTCCTGGTCTGTATACAAAACCACTGATGTTTAAGGCTCAAAACATCTCATATACACACAAGTTCTCAAAAGAGACCCTCTATGCACAGATCTCTTGCTGTCGTCTTTTACGTAAAGGGAGTGCTGCACCATCCACAGCACCATCACTCCCTCCCTGTGTGAGGAAGGGGTTCCATGGGTATTTGGAGCTGAGGGGTAAGGAACAGAGGACTGGCTACATTCCATGGCATTGTCCCATGTAGAGCCACTGAATTTCCATGTGGAAATGTGTCAGGGAACTAATATAGCTAGGAATTGTGTTGATTTCCCCTGGATCCTCCCTGCAAAGGTCACTGAGCAGCCGCATAGGATCCAGTTTGTGGGAGCAAAGCTTCTGCAGAGACTGTGATGCCATGGGAGGGGGAGCCATGGAGCAACGCAGAGGCAGAAATCCCACAAGTGGTAGGGTCATATCCACGGGGCTGGGTTGCCCTGCCCCTCTGATCCCCAAAATCTATCAGACAGGGAAGCATCCCAAATTCCTTTCTGCTAGGGGATGCTTAGTGAGAAATAATGTGAGAGAACTGTTATGGAGTTTTCCTACCTCTCTGGTGCCTTTCAGCAGAGATATCCAGCAGGTGTGCATATTTGTAGTTTTGTTTCATTCTTATTTTGCTTCTATTTGTTCCCAGTTTGAATGTATGGTATTTGTGATTCTTTTTCCTTTATACCATTTATAGTGATGATTAAACTACTAAAATATCACTTCATCCTGAGAACAAGCAACTTGTAAATTTGGGTACTTAGAACAAACATGTTTCTTGTAATTGGATTTAGTCCAAATAGCTGAGTCAATCACAAAATTTCCTCTGGGATTTTTCCATGGCAAAGCGTGGTCTGAGAACAACAATCGCATAGAAGCTCTGGTTGTATAAATCATCTGCTTACCTGAGGCCTACCCAGTTCCCACATCAGCTGACTGCGAAACGTAATCTTCTTCTGGCAAAACAGTTGCCAATTGGCACTTGATGCAAATTTAGTATTTGTCTTTACAGTTTGAGTCCTCACATTTTGTCTGCTAGCAGTCTGTGTTCAGATGAGTCGCTTGCCAGTTTTGCTATTTCAGGCCAAATATTTTGGGAAACAGGCAATTCTTTGAATGTGCCCAGAGGAGTTTTTGTTAGTTAGTTTTATGAAGACGCTAGACAAGAAATGAACTGCACCATCCATCCATTCAAGAAAACAAGATCCAGCAGTTCAGATGAGCTTTTTGAACTTTAATGGGAAGATTCATCTAAGTGGAATGTTGAAAGTTCACTGTATTACTGTATTTACTACTGTGCAGGTACATTGTAAAGTTTGACAACTCATTGCAATTCAGTGCTGTTTGTCCCTCTATTATTTAAAATTAAACAAGAGTATTAAATAGGGAAATGGCTGACACTTTCATAAAATCATAGAATCTCAGGGTGGAAGAGACCTCAGGGGATCATCTAGTCCAACCCCCTAATCGATGAAACAGAATAGTCAGGGAACCCATTGAAAATGTGGCATAGAATATGGGCAGAGTCTGATATGATTTTAAGGCATTAAGTGTCTTTGAATTTGAAAGGAAGGCAGACCTTCTATCTTAGTGGAAATGCTCTATGTTACACCAAGGATAACCTTTTGATCTTGGATTGGGAATAAGAAAGCTTGGACTGGTAATCGTCTTCTCTGAAAGGACTACTATGTGTCATTGAACAGTGACTTCTACAGCTAAGCAAGAGGTAACATTTAAGTTTAAGCAACTCCATTTGGTCTTCCAGAGTAAAAAGGTCATGACATGAGATGAAATCTTGAGGAGAGTGGGCACAAAGAAAAATGGGAATGAGAAGTCATGATTCTGCTCAACTCAGATAGGGAGATGGAGGAAATAAAATTGTAAAGCAAACTTTATTTTAAAAAATTTGCTGCAGTATCTGGAGAAGCTACTGTAATAGCACAGTGAAGAAAATGTGCACTACAGCACAACCGCATGGGCAAATTTGCTCACTCTCAAATTAAATGGCGTTTGGAGAGTCACTCAAGCTGCACAAACTGGATGGTTTTCTGTGCATTCTGGTGGGGTTTAGGACAGCTATAGAACTTCAGAAATGTTGTTTAATTGTCACAATCCACCTATAAGAGAGATCCACCATTTTACAGATGTGGTAAACTGAAGTACAGAGAGGTTAAGGTGGTTATTTTCAAACATGGCCATATAAAGCTAGGCACCCAAATAAAAGTGGTCTGATTTTTAGAGAAGCTGAGCGCCTAATGTCCCCACTAGAGCTAATGGAAGCTGCTGGGGCTCAGTCTACATTCAGTTACCTAACATCTAAAAATGTTGGCTACTTACTTTGAGCAAAGCCACAGAACTGGAGCTGGGATTAGTCCATTGTTCTCAGTCCTTTACTCAGTAAAAAAGAGCATGATGCCTCTCATACAATTAAACTGCTCCTCTCTGTGACTTAGGGGTACTACTCATACAAATAAGTGCTCACCAACATCAGTAAGGGCTCCACAATTTGGCTGTAGGACCCTAAATTTACCACCTTTACTCGTGTTGAATCGTCTCATGCTCCACAAGTAGCCCTACTTATTTCAAAGGGACTACTTAAGTAGTAACTAGGGCTGTTAAGCGATTTAAAAATATTAATCACGATTAATGACACTGTTCAACAATAACAGAATACTATTTATTTAAATATTTTTGGATATTTTCTACATTTTCAAATATATTGATTTAAATTACAATACAAAGTGTGCAGTGCTCACTTTATATTCATTTGTGATTGCAAGTATTTGCACTGTAAAAAAACAAAAGAAATAGTATTTTTCAATTAATCTAATACAAGTACTGTAGTACAATCTCTTTATCATGAAAGTTGAACTTACAAATGTAGAATATGTACAAAAAAAATGCATTCAAAAATAAAACAAAGTCCACCCTGTCCTACTTCTTGTTCAGCCACTTGCTCAGACAAACAAGTGTGTTTACATTTACAGAAGATAATGCTGCCCACATCTTCTTTATAGTGTTACTTGAAAGTGAGAACAGGCGTTCTCATGACACTGTTGTAGCTAGTGTCACTAGATATTTATGTGCCAGATGTGCTAAAGATTTATATGTCCCTCCATGCTTCAACCACTATTTTAGGGGACATGCTTTTTTTTTTTTATTTAATTGCATGAGTTAACTGTGATTAATTGACAGTCCTAGTAGTAACTACTCACTGTGAGTAAGGATGGCAGAATCAAGCCCTGTTTTTCTAGATATAGACAGTGATCCAGGAACTTTGTTAGGGAAATTGGAAATGCTTTTGTCAGGCAGACTTATACACTTAAATAAATAACAGTAGTTTCATGACAGACAATAATTTGCTGAAGAATTTAAATGGTGACTGCTTTTTATTCTATTAGTTTTTGATTGAGTACAAAAATACATGAGGAGTGAGGGAGAGAAAGACTTGTGATCAATAATGTATTATCAAATCACTGGCTTCAGGCTTGCTTAAAATAAAACTCATATTGTCAGTGTTGAAGCTGCCAATTCAGTTGCCAAAGGACCCTGCAGTTTATTATTTTAATTAAAAGACTCTCAGACATATTCTGCTCTCATTTGCACCTGTGTAAATCTGGAGTAGCGCTGTTAATGTCAGGAGAGTTACTCAGGATATAAACCAGTGTGACTTGAGCAGACGATGACCTTCTGATGTTGCAAACATGTCACTGTAGAACAAAAACCAACAAAACCAGTTGTTCACTGTAACTGTTTCCTTATGCATCTAAAGTATGTGTGTGTGTGTATGGTGGGGGGAGGCATGTAACTTTTCTTGTTGATGTGCTATCTCGCTTTGAAAAAAGTGGCTTCTTTCAACTAATTTATTGCTGGGCTCCATGCAATATGGCCTCTTCTTGAAACATTCCTCTATTACAACAGGCTTAGTTGTTCAGTTTAAAGCAGGTAAAAGGCAAACAGATCAGTTCTGTCATGCGTATGCTGCATTTATAAGGGGATTTTATGAATCTGTCATATTAATATATTATGGATAGATTAGAAAGAATCTACTGAATGACTGCAGCACCGGCTGCAGCTGTTAGTCTCATCAGTTAAAGTAAAAAAGAAATACGATGAAATATTGGTCTCAGATTTTCTTTTTAAATTAGGTGCGTGTAAGGCGGTCACTGCTGTCCCTTCACTCGCGTGGGAAGGAGGTCATGCCCCCTTGCTGCATGTCCTCTGGAAGAGCACAGTTCAGGGAGGAATTAGCACTGGGGTCTCTGCCACTCAGCAGGATTACACAATACTGAGCTTAGGGGCCCTGGTCCTCTGACCAGACAGGGCACCAAACAGTTAGGGGGCTCTAGCCTACATTCAGGGTAGAGCAGCAGTGTCTAAAAGCCTCGACCCTCCAGCAAGGAGTTAGGCGGCTCTGACTGCTATTCAGGACAGAGCAATAATAAGTCTATTAGCCCAGGCCCTCAAAGAGGGCAGGGCAGCAAAGTCAGGGAGCTTAGGCCTGTACTCCAGACAGAGCAACAATGAGTCTCTAAGTCCAGGCTCTCAAACAGGGTGGGACAGCAAACAGCTGGGGTCCTGGCTGTACTGGATCACAGACAAATGCAGGCCTCTTGGCCTGTGGTGAAGAGGCTGCCACGCCAGGGATGGAGTGGCAGGGGTAGGGGGACACGTAGGCCGACCCAACTCCTCTGCATCCTAGCCCAGGGCCCTAATAGTGGCAGAGTGGGTCAGCAGGGAAATCTGGCTGCAAAACGCTGGCCAGCTGTCAGTCAGCGAAACAGCTGAACTATATTCCGCTCCCCTGGGCTACTTCCTACACTCCCTTTTGAGAGGAAGTCCCGGGGTCGCCGTCCGCCTCACTGGGATACAGTTAACTGCAGCCCCAGCAACTCTTTAACATCTCCAGCTCCAGCAGTCCCTCCAGATCTTGGGGGCTCCAGTGGTTGCTGTGGGGTCCGAGCTACAGCAGCGGGTGAGAGATGTCGTTCTCCTCTGGCAGCTCCTCTGTCTGCCCACCAGGGAGGACTCGCACTTTTGTCCAGGAGAGAGGCCATGCCCCCTCGTTACTGTAAAGAAATGCGTTCTAATTTTCAGATGCAAGCAGAAAAGTGGGACCAATGAGGACTAATATTAGCTCATGACCAGCAACGGGACTATATTTTGTAAAATATATTATCAAATTCTTATTGTAGACATATAAATCTGATGTAAAATATATCTTCTCTCTATATGGGTAATAAAGGTTTAGTATATGCATAATACTTAGCATTCTGTAGAGTTTTCCTCCATAGATCTCAAAACATTTTGTAAAGGTAGGTAACAGTATCTCCATTTTACAAATGGAAAACTGAAGTATATAAAGGTGAAGTGACTTGCCCAGAGACCGTGTCACTGGCAGATCAGGGGATGAAACACAGGTCATCTGATTCTCAGTTCTGTGCTTTTCCCACTTAACCATTTAACCAAACAAAGTAATGAAAAAATAAATAAATTGGATACTGAATAAACCAGGTTCCTATACATATGTACTGCATAATAAATTTAGCAAAACAGATGGCTATGAATATAATTCATATAGTTTATATATACCATATATATTTATAGACAGACATTCTATTTTTATTATTCTCCCAAAGTGGCATGTTTGTGATATTTCATATATATTGGAAAAATTAAAATATTTCTTTACAATCATTTTCTTCTATATAGTAAGCATCTCCCTGGCAATAGTATGCCCCTTTCCCCCAACTTGGGTAAATTAGAGTGCAAGGGCATTTTTGCCTAAGTTAGTGGTTTAATTTTCCATGCTAGTTTAGGTGGTTTTGAATGCTCTTTTCAGCTGCTTTTCTTACTTCATGACCCCTCCTATCAGCTTCATGCCCTTACATTTAGGCCTCCTAAATGAAACTGCCTAAAATCCACTGGATGTAAAAGAACAACTTCAGCTCACTGAGCCAATTTCCTTGCACCTAGGCAGGACAAGGCTGAAGGGCCACCTAACTGAATATACTTCCACTCAATTAGTTATTTTGCTGATGAGGGGATTTAGTCCTATATTGTCCCTTTTTTGAGTGAGGGGCTTAGTATTATTTGTTTGTACATTGTCTAATACAATAGTGGCCTTTTCTCTGATTGGGACCCTTCAGTGGTACTATGATAGAACTAAGTTGTTATAGGTGGGACTGAAAACACAACCTATTATTAAGATTGTCCAGTACTTCCCATTATAGACCCTGTTTTCAGTTGCTTATTACATCACAAACTTTAACCTTTTGGAAAAAAATTTCCATGGTGGGTGTCTGCCTCATGATGATTTTGTTTGGAAAATTTCAGCTAAAATGGTTCAGTTAGTGGGAATGGGAGCCGATTGGGAAGGCAGGCAGGAGGATTGACTGCAGGGAGTGAGACAAATCAGAAGAGAAGCAGGGAGTGGGGATTGGGAGTGGGTTGGCCAGGAGATGAGGACCGGGAGAAGGAGACTGGGATTCTGGAGGGGTTAGGCTAGGACTTGCTGTGCAAGGAGACCAGGACTGTGATGAGAAGTCCGAGGAATGGAGACTTGGACTGCCAACGTGAGGAGAATGGGACTGGGATAAGGAGCCAATTAGAAAAGGAAGCAAGGAAAAGAGTGAAATTAGTGGATGGAATTAAGTCAGGATTGAATACTGTGATTACTAAGCTTATGGAGACCTCTAAGGGGTTAGAATCTGCTTAGAATCAATCTATTGCTGAAGGCAATCACAATGATATTCTATAGCCTGAGTCAGTCAAATTCTGCCCTCACTCACATCTATATGCACCTGCACTGAAATCATCAAGATTGCATTGTCATAAGTGAGGGCAGAATTTGGCCCAATATTTTCTTCTTATTACTGTAAAATAAAATGTACAAAACATATATGCAATACACAACAAATATATTACAGTTGCATCTACGATGAATACATGTTTACCACAGCCTTGAAGGATCATAGCACTTAAAATGTAAAAGACAATAATGACTTCATCTATCTACAAGGGCAGTTATGCAAGTCAACAGAGGACATATCTCATCACTGGGTAGATCACTTTCTATTTAAAATTCATCTTCAGTATTTAAACTTTCCTTATAAAATAGCTTCATTTAAAGCTGTGATCTCCCTGAAAAGGGTTCCAGGCCACCAAAAGAGCCTTCAAAGACTTATGAGAATTATGCTTCCATATCATCAAGACATTTCTGCTACTCAAAACGTTTTCCACTTAATGCCTTTCCTTCTATACTTTTCACAGTCTTAGGTTTGGAAACGACCTGGGGAGAGATTTTCCTTAGATTAAAAACTATTTATGATCAAAGAAGGGCCCATGACAGTAACTCTCACTGCTAGCACCACAGTTCTTACTGAGCATATTGTGTATTTCTGCCTGGCAGAGGTCGTCACTGGGGATGGAGCCCAGTCTTGGAACTGACTCCACAAAATATGTGGGGATCTCTGTCCTCAAACTGGTTCTTGCTCCCTCACAAGCTCTTGTACAAGAGAGGACGGGGAATTCTGACACCGCTATTACGCTGACTTCTTTAGCTGGCCATTACTGTTCATCCTCATACTAGCTAAATCCTGATTATGATCCTTCAACAGCACTTCAAACAGGTCATCTTCCCTTTGAACTCTCTATCACCACAAGCTAGTGCCGACACAGCGACTGCAGTGACATGGCCTTGCAATGGAGGAGAACATGGATGGCTGGGACTATGATTCTACATTGGCTTAGCTTGATCAATCACTTTCTAAAATAAATTCTTTGCACGTTAGAAATGTATAGGCTACTGACAACAGATCTTCTCCCTTATTTATCCTGATACTCTCCTCAGGATGTGGGCTACATAAACCCATTAATCTATCCAAAATTCTACCTCCAACTTCATTGAGGGGTTGGGTGAGTGGAGAAGATGATGTCTTTAAAATTAAGTAATTGAATGTTCAAGCTGCTTGGAGTCCAAACACATCCACTTTTGATGGTCTGCCCTGAGCTGTTTGATTCAGCAGGTAGGTTCTACTTCAAAGTTTTCCACTACCATGGCTGCTGTTCTTTGTAAATAGGGGGGACCTTTGAAATGGATGTGACTCTGTGACAGCATGTCAGAAATCAGGTTTTTTAAAAATCCTCCTATGCTGAAAACATTTTTTCAGTAACTGAGTATATTTTTTCTTGCCAGTCACTCTGACAGACCTTGTCATAGAGCTCTGTCCTTTTCAAAGGCTCCTGCTACTTGCACAGAACTTCATGAACACAGCTGCAAATTTTTACATAGATACTTCTCTGTCCACAACCACATTAGCTGATTGAAAATTCTGACAAGCATGACTTAACCAAATAAGGTTTGTAATATGCTGCATATATGGGAAAGTTTAAATAAATATCTCCCAAAGCACAGATGCATAAAACTGCAATTTAACACCTCTAAAATAATCCAAATATGCATAAAATTGTAATGAAATTAAGAACTATGCAAAAGCTATTTTTGTTAAATTTCAGTTAAACATTGATCTCAATTTCATTTTCCCCAAAGTGCTTGGAATCCTTTACACACTGCTTTGGGAAACAAAGGATAATGCGATAATTCCTTTTTTTATTATGTATTTGTTCAGCACAAACAGTATGCTCAGTTCTGTGCAAGACATACAAGGAGAAATCCCACTTGATTTTAATAGGGTCAGAATTTCACCCAAAATTAAGAGATTCCTTGCCCTATTGCCACATACATAGCACAAATAGAAGATTTAGAATCACCACATCATTAAGGGAAATGCAATCACTGTCATGAATCAGAAAAATCGAATATTCATACATTCGAAGTATCTCCATTTCTCATACATCATTGCTAATGTGAGTCACTAGATAAAGATGGGATGGAACACTTCATAATACTTGGCAGCCCTAAAGGATGAGAGATTTCTGCCATTATCTGAAGGGCTGCAGTAAAATTTATGACAGGTTTTGTCTCCTGAACATCTGGCAGAAATTCAAATTAAATCCCTCTCAGTCCCTTTGGAAACTGTAACTGTTTCTGCTATTCCTCCAAGGCATACTGAACAGTTTTTAAGTTCAGTACCTGCTTCTTCAAGAATAAAGCTAACCTGTGCCTTTAGATTAGATTAGAGCTATTCAATTTTGCTTAATAGAGAAGAAAACTAGTTTAAAAATAAGAAAATGTTCCGATAAATTCTGAATAAGCTTGAAAACAAGAAGGAATACACAGATATTTAAATAATCTCTAATAAAACAGTATATCCTGGAAAGATTGTGATATAGGTTTTACACTGGAATATAGCAGAAACTCATAACCTGATGGAATCTTTACATCCAATACTTGGAAATCCTCACAAACTGATAAAACTGAAACCCTAGAATCTTAGCAAAGATACAAAGATACTAGCTTTGCAGATAACATTTCCATAGGACATGAAGCATTAATAGTTTTTAAATAATTCAAGAGGATATTAATATCCCAACATGCCATCTACATAGGAATGATAGATCTGTTAAAATCAGCTGTCCTGCAAACTGAGATTATTCATGACACAATTTTATCTCTGGAAAACCAGCTTAATGCAAAAGCATACATCTTCAAAGTTGAAGTCTCAAGACTTACTTAAATATGGATATAAAACAGTTCAGAACTAATGCTGGAAGAATCTAAAGTGAAATGTGGGAAGAATTTGAAGTCAGATTTGAATAGTCATTCTGGGCACAAACTGCTGATGTGTCTGTCTCTCTCCACACGCACACACACTTCACCATGACTTCTTTCATACGTATGTTAATATTACACAATAGTTATAACTCATTAATGTTTTCTGATACACCTCTGTCATTAGGGATTTCTGTAGACAAGATGTGAGGGAGGAATTAGTGAGGTCACTGGAGAGATTTGAGTCTTTGTAGCCTGTATGTTTATTAATAGAATACCTTCCTTGGGACTGCTGGGAAATCTATCAGTTTAGGATGTGGAGATTGAAGCCATGATTGAAATGGTTACAGAGGAATAATCAACAGGCTGCTTGAATTGACTCCTGATTAAATTTGATGGTTATCTGAATCAGTGGCAACTGAGTAAGCAAATTTAATTTTCCAGCCTAGATATAGTTCATCCCTTTTCCAGGGATTTGAAGCTGGATGACTGTAGACCAACAATTTTGTCTTCCTTTTGTGTCTACATGGTGGTTGCTGATCCAAAAAGATTTATCTGTTTGTTAAACCACACATCCATCGCCTCCCAAAGGACTGGGCCTCCGTACGGGGCATCTGCAACCAAGTTTTACTTTCATGGAATAATGTAACTGATTCAGAAATCAAACATCTTGGGCTAGCAAAAATAGAATCCCTAGTGACAGTTCTGAAACTAAAGAACTTCTCATATTTTCCTATCATCAGTACATAAATTACTTTCATTCTGTTGTCTGGAATAAAATGTATGGTACATGTTAGCCCTGAGATGGCTACAGTATGAGGGAATTAACTGAAGCCACTCCAGACAATTAACAGGCTGTTTCTATTCTCCATTGTTTGTCCTAAACCAAAATAAGCTTTGTCTTGGAAAAGAGACACACAGACATTCAGGCAATACAATAAATGAAAGGTGAAGTGAATATGATATTTTGAATCCATCCCTCCAATTGTAAAAGGGCTTCTTAAAGCAAGTTTACCAGACTCTCTCCTCCTCCCCCAAGGTTTATAGATTATTTTTCCTCTTAAGGCAAGTTTACCAGACTCCCCCCCACCTCCAAGATTTATTGATTCTCTTTCCCTTCCCCAGTGCAACAGTAAATGTTGCAAGATACTGTTTTATAACATTTCAGCTGAATATGCTGGCAATAAAACCAATAAGTAACTTATTGTAACAAAAGGCTAGGTTCCACTGAAATCCCTTATCCCACTTTAATACTTTCAGATGATTTTCTTCTCTACATTGGATTCACTGATGGAGAACTGGATATATTTTTACTATCTCTGAACATGAAAACTGGAGCATCAATAGACAATGTCACAATCCACTGCCAGTGCATCAGGTTTTGTGAGTGTAAGTGATTTGGTTGGGCCGAGAGAGGGAGACACAAAAACATTAAACCCTGATTCCTAATTTCCGTGGGCCTACTTCACAGTAGTAAAGTTAAGCATGTGCCTTAGTGTTTGCAGGACTTGGAGGCTTAGTTTGCAAATATTTTCCAAGTAAGCCAACTTAAGTTTTTTAATCTCAAAGGCAATGATTCAGCACCCCACTTAAGAACATTAATTTTCCCACTCTGTTTAGTGGATTAAAGTTAAGCAGTTGCTTACGTTCTTTGCTGAACTGGAGCCATAAAGTACCAAGTTTGTTTCTTCCAAGAAGAGATAATACTGTAGTTGCCAATGAGACAACTTTAAAAATGCAGAAGAATGAGGGGCTTTTATATTTCATTTACAAATAGGGAGGGGGAGCAAAATTGCCTTCTTATAATTATTTATTTGTATTTCAGTAGTGTCTGGAGCCTCCAAAAAAGGTTGGGCTCCATTGTGCTGGGCACTGTACAAACACAGAGTATGAGGTAATTCGTGCCCTGACAAGCTTGCAGTTGAAGGTCCCAATCCGATAAGCACTAATCATATGTTTAATTTGACTCAAATGCTTTAAGTGAAGTATGTAACTAAGTGTTTGCAGGATCAGAGCCTAAACAGAAAAGACAAAGGAAATCTTACTATTGCCATGTTACAGATGGAGAACTGAAGCACTGCCAGATAACTGACTTGCCCAAAGTCTGTAGCAGAGGCAGGAATTGAATCAAGATCACCTGAGACTCAGTCCAGTTAATTAATCATAAAACTCTTCTTCCTCTCAAACTTCATAGTACACCCTCATTGCTATTGCCTCTCCATGACGTTGTTCATATAATATGAACAAATACGAATCATCTTGAATGACAAAAATTCTCCAGCTGAACCAAAAATAATTTGATGAATGACTAGGCTTTGAAAAAACATTGATCAGATTTGTTTATGCTCTTGAACGATCTAGTCTTGTGAACTATCACTTTTAAAACTTTTATTTCAAAGAGTCCATTTGGAAATGTTTTGAACAGAGAACATATTAAAGACCTGGGGGCAGACTGTCATAGCTTGAGCAGCTATGACAATTCACACCAGCTGAGGATATAACCCTTAGACTTTAGAGTTCAAACTCCACCTGCTTCGGGAATACTAAAAAACAACTTAGCTGGCCCTCAGAATTTTTAAATTCCCAAGATCTCCATAACTACTTGATTTAATGCTTAAATAGATTTTGATTCAAATATTAATTCCTACTGCCTGACTGCTTGCACAGAATTCTTATGAATGGCAATCTTCTTCGCAGACCAATTTAATAGAGTCATGGGGATATTATTAGGAGAAATATAGATTATTCATTTCAATATGCATTACTCTGCATTTAGCAAAATTAAAATTCAGTTGCTGTTGTACTATCCTGCGTTTGGTTAGAATTTTCTGGAGGTTTTTCCTACAATCCTCCCTATTATTTTACTAATCTAAATAGTTCTGCATCATCTGCAAATTTCACCACTCCTTCCCCTACCAAATCATTAACAAACATGTAAATAACATGTAGCAGAGAAGAGGTAGAATGCTTTTGTGGAATAAGCATGTATTTATCCTCAGTGGAACAGTTACTGGGCCGAACAGAAAGACTCTGTAGTCCTGTGATTAAGGAACTCACTGGGGAAGTAGGAAACCCAGAATCTAGTCCCCCTCCTCAAATCGGTCTTTCATTATTTATTCATAGTGGAACAGTTCAATGGGAGATACTGAGGGAGTCTCAAATCAGACTATTCCATATCTCAATGGTTGGACCACTCTTCTAAGAGGTGGAAGACCCACTGGCAGAGAGGGGAGAATTGAACCTGGATCTTCAATATTCCAGGGAAATGTTCTAGCCATTGGGCTAAAAGTTATAAGATGTGCAGCATTGCCACCACCATGACCGCCTCCTCCTCCTCTGGTGGCCAGACTGTGAATGAAACCCAAACCAGTAGATGGTCTCTGAATACGCCTACCCGATCTGGCCCAGCATGTGACTTAGGCAGAGGAGTGTCCGTTTCCCCCTAGTTTGTGAATCAGTCTGGGGGTTAGGGGGAAATAGACATCTGGACAATTACAGTAAGGAGGCAGGGCATATGCTCAGAGACAGAAACATAGGAACTGGGGCAACTTTTACCCTGAAAACTTGGGTACCTACAGGGTTTGACAGGAGTTTTCTGGATTGCAGTGTACCCTAAAAAACCAGAAATTTTGGCAGCTAAATCTGAGTGCCTAAGTATCTTTGTGGATCTCGCCGTCTCTAAAATGGGATAATACTTTTTTGATTCACAGTGATATTCTGAGGATTAGGTACTCTGTACAGAATTTTTAATTTATAAAGAACTATTATAAATATTAAATAGCATTATTATTATTATAAAATAATTCTTTGGGTCCACCTTTATCTTCCTAGCCTCTATTAATTTTTATTTACTTATATTAGCAGATGTAGTTTTACCCACAATGCTATATTGCCAACCCCCAAAACCATGAGGTTGTTCAAAAATCATGAGTCAGGACCCCAAAATCATGAGATTGGCTTAAATCTTGAGGTTTAAAAAGTATATAATAATTCACAGATATTTTTATTTGCCTTTCGTTATTTGAACTTGAACTTTTCTCTACAATCATGTCATCTAGAAATTTACTTTTGTTTAAAAATGAAAGCTGAGAGTCTCACGTTATCACATGACTCCAGAAGCTGAAATTTTAAGAAAAAACATCAAATAACATCAGAGCTGGCAACACTGCTGTATGATTTTCTCCTCTATCCTGCATTTTTCCTGAGAAGTTGTCTCCCTTTCTTGTGAGATCTTGTCAAAACCTGTTTGAAAATTCAAACACATGGAGCCAATATTTTATTTACACGTCTCTTTCAGAGAATTTTAACATAGTAAATCAGCACAAATTTAGCCTTACAGAAGCTATGTTGATCTGACCTTCCTGAATATATGTATAGTATCCAAGAGTTATAACATTCAATACCTGATTATTTAGCCACATTTTATTCACTCCTTGTTACTTTGGTTTTGCTCTTCAGCACTGAGGCCTTGGTTACACTGGCACTTTATAGCGCTATAAAGCCGCTAGGAGCACTATAACCTCCTACCCGTCCACACTGGCGAGGCACATAGAGCGCTATAACCTCGGAGTTATAGCGCTACTGGTAATCCACCTCCACACGGGGAATAAGGGCTGTAGTGCTGCTGCTGTAGCGCTACGGCGGGAATGTGAACACCCACTGTGCATTAACTGGCCTCCAGCCCATCCCATAATTCCTGTTCGAGCCACTCTGGTCATCACTTGCAAACTCTTTTGTCCTGTCCTCAGGTGACCACACGTCAGACCCGCCCTTTAAATTTCCAGGGAAATTTGAAAATCCTCTTCCTGTTTGCTCCAGCCTGGCGTGGAGTGCTCTTCAGGGAATCTTTGCAGGTGACTGTTTTGCTTCACCATGACTCCACGCACCATGCCTCCTCGCAATAGGCGATCCCCAGCGTGGAGCAATAGCGAGGTGCTGGACCTCATCAGTTGTTGGGGGGAAAAGCCTGTTCAGTCTCAGCTGCGGTCTAGCTGCAGAAACTATGATACATATGGCCAGATATCACGGGTCATGATGGAGAGGCCATGAGCGGGACACTCTGCAATGCCGGGTAAAAGTCAAGGAGCTCAGGAATGTGTATCGCAAAGCCTGCGAGGCAAACAGCCGCTCCGGGGCAGCCCTGGTGACTCACAGATTTTATAAGGAGCTGCATGTGATACTTGGTGGTGATCCTACATGCACTCCATCGACCACCACGGACACTTCCCAGCCCACCAGTGAAGTGGGGGGAAGAGGAGAACGAAGAAGAGGACAACGAAGAGGAGGAGGAGGAGGCGGCGGTGGCAGCGGCAGCAACCCAGGGCACGGAGGAGTCCCAGGACGCATGTAGCCAGGAGCTCTTCTCAAGCCAGGAGGAGGGCAGCCAGCCGCAGCATCCGGCGGTTGCCGGGGGCAGGGCAGCAGCGGATTGTGGAAGTAAAGCTGCTTTTCTATTGGGAAGGCAGGAAGCTTGGGGTGGAAAGGGATGCTTGCATGCTTGCCTACATGTGGAATAGTGCATTGATGTAGTCTATCACATCGCGGTAATCGTCATCAGTAATCTCTTCAAAGGTCTCAATAAGAGTGCTTGCAATGCGCCTGTGCAGGTTTCTTGGGAGAGCCAGTGTGGCTCCCGTCCCAGTCACTAGTCCCCGCTACTGTGCTACGAGGGATGGGGGGAGCATTGCTGCACAGAGGCAAGCTGCATATGGCCCTGGGCAGAAGTCGCATCTCATTAGAATGCCCTCCCTTTCTTCCTTGGTCACCCGCAGCAGCAGGTTATCTTCCAGGATGAACACCTACGGAGAATGTTGGGACAGTGTTCAGAGTAGGGTTCCCGCCACTTCTCTGCATTCTCTCCCAGACATAGCACAGCATGGCAGGGAAACAATCATTCCCCCGGCACCTGGAGAGGACTCACCATGGCAGGGGCTCCGTTGTTGTCTGTGTGCTCACTGTGGGCCAGGCAAACAGGGAATGCGGGGGAATCATCGGCATGTCTGCTGTTTAAAAGGGAGCCTCTGTTAAATGTTTCATTCTCCCTCTGTAGGATCGACCTTGAGCCCTGTGCCACCGCTGTTATCAACAGCTGACAGGCTGAGGCGACTGAGGAAGAGGCCACAAAAGAGCAAAGAGGATCTAGTACAGAAAGTAATGCAACAGGCTGTAACCGAGAATCGAATTGCACAGAAGTGGAGGGAGAACGAGAGCAAGTTGAGGGAGAAGGCGCACCAGGAGAACGTGATTCACCGGCGGGAAACCACCGATGAGCTGTTCTCATTACTGCAGGTTCAATTAGAGACTACGCAGCGGATTGCCGCCATTCAGGAGGAGAAGCACCGCACTTGCTGCCCCCTTTATCAGTTGCCCCAAAAGCCTTCCCCTTCTGGCCCTCTGGCCCCTCTGGGCCACTATCATCAGCTATCTGATTATTACCACCCACAGCTGCCTCCAACCCCCTCGTCTTCACCGACCAACCCCCAAACCCAGGACCCTTATCCACTGCACTCAACCCCTAATAACATGCCTTGTTGCCCTCTGGAAATGGGGTTCAGAGGACACAGCCACTTGGAGGGCACTGGAGAGTCTGAGATCTGGACATATTCCAATCTCTGACTGACCCCATCCCACCCTAATTGCACCTCTCCCTGCTTCCCCTACACATTCTTCATAACCTTTTCTTTCAGCAACTGAAGTAGCTGTTGAATAAATGAATTGCCTTTTTAATAAATGGGTTTTTTTATTCAGTGTACATAGATTATTAATGGCTACAGAAAATCAAAAGCCTTTTCCTATTAAAAGAATGCACCCTCCCTCTCTCTGCACTTCCCATTAGAACTGGCTTTCAGCCTCAAAATACTCCCTCAAGGCATCCCTGATCCTTGCAGCCTCACGCTGGGCCCCTCTAAAATCCTGCTCTCTGGCTGTGCATATGTGACCTCCAGATGTTGAACCTCTGAGGACCATGCCTGAGTGAAGCCTTCGCCCTTCCGCTCACAAAGATTATGTAGGGCACAGCATGCGGAAATAACCGCGGAGATACTTCCCTCAGCCAAGTCTAGCTTTCCATAAAGACAGCGCCAGCACGCTTTGAGACATCCAAAAGCATACTCCACAGTCATTCGACACCAGCTAAGCTTGTAGTTGAACCTTTCCTGGCTGCTGTCCAGGCTCTCTGTGTAGGGTTTCATGAGCCAGGGCATTAAAGGGTACGCGGGGTTGCCAAGAATCACGACAGGCATTTTGACTTCCCCCACGGGGATCCTCTGGTCTGGGAAAAAAGTCCCAGCTTGCATCTTCTTGAACAGGCCGGTATTGCGGAAGATGCTTGTGTCATGCACCTTTCCAGACCAGCCTGCGTTAATGTCAGTAAAAGGCCCACGGTGATCCACAAGCGCCTGGAGAACCATGGAGAAGTACCCCTTTTGGTTAATGTACTCCTCTGCTAGGTGGTCAGGGGCCAGAATAGGTATATGGGTCCCATCTATCGCCCCTCCACAGTTAGAGAAACCCATTTCTTCAAAGCCAGCCACGATGTCATGCATGTTACCAAGAGTCACGATTTTCCGTAGCAGGATGCGATTAATGGCCTTGCACACTTGCATCAACTCGACTCCAATGGTCGACTTTCCCACCCCAAAGTGGTTGGCCACCGATCGGTAGCTGTCTGGGGTGGCCAGCTTCCAGATTGCAATAGCCACCCGCTTCTCCACCGGGAGGGCAGCTCTCAATCTGGTGGCCTTGCGCCAAAGGGCGGGGACGAGTTCAGCACACAGTCCCATGAAAGTGGCTTTTCTCATGCAAAAGTTTTGCAGCCACTGCTCATCATCCCAGACTTGCATGATGATGCGATCCCACCAGTCAGTGCTCGTTTCCCGTGCCCAGAAGCGGCGTTCAACGGCTGTAAGCATGTCCGTTAATGATACAAGAAGTTTTGTGTCAAATGCATTCACCGCCTTGATCTCGTCTTCAGACCCATCACTGTCATCTCTCACGTCAAGGATTAACTCCACTGCACACTAAGATGTGCTGGTGACAGTCATCAGCATGTTCCTCAGCAGCTGGAGATTCATTGCGGCACTCGAAAATGGAAGACGGAGCGCGCCTTGCTGAAACCGTTGAAAGATGGTGCCTGAGGTGGACGGAAACACAGGGATTGCTGGGATATGACACGAAGCATCATGGGTAGTTGGAACAGGATGCAGAATGCCCCGCAAGCGACGCTCCCTTACCACAAGGCATTGCGCCAGATCGGGAAGAGGTGCTCTGTGGGATACCTGCCCTAATGTGCTGCTCTTAATGCCGCCTGAAGTGCTGCAAATGTGGCCATGCTGTACCGCTGGCGCGTCTAAGTGTGGACACGCAATAGCGCTATACCTATTGCTGTATACGGGGACCGCTATAACCAAAGCGCTATAATCCTGTAAGTGTAACCATACCCTGACTCTAATATAGTGTTTTTGAATAGCCTTCAGGTTGATTCTATGGATTATGGCCCCAATCCTGCGAACATTTACATAAGTGCTTAACTTTATGTACAAGAGTTATTCCATTGACTTCAGAGGGACTTCTTAAGTGTGTAAAGTTAAGCATGTCTGAAAGTGTTTTCAGGATCAGAGTGTAAAGATGTGTCTTAATTAGATACATTTTCAGTTTGCACCAATATGATTTAACCTGGTCATTTATGGTAATTTAGTTTGCCCTGCACCCTATTTGAAACAGGTTATCAGCGTTTCAGAAGAAAAAACTCCCCTCTGTGTGTTATGGTGTTGCCCATTGCTGATTCCCATTCTAATCCATAATAGTCAAACAATCTGTCCTGAGTAACAGCGACCATCTGTTTTCCTAGTTATTCTCTGAACCAGTTCCTGTGTATCACAGAAGACTAGGTTGATAATTAGTTTCTTTATTGAATGCTCCAGAACCAGTTACTGATAAAAGCTGATTACAATGACAGAAGTTACAGAAGGAATCAGGTTATATGGAAATTTTATATAACTTACCTTAATATTAGTAGTTCTAATCTTCAATAGCACAACCTTGCACCCTTATTCTTGTGGAATATCCTTTCAAATGAATGAACTAGATGCTAGATGACTGCTGCTAAGACAGTTAATATTTCAATGGCATCCATTTGTCTAACACCAGATGAGATGAATGGGATCAGTCTGCCTCTCTCTGAGAGACAGGTTACCCACACAGTAGAACAGTCTCTCATCAGTTTGCCTTTGGAAGGTATTTTTGCAACTGAAATGAAAGTTAATTAAAAATAAATCTTAATTTCTTCAGAAAATTACCTTAATAACAGAAATCCACAAAGAGAACTTAAATCTCCAGAGAGTGATGTTACTTGCATGTGGATTTCTAGTTTCTCTGTCCTGAAAAAGGTGGCTGGACGAGGAATTGTACTTTGGCCAACAGAACTATCTAAAGATGACAGCTTTAACATGTACTAAGTACTCATTTAATTCTGGAAAACGTCGCAGATATGCAAGAGCATTGACTCCAAAAATCCTAATCAAGTCCTCATTGTGGTGCTGTCATTTAACGTGCAGTTTTCAGCTAAAAATGGCCTACAGGGGAATATATGTTTGTACTGTTTTTGCTGAAATCAAACTTTTTTTCTGTGTGGGGTTTTTTCGATTATAAATGTAGAAAACACTATGACTAGATTTTCAAACAGAGCCTGTGTATTTTGAGACTCTTCACAGGAGCACAGTATTGCCAACACTAAGGCTCATTCCCTTAGGCTCCTAACTTCTGTTGAATTCAGTGGAAATTAGGAGCCTAAATACTTTTACGGTTCTGGCTAAGTGATCAAAAATCACAAGTCTGGAAAAAAAAGTTAAGGTCTCACGATTTTTAAGCCACACTTAAAAGAATAATACATTTGGGATTCTTTTTATTTTGATTATTTGGGTTTTTGAGACTTCAGCGTTCTTGTTTTCAAGTTTCTCTCTACTTATGAGACTCTAGACAATTTCTTAACAAAATGAAAGCAGAGTTCTCATATAATCACATGCCTGTAAAAAACAAAAACAAAAACCCCAACAAATATCATGAGACTTGTGATAAAATGGTAAAAGTTGGCAGCACTGGAAGCACCTGCTACTCACACAGACTTCAATTAGATCTGCAAGGGCACAGCACTTTTGAAAATCAGGCCCAACAGATCTCCAGCTGGGCACCCAAAATCAAAGGCCACTTTTGAAAAATTTTGGCCCAAGCATTAGTGGAGAACAAGCAGGATTCCGACATTGTTCCACAGAAGTGAAGTCTGTAGAACAGAAGTTAAGTTCCACAATTTAACTGAAGTGGGAAATCTGTTTAAAATGTTTTGGTTCTGTTTCTATTTTACTCAAGTGGCCTGATGACAAAAAAAGTTTTTGTTAAAGATTCAACACTCTTTTCACTTAAGTCCAGCAGAAAGAGCCAAATTAACACCCCCAGTGACTTCTCTGGCAAAACCAGAAAGACTACATGTACCGGTCCTGATATTTCTTCATTAAAAAAAAAAATCAAAAGTAAAAACTTTAAAAAGCAGGAACAGCAAACCCCTTCCCCCAGGGCTCTCTGTGTATCACAAAAACAAAAAAGGGACATCTTTAAATCTCTTTTTGCCAAGACACCTTTAAAGTCTTTGCCAAGGTGTTTACTAAGGTCAATCACCTATGCAGAGAGCCTGTTGCAGAACCAGGGCTTACATTACTTTTGCCTCCCCTATGGTAGAATCATAGATTCCCTGAAGTATCAAATGTAGGAGGCAGAATGTGAGACTAACTAAGGGGTCACTTGGAGCATTGGGCTCTGGTTTTATACAAGCAATGGCCTAGGGCAGTGGCTCTTAACCTTTCCAGATTTCTGTACCCCTTTCAGGAGTTTGATTTGTCTTGCATACCCCCAAGTTTCACCTCACTTTAAAACTACTTGCTTACAAACTCAGATATAAAAATACAAGTATCACAGCACACTATTACTGAAAAAGTGCTTGCTTTCTCGTTTTTGGCCATACAATTATAAAACCAATCAACTAGAATATAAATATTGTACTCACGTTTCAGTGTATACTATCTAGAGCACTAGAAACAAGTCATTGTTTGTATGAAGTTTTAGTTTGCACTGAGTTCGCTAGGGCTTCTTATGTAACCTGTGGTGAAACTAGTTAAATATCTAGCTGAGAGCTGCACACCCCCAGGGATACACAAACCCCTGGCCTAAGGTGCTGCAGTAATGACAATAGCATTGCAGCTGCGCGGGATGAAGGCCGCTGCTGGTTGACCCTGGCAGCTCGAGAGGGGGCTCGTGCTTGGGAGCAGGAAGCAAATCACAAGACAGCTGAGGGCCCTGTAGGGAAAACTCCGCTAGGACGCTCCTCTCTCTCTTTCCGACCCCGCTTTCGGACTCCTCCCGCAGCGGCTGCCGTGGAGACAGCAGGGCCCGCCCCTGGCTCGGAAGCCGCGGATGGGCGGGCGGCGCCTCCCGCTGAGGGGGGCGTGTTCGGCCAAACACTCAACGCGTGGAAACTTCTCCGAGCCCGTCCGCGGCGCTGGGTCCGCTCTGCCCCTTCGCCCCACTGGCTCCGGCGGGGCTGGGGACGTGGCTGGCAGCCCGCGGCTTGATTTCTCCCCGGGGACAGGAGCGCGCCCCCCACCATGACTCCGCTGCAAGATAAAGGGGATAAAGCGAGCCCGCCGCCTTAGCCAGAGCAAGCCCCGGTCGGGAGAGGAGGGTCGGTCGGGCGCCCTCCTGCGCCAGCAGCCGCCGCGGTGCCTCCCGGGGAAGGGGGGCGACATGCCATGGAAGGCCGGGACTCCGGACTGTGGGGCTTGGAGCAAGTGCTAGCGCCTTTCGGGGCCCGCCAGCAGGAGGGGACGGCTCGGCTGCTCCCGCGGGACCCCTGGCGAGGCAGCTCCGCGGAGCAAGAGCCAGAGGGGGCGGCGGCGGCCGCGCTGCCTCTGCAGGAGCCTTGGGGCGAGCCGGAGCGGGCCGGAGCCGCTCCCCCGCCGGAGGATGGGGAGCTGTTGCTGGGGCTGCGCCGCCGCGGCGGGCGGTCCCTGTCGCTACCCGCTAGCCCCAGCCTGGCGGCCGCCCGGCTCTTCCCGCCGCCGGAGGAGGGCAGCGGGGACTGCTGCACCAAGTGGAAGAAGCGGGTGCAGTTCGCGGACTCGCTGGGGCTGAACCTGGCCAGCGTGAAGCACTTCAGCGCGGCGGAGGAGCCGCAGGTGCCGCCCGCCGTGCTCTCCCGCCTGCGGCGCCTGCCCCTGGGGGACTTCAGCGCCGCGCTCGGCCTGGGCTGCGGGACCCGCCCGGCGCCGCCGCCGCCGCCTCCCCTGCAGCTGGTGCCCGACTTCCAGCCCCCCGGGGCGCTGGCGGCGGCCGAGCGGGTGCGGCGGGAGCGGGTGTGCCTGGAGCGCTTGGGCCACCCCTTGGCGGCCCTGGACGTGCGGGGCACCGTGCGGGTGCTGAGCTGCCCGGGCCCCAGGGAGGTAATGGTGCGCTACACCTTCAACGAGTGGCTCTCCTTCCTGGACGTCCCGGCCCTGCCCCTGCCCGGCCCCGCGGGGAGCGAGCCCGCTACCGAGTGCTTCCACTTCAGCCTGTACACCCCGCCCGGCCTGCAGGAGGGCTCCGCCGTGCACTTCGCCATCTGCTACCGCAGCCAGCAGGGCGAGTACTGGGACAACAACGGGGGCAATAACTACACCGTGCGCTGCTGCCGCCCCGCCCCCGGGGGGCTCCCCGCAGCGCCCACCGCAGACACCGGCCAGGGCGACCCGTCGGGGTCCCTCTACTGAGCGCCGTGAACCGCACCAGCACTACCCAGCATGGGGCAGCCTCTGCTTCAGCTTAGCCCGGGAGCAAAGCAGCACTGCTCAGCTTGGGAGCAAAAGCAGCGCTCTCCTCTGAGCCTACTTTGGGGGCAAACAAGCCGCTAGCCAGCTAGCGCCTTGCAGGGAGCCTGGAGCCAGCCACCATTGTGCCGAGCCCGTGGTGGGTTGGGTGTGGTAACAAGCAGCCGACTATGAATGCCCCGTCCTTCAGCCCAGAAGGCAAACTCTGCCAAGCCAAGCCCTGATACCACTGCAGTGTCCCATCCCTTATAGTCACACCCTGGAACAACCCTGCACCAGTTTCCCTGGGAGATCTTGCTGCATGGTCACTGGTTTCTGAGCCTCCCATTGGAATGTGGCTTGTTTTGGGACCTCCTACCGTCAGCCTTAAAGTTGTAGAAAAAGCTAGGTCTGACCTGTTAGTTCCGGTATTGTTAGTTCACCATTTTTTGTAAAGGAAATGAACTCTCAAGAGCTGCTAGAAATCAGCACACTTCCCTCCCATAAACTTTTCTCTTTAGAGTTGTTTAAAGAGATCTGGAAACAAGATCTTTTTGTGATTGATTTTTTTAAAAAAAAATATTTTTCTCTAACTTGACAATGGTGCCTTATATGAAGTTTCCTATTTAATACACTGAATTTAAGGAGAAAACTTTAAATCCAGTGTTGTGACTGTGCTATGCTTATGCATTAGTCATTTTCCTTTGGACTGACAGATAATGCAGGCACTTTCCCTTTTATGGGTATGTAGGCATTTCCTAGAAGCCGGGACAGATGTAGGCAAAAACTGAGTTATTTTGGCTTGTAGAAATCCAACTCTTTTTTGAGAGGGAGAACTGGGTGAGGGTCAGTCCCCAACCCTCATAATTCTTAGGTACTGATTCTACAAACACATGGATTAAAAAAAGAATTGAATAAGTTTATGGAAAATAGGTTCATCAATGGCCATCCCATGCTTTGGATGTCCCTAGCCTCTGATTGCCAGAAGCTGGGAGTGGATGGCAGGGGATCGATCACTTGATGATTGTCTACTCAGTTTGTCCCCTTGGCTGCACCTGGCATTGGCTGCTTTTGAAAGACAGGAGGATACTGGGTTAGATGGATTCTTGGTCTGACCCAGTATGGCTGTCCTTTTGCTTAACTTTACTTGTGTGATTAGTCAATAGGGCTACTCAAGCACTTAAAGTCAAGCACATATGCCTTTGCCAGACCATTAAGGAATTTAAAAGCTTAAGTTCAGTCAGTACTCTTCGCATAGTCAAATGAGGGGCCTAATTCTTTCACCCCCTTCCAAAAGCAACAAAATATGACAGCAGTCTTCCACTTTGTTTTTCATTTAATAGAGTCCATAACATCATTTTCATGAGTGTGAGCACTTTCTGATTTACTTGAGTGTCCCATCTTTGCTGTAGTTTTGGAGGCCCTGAATGACGGAAAATACCCTTCTTTCCTTGTAAGTTAGTGCACTTCAACATTGTTCAATGGCTAATGCACTTCCCACCTACCATAGCCTTGTTTTATAAAGTTCATGTGTAGCTCTGGCTAATCTAACACACACAGGAGTTGCTTTTTCCTCCGAGGTAGAAATTTAAAATAGTGATGGTTTTTCTAACGGTATGTAACTGTGGTGCAGTTACCTCTATAGCACCACAGTGAAAGACGACATTTCTGTTGCTGTAGTAAATCTACCACCCCCAAGAGGCACTAGTTAGTTTGATGGAACAATTCTACTGTCAGTCTTGCTGTGCCTACACAGTTGGTTAGGTTGACCTAACTGCATCACACGGGTGTGAAATTCTGAACAGGATGGATTTTTGTACAATTTGGCATGGGTAAATATTTCTGTTAGGGATGACTACCTGAGGAATGGTTTTATGAAGTTGAGTCAGGTCTTAGTTTTCCATGGTCCTCATTAATGAGTGAAAATAAATGGTTTCCTTCAACTCTTTTCATGCTATATTCATAACCACATTTCTGTAGGTATTTATAGTACCTTATTCTGTTTAGGATGAAGGCATGTGCTCTACGTGTAATTTTTCACTACATATTTGTAAGAGACCCCATTCGCTAACATCTAATTGGTATAACAAGATAAGTAGCACAGAAAAGTACAACTTTTTACATTTAGCTGACTGATATATATTGTTTAAGTGCATGGAGCTGTAATTTATAGAATTGGATGCTCCAAGACTTGTCTACATTATAGAAAGCTAAGGGCTTGGTTACACTTGCAGCTTTATAGCACTTTCGGTTATACCCGCCTTCGGATATAGCTTCAGGGAAAGCGCTCAGTGTGTCCACACTGACAGCCACAACCGCATTGGCGTGGCCATGTTTGCGGCACTTGCAGTGGCATTTTGAGTGGTGCATTATGGGCAGCTATCCCAGCATTCAGCTGGCTGCAACGTGCTTTTCAAATGAGGGGGGTGGGGTGAAGAGTGTTGTGTGTATGTGGGGGAGAGCGAGTGGATTTTTGGAATGCTGAGTGTGTCAGTACGCTGTCATTTAAATGCAAATCCTCCTAATCTTCTGCTTCTCACTCACTCAATAAACTTTTGCTTTGTTGATTTGCTCGCTTACAGATAAGCTCCGAAAACATACTTCTGCATTCCTCCATCTGAGTTCAAAACAAAGGGAAGAGAGGTCAATAGACTTAAGTAGATTAGGGGGCATTTCCAGAGATCACTCAAAGCGCAGTATTGTTACTACCCGTTTACACTGGAGCTAAAGCGTATCACCCAATACGCAATAGCTGTTAATCCTCTGTCAAGGAGGAGTACCAGGACCGCTACAGCCGTGGACTAATAGCATTCTACGTGCCCTTCCAGTGTGGACGAGTAGTAAGGTAGAGCGCTCTGGGAGGCTTTATTGCGGTATAAAGTGCCAGTGTAACCAAGCCCAAACTTAATGTAATACTCAATTACAATGTGATAGTGCCCTCTAAAGGTTAAAACATGGTATGATTTTTGCAGTGTGGATGGTCAGACTCTGTTAGTGAATCACATTATAACCTTGGACTTTGTAGGTCTGTAAGCAGCAATCAGGGTGATGGCTAAAACATGGTTTAATCCTGTCTGAGCCACAGGACTAAATTATGGTTCACCTGTGTTAGGGCACTAATATTGCAAGCACCTGCCATGACGCATTAGATTTTCAGGGTGTATAGACTTTTTTAGCATTATGGAACCCTCAATTTTCAATGGAGTTATTACTTGAACATTTCATAACTCAACTTGACCTATGTTATTGTAATATAGTACTTCAATGTGTATTTGAGGTTGTACACAGTAAGTTGTATAAATATAAACTGAAAGAGAAATCCCAGTAGTAATTCTACAAGTGTATACTCCCCCCAAATATGCACCGAGTCCATATATTTTGAAAAGGAAAATAGTAAAATGGTTTACTGTCCACAATACATTAACTTTTTTAAAAAAGTCGTATAAACAGAATACTACATGGGAAAAGGCAAGCTGATTTGGTTTCTTAAGATGGCAAAGACATAAACATTAGATGGTTACCCCTTGAAGTTTATGCTATTGCAGCTGAGATATAATGCCAAAAGTATTGAGCCCAATTCTTCACTGAATTACAGCATAAAAAAATTAAAAATATATTTTAAAAATGATTATTCAAGGTCAAATCTAGCCCATGCTGGGAGAGGGAGAGGAAAAGAGAGAGAGAGAGTAGAGATGGTAGCAGTATGTCCAAAAATCCTGGTGTCAGGAATAGATTATTCACAGCAGAATGTTATCTGGTATGAAACAAACTCTGGCAAAGTTCTGCCATTTTGGAGACCAACTCTGCAAAACTTTCCAGACCACTAACTTATCATCCTATACCTTATACCTATTCAAATAGGAAAAGATAGGTATTCTTGATCTGTTCTTCCCTAGTTTTGCTGGGGTCCCAGATACAGATTGGAAACTGTCTCATAAAGCAGTTAGGGTGCTGAATGAGTTATAGATATTAACAAGCATTATAAAAGTATGAATAAAAATCACCCTCTAAATTAATGTTTCACATCCATGGTATGTGATATTATGAGCTCAATAGTTGTCCAGTCATCTTTATAGCCTTTCAAGAAAAACAAAAAGCAGAGAACTTTTTTGTCTTCCTCTAAACATCATAAAGGACCAACTCAAAAAAGCTAACTCTTTTATCTTTGCTAGTCACTTTTAGAGTAAAAATCCCTCCCGCACACCATCTCTCAGCCAAGTGTCTAAAAGTTCAAGACATGAAAAGCACTGTTCTCCATGGATAAAATGCAAAATATTTAAAGTACTTTTTAAATTACAGCTATCATATCGTTCCCTACCTACAATGTTGCTGACACTATTACTAAAAAAAAAAAATCTTCCTGCTTTGACAATAGGTAAGACACTTTTTTCAATATTAAATGCTAAAGTGCTTTTTTTAAAGTAAAAATAGGATGGAGACTCTCTACTGAGTTACATGTGCTCAGTTTTCAGCAAGGCAGTCAGTATGTTGCACTTCTTTCAGCTGTAGATTTCGAAGATTGCATCAGCATGATTTTCTGCATTCTCATAGATGAGGTAACTGAAGCCTACAGAGATATAGTGACTTGCCAAAGATTACCCAAGAAGTCAATGTCATAACCAGAGTTAGACTCTGAGTCTGAGTGCTAGAACCTATGCGTAATCCAGTGGATGTTAGTGCTGTTGGCATATGTAATAGGTGCAGACTGCATAGATATATTTATTACAAATCAAATATTTCTAACACCATAAACTCTGATGGTGAGACTGAGCAAAATGGTAACTGGGCTTAAATGTCAATATTGACACACTCTATCACAGTAAGATATCTGTTGCAGTATGTGAAGATTTTTCTAAAATAATTGAAAATATGAACTCCTAGAGGTTGTAAGAATGTTTGGAAAAACTCCAGTTCTGTGGATCTTCAGTATGTGCAGATTTCTATGGTCCCTGTGGATTAAACAAGGTTTTCTAGGATTAAAGGAAGAAATATAACCAAAGTCTTTTATAGACATTTATAAAAAAAACAAATAGTGTGCCTGAACTTTTTTTTAAAAGGTTAGATTAAATTGTGTGGACATGAAGGAAATGAAACTAATGCATATTAAATTTGGTATAAGCAATTTGATTTTTGCAGCATATAGGAAATTTATTGTTCTTTGTGTGTATTTAAATATACAAATAATAGGAAACTTCTCTCTAATAGTTGTACATGATCAAGATGGGTTGATAGAAGGGTAGGAATTTCAAAAGATATTGTGAAGTTAAACATAGTTTAGTGTTGTCAAGGTCGACAAAGTTGCATGTAAATTACACCTGCTACCTTTAAAGTATCAATTTTGGAAGACCTGGGCTTTCAGTCTGAACTCTAAAGGCTAGATTCTGCTCCTGTTTACATCAGTGGGATCTGGAGCTGGACAGTGTATTGAATGAAGGTAGTGGAGATGATCTGGACCAGAATTCTTAGTTAAAATCTGATTACCTGTTTGGTCTATTTGAAAACTGCTACCCAATGAGGGTCTATGGTAATACGGAATTGTCATGAAAATTCACCTGTCCAAGCACATAATGTATTTGCCTGCCCTTCAGCACGATAATGAAAAATCTCTCTCTCTCTCTCTCTCTCAAAAAAAGTCTTGTTCTCAATGAACAGAATTTCCAAAGGTGGATATAAATATTTTATGTACTTTTTTTTTCAAAAGACTCTTGTAAATTCCTCATAGGTCTTCATAGTTCTCTTATTCTGGATGTAGAACAGTAATCATATGAGTGCATAATTTAACCCCCAATTTCTCCCTCATAAAACTGCAGTATTTAGTGGATTGTAAAATAGCATAGATAAGTAAAATAGATGCATTTCCTCTAGAATATTAATATTTCATCACCCATGGAATCTGCTAGGTATTTCTAAAGCACTTAACACTGTGATATCTAACCACTGTACAATTTTGAGAGTTCCAAATCTTTTCTTTAGATTAGTGGAATATGTTCATTTTAAGGAGGAAGTGGATTTATTTCCCTTTTTGCCCTCAGATTGAGCAACTCTCATCCATATTTTTCTCTCTTTTTTTTACATACAGATATGTAGAGGAAAAAAGCACCATGTTCTAATTGGGTGAAAGAATTCTTTTCTTCCATTGGAATGGCCAGTGGGGTTGCTGCCCTAAATTAATGGCTTTCCCAAGATTTGTGGAGATTCAGCTACCCTGATAGCCATTTGCTCCAGGCAACATGGCTCTTCCCTCCCCTCTTCCTTCCTTGTGGCTGCATAGTAGCACCCCCTAGGTGGAGCTCACAAGTGCTAATGCTGCTCCCAGTAGCATTAATATTCACTCTGAAATTCTGCACCATTTCAGTCAATGAGCATTTTGCCACTGACTTACAGGAGGCCAGGATTTCACCCTAGATATCCATGGAGTGAGCAAGGGAACTTTCAGAGGTTAGCTGGCCATGCCCCCTCAGTTCTGTCCTACATACCTGTGGAGAATGGAAGTCCTTGCCAGAAGCTTAGTGGAGGTGCTTCTGCAAAGTGTGAAGGAGGTGTGGGTGTGTGGTGGGCAACATGCTGTGGAGCTGGTGCTTCTAGCCCAAAAACATGCTCTCCTGTGTGTCATACATGTTAGGAGGCACAAGTAATGCTGTTAATGACATGCACTAGGCTAGAAATAGTTGGTACAGTTTTGCTAGAGTAGAGTCAGTTAACATCTCTATGTTGATGGCATATTTAAGCAAAAATAATATATGTCAGAGGTCTCCAAACTTTGAGACGAGGGCCGTATTAGATTTTTGAAGGGGCTTTGTGGGCCAAAGCGACTGTGGAAAAAATTCAATATATGCAAAATCCCCTCCTTTGCTCCTCCAGCCACTGCCGCGGGGGCACTCACCCCTCCGCACATGGGGCTGCTGGCAGCAGCTCGCAGGGTCGAGGGGCAGCGGCACCTTCACATGCCTGCTCGGCATGCCTGCTCAGCTGGAGGGCCGGACAAATTGAAGCCATGGGCCGGATGTGGCCCGTCTGGAGATCCCTGGTATATGTGATCAGCAGGTAAAAACATTAGTGTATAACCTCATGTCTGCTTCACCTCACCATAGGCCATATTTCCAGGCTTTTTAAAATTGATCTTCTAAATGTAGTAGGATTATCTAATCAGATGCCAACAGGGTTGCAGAACTGCCTGTCCTTTAGACAGGTATCATGTTAGGGCAGTGTAGAGATTGTCTTCTGCTCTCTTTCAGAATATTGTTTGCATTTTTCTATTAAAAGCTCTTATTTGACCTTTGATATATGTAAACAACCAAATTTTGGAGCATAACTGAGCCACATCATTTCCAAATCAATAAAGTCAAAGGTTGCTGAGATCAGGAATAGCTGAAGGTACATGTGAAGCAAATGATTTTTCAGTGTAATACTGCAACAAAATTAGTGTCTAAGTATTAAGAATTATGATAATTAGTAAGAGTTCTTAACATTTTCCTTTGCTGTAAATCAAAAACCAATATCCCTTTTAGAACAGGGGGACATTAAATTAAATCACTGGGTGTCCTTTTACTGACAATGTTCACATATTTTATATTGTTTATATTGCTCAGACAAAAATCCACTAAACAATTTAATAGATAAGTGAAAATAGAATATTAAAAAGAGGTATTTTTAAATGAGCAGTGTAATTTATACTAGGTTTTCCTTCCATACTCCATTCTAAAGAACCAAGTGAAGTACAGGAGTACATTTTCATTCCATAGTTGATAAGATAACTTCCATACAGTATCTGACAGTAGTTTTTGTATACGATGTTATCTCAACAAATGCAATACTAATAATTATGCATTAACAGAATATTAATGAGTCTCTTGTTCCAGTCATGTGTAACAGATTTGCACATGCTATTAGCAATAATAATAATAACAGAAGATACACATACTGTGCATCAGAGAGGAAAACATTCTTGTTGTATAGACGGGCTCCAAGAAGCATCCTTTAATGCACTAATTGTGTTACAATTTACAAGTAATCATTGTACTAGATTATTTCATTTTCTAACTTTGCACCTTATTAAATAATTTTATATATTTTATATAACTGAGGTTGGATAGTGCTTAAGGACTGAACAATGTAGCTATGCTGTATAAGAAGCCCATGGATAATGTCTTGAAGTCTTATGTAACTGATTCCTCAAATGAGAAAATAAATGAGCCTTCTCAACCTGCTTTGTATTACACATTTCTATGCACACAGGCCTCCGCTCTGTTAATACTGTTTTCAGTTGGCATATCATATGTACGATATGCACCCTTAAAACTACAAGTGCCTCTTTACAGGGTAAGGAAAACTTGACTGGTAATGAGAGACAGAGTATATCTGTACTGCAGTTGACACCTGTGACTGGCCCGTGTCAGCTGACTCAGGCTTACATTTTTAGGAGTAACATTATACATGTATCTGTAGAGCGTCTTGCAGAAGACGTATAATTATTAGTAATGCAAACTGCTAGACCTGCCGTGATTTTCTTCCATAAAATTTATTTGAAGAAAACATAAAATTAACATCTTAATGCTATTAAATGATTTAGTGGCACCAATCTGCCCTCCATTGTCTTTTCTAATTAGCTTGGTTAGGTGTATTTTAGAATTTTAAAATGTTAGTGCCTTATTTTTAAACCGTAGTCCATGGCATTCTGCCTAGTTTAAAAAATGTATTTAATGCTGTAGCAAAGTGATCTATTTGCTGTATTTATGTACCTAACAAATGGAGAAATACTACAGTATCTGCTTTCCATGTGAAAAGCAGTGTTAAGGCAGGTCTGTAGTCTTAAATACAGTAGTGGCACTTTATTTTCACATACTCTTTGCATAGTTAACAGAATGCTATATTATTAAAAGGCAGGTAATTCTACAAATAATTCTACAGTATTTTATAAATGAAGTTTTGGGAATTAGTACTTCTAAAGTAATCACTTACATACATTCATTGCTTAGTTCTGTCATTTCAGTTTGATACACTCTCTTTAGTTTACAAAAGAAATGGAAAATATGCCCCTTTGCCTCCACAAATGCAGCTTCTTTAAAGGTTACAGGCACTATCCTAGATTAAAATTCTGTCTGCTTCATGTAAAGCTCTCACTGCACATTGTGCTGAAGCTTTATACTGAGTTATTTTTCTGTACATTCTAGTGGAAAACATAATAGTGAACTCAGAGCACTGAACTGAATAAAACTTGGTTTTAAAAAGATTCAATTCTTGTTAAGACAGCATGCTAAACAGGTATAATTTACTTTTCAGACCAAAAAAAAAAAAAAAGCATTTTAAAGCAGTTCAGGAATTTTTGATCCTGCAGAGCTCAGGAACATTGCAAGGAAGGGGAATCTTAAGGTAAAGCTTAGGAGACTCTCCTAAGAAACCCCACCTCTTTCAATACGCTACTGAATGTGCACCGTGAATGAGGCCCATAGATAATTACAGAAAGCATTAGAAATGGCTGTTTGCTATTGGCTATATCAATTTAGTTTAACAAATGGATGTTTTTAAAACTTTTTTTTTTTTGTGGCATTACTGTAAGTAAGTGAAGGTGAATAGAATGCAGTAAGCAACCTCCTTGGGAGTTTCACTGGATCAGGTACTGAATGGGCATAAAGACTGAACTGCCTTCAGCCTCTAAAGACAGTCCCTGCAGAACAGGCATGAGACACTGAGCCAGCATGTAGAAAGTTGCACACTTCTCAATGGAAATGAGAAAATATTTGTATGAATTCTGAATTAAATATACCAACCTCACCATTCACACTCAGTTATCTAACTTTGCAAGTATCTGTAATAACAATATACAAAATTGTTGTATAGCAAAATATGCTTTGTTCCTTTATATTGTCAGTTGCAGTTTAGTATATTAAAATAAGGAACAGTGATGAAATTTTATTTTAAAAGTTCTGAAGTTTCAGTAACATGAGGCTATTGTAACATAATTCTATTACTGAGCTATTCACTGAGAAGTGACATGAGAGGGGGAAGCTTCCAGGAAACTTGAGTTTCACATTAACAAAATAAAAATGAGTGAGGTTTGTTTGTCATTTGTGAAATTTAAAGAAAATATTCTTTAAATGAAAAACACACCATCTAATCTTTGATATTTGTAAGTGTTGAGGTCCAAGATATAACAAAATATCTTTGTTTTACTTAAAGACCTCTGGCAAATTTCACATGGCTTTAATAAATAAATTTAACACAAATTTACCCACACCAGCTCCATATAAATTTAGCTATTTAGTTTATTCACTGTATGCTGCATATTTCCATATGGACTGGGCTCAATGTAAAAAGTTGCTGAACAATTGTATCATTAGTTGAAACATAAGTGGTATCCTTTATGAGCCAGGTAAGTTAGCAAGATCACTGGGAGAAGAAAATATCGGATTACAAGTATTCGGTTCATGGAATTTTATTGTCAAATAAGGCCAAGAACTATGAAATACTAGCAACAGGGATATTAGGAATACGTTACATGCTATTATAGGCTTAGCAGTACATTTTAGTGCATGAACCATGAGAAGAGAAATCTAGACTGTTTTAGTGCCAAAACCGGAGCATCTCAAAAGTTTTTACTAGAAAGATACATTTTTCAAACGCAGGCAGGGTGCATACACACTATGTTGGATAGGCTATTGATGTGCAGCACTGCAGAATGCTGAGATTGGTCCAACGGTGCTAGATGATCAGATTATCTCTGTGGTTTCTGGACCCTCAATAACAAGTTTCTGGGTTGAATAGAGTTGACCAAGGGTAACCTGAAAGAAACACAAAATATTTCAGAAAAGACAGGCTTAAAGGGCCAATGGGGCATTGCTTCAGCTCTGTAAGAGAAGTAAAAATGCACAGCTGAGAACAAAAGTGAAAGTGGGCAGTCTATTCTTTCCACAGTGGTGTTCATCAGCATCAACCCAGTCAGCAAAAAATAATGCATAAAACAGCCACATATTTAAATTCTCAACATGGTACTGACAATGTAAGGAAAAAGATATGCATACACGATTGTTAACATATAGACAATTCATAACTACAGAGAAAGGAAATGCAAAATATACTTAGACAAATAGAAGGGAACATTATAAGAATGTTTTTGGGTGGAGACTAATGCACAGAAGTTGTTTTGTTACCTCTTTCATATGCACAATTTGCCTTAGAAGTAGTTGAGGGGGATAGGGTTCCTGATTTAATTTGTAACATATAAATGGGTAGAAATAGCTTCTTGTTCATAACATGCTATTCATACCCAGGATCTCTGTGTTTTATAGTTAAGATAAGTAGTAAAATATTACAGACAATGCTAAATTGATTTTCTGGGGGTAGGTGGGGGTAACTTTGTCCATCTGCCACTCACCCATAGCTCTCACCACACCCCTCTTCTGCAACAGCATCCGCCCTCCTCCTCCTCTTTCTCCTATCCTTGTTAACACCATCCCTCTAGTACAGGGGTCACCAAAGCTGGCACGCGAGCCGATTTTTCCTGGCACGCTGACATCCCGGCCGCTGGCCCCGCTCAGCCCGCTGTCAGCCTGGGTGAACAGAACCCCAGGCTGGCAGCGCACTGAGTGGGCCGGTGGCTGAGACCCTGGCTGACAAGGGGCCGGCAACCGCAAACCAGCTCAGCTCCTTGGGCGGCTGACGTTCGCGTGTTTTTTGTTTTGTTTTTTTTGGAGCTGCCCCGCTGGGGTCGGGGAGGAGTAACTTCCTGTTCCAGCTGCCCTGCAGGGGGAGAGGTTGGTTCCGCTTCGGCTGCCCTGGCGGGGGGAAGGGGTTGGCTCCCTGTTCCGGCTGCCGGTGGGGGGGATGACTCCCCACTCTGGCCGCCCTGCACCAGTGGGGGTGGTGGCGGCGGCGGCGTGGTGGCTCCCTGTTCCGGCCGCCCCGTGGGGGAAGAGGTTGGTTCCATTCCGGCCGCCCTGGGGGTGAGGGAAAGGGGTTGGCTCCCTGTTCCAGCTGCTCTGTGCCCTGCGGGGTGGAGAGGTTGACTCCCGACTCCAGCCACCCTGCACCAGTGTGGGGGGGAGGGGTGGCTCCCCGTTCCAGCTGCCCTGCACCATTGGGAGGGGTTGGCTTCCTGCTCTGGCCCCCCTGCACCAGTGGGGGGGAGGGAGTGGCAGCTCCCCATTCTGGCTGCCCTGCACCACTGTGGGGGGGGGTGGGTTGGCTCCCTGCTACAGCCCCTGTGCACCATTAGGGGGGTTTGGCTCCCTGCTCTGGCTGCCCTGAACCATTGGGTGTGTTTTGTTTTTGGCTCCCCGCTCCAAGCCACCCTGTGCCTGTGGCGGGGGAGGGGGTTGGCTCCGCGCTCTGGCTGCCCTGCACCCTGTGGGGGGAGGGTCCGGCTCCCTGCTCCGAGGCCACCCTGTGACCTGCGGGGAGGGGTTGAGGGCGGCAAAAAAGCCAGAGTTGGCCCTGTCAGCTGGAACCCAGAGCCGGCTAATGCTGGGGCACTCAGCTGCAGGTGGAGGCGCGGTGCGTGAGGTCCTGCTGGCTGCCAGAACTCTCCTGTAGGTGCAGTCAGGCAAGTGAAAGGGGCTGGTGAGCAGCGTGCTATAGGTGGAGGTGTCCACGTCCCAGACTCTCCTGCTGCCCCTCACCATTGTGGCTCGATGCCAGGGCACTGCAGGCAGGTGCTGTCCCTGCAGCAGCCTGGGGGTGTGGGGGAGGGGGAGGGGAAGGGAGCAGCAGGCCAGGTGGTCTTCTGCCGCTTCCCCCATTTGCCTGCAAATGCAGTGCCCCCACACAGCTTGCCCACGGCTCCCTTGGCAGGAACAGAAACAGCGTGGGGCAGGAAGCCATCCACCATCCAGGTAACTGGGACTGCCCCAGGCCATCTCCAATCCAGCAGCCCCCTGGGACTTCCCCCTACACCTGCTCCCTACCCTGAGCCCCTCACACCACCAAACTCTGACTCCTGCACCCTCCCAGCCTGACTCCTGCACTATCCACATTCCCACAGCACGCCCTGAGCCTCCTGCACTCCAACCCCCTGCCCCAAGTGCTCCACCCCACACATCCCCAACCCCTGAGCTCCTCCCCCAGAGGCGGGTTGCAATACGACAGTACCTGTAAGAAATTTAAGTTACTTTCACCCCTGCCTGCACCACAGACCAGCAGCGGACTGAGTGATGCTGGCGGCAGGTTGAACGGTTCAGCCTGCTGCTGGTTTGGGGTTCTGGCCACCGGCCCCACCCCGCCACCAGGTCCCACAGCCCACTGCCAGCCTGGGGCACCGGCAACCAGCCTGGGGCTCTGCTTCTGCTTTAGTTTAGGTCTTTAGCTGCCCCCTGCTGTGGCCCACATTGGAAAACTCAGGAAAAGCAAGGGCAAGGATCACACTAAACTGATCTGCATTTTAATTTTATTTTAAATGAAACTTCTTAAACATTTTGAAAATTTTGTTTATTTTACAATACGACAATAGTTTATGTAATACATAGACTTACAGAGAGAAACCACCTAAAAAACATTAAAATGCATTACCAGCACGTGAGACCTTAAATTAAAGTGAATAAATGAAGACTCGGCACACTAGTTCTGAAAGGTTGCCAACCCCTGCTCTAGTATTCCCACCAGCTCTACCTGTTCCTTCCTGATTGTTTCCTTCTCTCAATGACCCCATCCAATCCCATCCCCTGATCTCCTTCACACCCGTTCTCATCCCCTCCCTTACTGTTCTCCATAACCTCCACCTCTCCTCTAGCTTTCCCCTCACTATACAAGAACAGTTTAATTACTCTCATCTGAAAAAAAACCCTTGACCCCATTTGCTTTTCTAACTACAACCCCATTGCTCTTTCATCTCTAAGATCATTGAATGTGCTGTTTACAATCACTGCTTAGAGTAGTTCTCTTCTAATCCCATCCTAGACCTTCTCCAATCCATCCTCTACCCCTAGCACTCCACTGAAATCACTTTAGACAAAGTCTCCAGTGACCTCTTCCTAGCCCACGGGCAAACTATGGCCCACGGGACCGTCCTGCTCAGCCCCAGAGCTCCCAGCTAGGGAGGTTAGCTCCAGCCTCTCCCCCACCTTTCCCTCTCCCCTGGAGCCATGCCGCCGTGTGAGACGGGGACGGGGTGGGGGCAGAGCTGCGTGTTCCTGTGGGGTAGCATGTCTGGCTCTGCGCGGCTGCCAGTCACTCAGCTCTGAGCAACATGGTAAGGGGGATGGGGGGAGAGTCAGGGGGCGGAGGTTCTGGCAGGGCGGTTGGGGATGGGGAACGGGGGGGGGGGGTTGGGTAGGGCAGTTAGGGTGGGGGTCTCATGAGGGGGCGGTCAGGGGACAAAGAGCAGGGGGACTTAGATGAGGGGGAAATCCTGGGAGATGGTTTGGGACTGGGGATCTCTGGAGGGGGCAGTAAGGGGACAAGGAGTAGGAGGGATTGCATGGGTTGCGGATTCTGAGGGGGACAGTCAGGGGGCGGGAAGTGGAACGGGGTTGGATAGGTGGCGGCACCAGGCTGTTGGGGAGGCACAGCCTTCCCTACCTGGCCCTCCACACAATTTGGCGACCCTGATGTGGCCCTCAGACCAAAAAGTTTGCCCACCCCTGTTGTAGCCAAATCTCACAACCGTTCTCTATCCTCACCCTCCTTAGCTTGTCCGCCACCTCTGACACAGTCATCCATGGTCATCACCTTGAAATCTCCTCCTCTCTTGGTTTCTATGATTTTGTTCTCTCCTAATTCTCCTTTCTCTAATCACTCATTCATGTGTCCCGAGGAGGACTGTGCCTCCTCCAACTTTCTGGGTGATTCTGCAGGGCTCTGTCCTTGGTTCCCTCCTCTTCTCCCTCTGCCATCTCATCTCTTGGTAACCTTATCCATAAACACAAATTCAACTATCTTCTATATATTGACAACTCACAGATCTTACTCCCTCTTGTCCTGTCCAAAATAAAATCTTGGCCTATTCCTCTGACATCTCCATACAGATGTCTAGGGCAGTGGTCTTCACACTGGGGTGCACGCACCCCTAGGGGTGCGCGAGACCACTCCCGGGGGTGTGCAGCCCTGGCAGCTGGAGGAGCTGTGCGGCTTCTTTGCAAGCGCTGCAGCGGCCCCAGCAGCAGGAAGAGCAAGGCGGCTCCTCCTGCTGCTGGAAGCCGCTGCAACGCTTGAAGAGGAGCTGCTGAGCAGCCTGGCTCCTCCTGTCTCATTGGAAACCTTGGAGGTTTCCAATAAGGCAGCAGGAGCCGGGCTGCCCCGCAAGCTCCTCTGCAAAAGCCGAGGCAGCCCCGGGAGCTGGGAGCCGCGCACTGCGGCTGCAGCCCCGGGAGCCGCGTGCTGCTCCTGCAGCACTGGGCAGCGCGGCTGAGAGCTGGGAGCCGGGGTGCCGGGCGCTGCGGCTGAGATCCGGCCCCAGCCGCTGCTGCTGCAGCCCCAGGAGCTGTACGCCGCAGCTGGGAGCCGGGAGCCGCACGCCGCGGCTGAGACCTGGCCGCGGGAGCCAGGCGCCACGTACCACATCTGACACCCGGCCCGGGAGCCAGGCGTCGCAGCTGATGCCAGGCCCCAAGAGCCGAGGCGGAGATGGGCCCTAGGTGCCGGGCGCCGCAGGGGGGATCTGCCCCGGGGGGGGCAGTTAGGGAGAAGGAGGGGGGGTTGGGAGGGAGTGGATGGATGGGGGTGGGTCTAGGGTGGGGCTTCCCTGGTGCGGGTGCCTGCTCAAAAAAAATTTTTTACTAGGGCGTGCACAGTCAAAAAAGTTTGGAGACCCTTGGTCTAGAGGTCAGCTCAAGCGTCACATAGCTAACATAGAGCTCTTTATTATACCCCCTAGTTCCTCTCTGCTTCCTTTTCCCCCACAACACAGTAGACAACACTACCATTTTGCCTATCACTTAGGCCAGTAACCTGGGTGTTATCTTTGACTAGGCTCTTTCTCTAGGTCCTCCCTTCCAGATGATGTCTAAATCTTGTTGATTCTGTCTGCGTAAAATACAGCCTTTTACTGTATTTCTAAAATACAGCCTTCCCTATCCAAATGACAAAGGTAGCCTTGCCCTGCTCATATCCATTTAAAAAGCTGCTGCAATGATCATTTTCCTAGCCTGTGGCTTTGACTCCTTTGCATCCCTCCACTGACCCTACTTCTCTATTGCATCAAACATAAGCTATTTGTCATCACTTTCAAGGCCCTTCATGGCCTATCCCCACCCCTGTCTCATTCATTATTGGGATGTCAACTCTCACCTGCGACTGGTCCACACTGCCAGCCTCTATCACCCCCTTGTTAAATTCTTGAATAAGCAGCTTTGCTTTCTCTCATCCTGCCCCTTATGTTTGGAAGGAGCTCCTCCCACCACTCCCCGCCAGATCAGCAAAACTAACATTATCCTTCTTCAAACCCTGCATTGCTATAATGCCTACAAAAATAATTGACAGTGGTTAGGCTGTTGGTATACTGAGACCACTACCTGCCAATACTGTTTAATTGTTTCCTTGTATTCTTCAGTATGTCTGCATCCATATGTTGTCTTGTCTCATTTTTAGACTGTAAGATCTTTGGGTGCAGGGTCTATGTTTGTACAGCACAGTGGGTTCATGGTCCACGAATAGCCGCTATGGTAAATCCAAATCATACATTTTCTCCCCATTGTCTTTTGTGTTAATTACCTTTGAGCTTGCTTTACAAACTTTGCATACACTCCCAGTCAATCACAGCCACCTGTGGAAAAGAGGGTAGCAACCAACTGCCATTTCGAACAGTTAACGGGTACAGGAAGAGGAAGTTTAGGCTAAAGAAAACAGCAGAGGCCAAGATTCTTTTTTAAAGGAGTTTAAAGTTTGGCTTCTAAATCCATATTCAGCCAACTAAATAAATGTCCTGGTTTTCATAAGGCAGGACACCCAATAGATCCCAATGAACTATTAATATATATATGAAAAAGCTCAGCTTGTGGATATTGAAGTAGGACAAAAAAGATGGCATAATTTATATAAAATATGTATGCCTATGAAGAAGGTATTACATAGAATCGGATATATTACAAAGTGTAATTGACTACCCTACTTATGATAGTGCCTCAATGCAGCAGTAATCTAGAGAGCAATAAAGAAGTCAAAGTTCAATGTTTTAAACTTGTATTAGCTTACTTAAAAAAGAAAAAGCTAGCAGCTATTAAGTTATATTTTGCTATCCACTCCCATTCCTGTCACAAATTCATCTTTGCATAAATGCTGCCCTTCTAAGAAATGATACATAGCCTGGTCTGAAACTTGTAAAGCACTGGATTTTAGACTGAGTATTCACTGAAGGGAAGATTAATGAGTCATTCTTAAAGGAATAGCAGCGTTTCTTGCCAGCAAATGTTCCACTCCCTTAGCATACAGAATTAAGTCAACAAAAGCCCATGAAACAACACTGATTAATAGGGAGTAGATGTGGTATATAGAGTATCTGAAAAGAGAAGCAGTACACAGAATTTAGGAAATGCCATATTATTTCACAAAAAGAAAAAATAGTATAATACCCCAACAAATGTAACTTATATCAGGTAGACCATGCAACATGTGGACATGTGGCATGCTGCAGCATAGTAATTATTGCTAAATTATAAACCCTGCCATGACATTTAATTAAATTAGTATAGTTGAATATTTTAGGCCCAAAAGGTTCATATCTAAAATTAGGCTCCAAAATTTATATTTAGGCTCTCAACTAAGTGGCCTGTTTTTTGGCAGCTTCTACTGATTTACAATATGCTTATCACCATTAAATTAAATACCTAGCATGCTTTAAAAAAATGTTTTGCAACTAACATATCTGTCCTGGAAGAAGGGAACGTCCTTTCTACAGGAACTCAATGTTGTTCATTGGCAGCCATCCTGCACAACAGGCACTCCAACAAAGTTGGTCCAATGAAAGATATTATCTCACCCACCTTGTCACCTTGAACAATAGAAGAATTTTAAAGTTCTAGGACAGTATAAATAATCTATTTTCTTACTTACATCAATTTTGGGGAATGGAGATTTCATCCTGCCATGAAGAAAAGCAAGGGAGATGAATTCCCAGCTGATCCATGCTGCAATTTCTGCTTTTGAGGCCTCCTCGGTTGACACCTCCCACCTCACTAACTTCAGTCTTCCCTCTACTTTGTTGAATCAGGTTTTCAAGAGGCAGCACTTCCTGCTATGTCAGTGACTTCTACCAGATGGTTCAATTCAGCTTTGTAAGAGATGTTTGGTTTTAAAGTAGCATATTGAGGAGCTTTAAATATTAACATTTGTGTTTGTATCACTTGGGGGTGGGGGATGGGGAAGAGAGAATGGGCTGTTAAATCCCAGCCAAATCTACAGTAAATGTTTCTGAGGTTAGTTAAATAAACCAGAGAAGAATTTCTCATTATAGCTTGGTCACCAGTTCAGCCATTACAACTTCTTTTTTAAACTGTCAATGGATCCCTCATTTTCTGTTCTGGTTTTGAGATGAGATTTGCAGTCTCTCTGAGCTCATATCTAAAACCTTGCACTGCATTTTAAAAATAATCTGTGTATGCTGTCATGGATTTAAAGACTCTTATTATATACAAGACAAAGTATGTGTCCCCTCCCCCTCCAAAAAAAGGGTTAATTCCTCTTCTGCTTGTGTCTTATATTTGGACACCAGGCCCTTCTCTTCCCTCATTTTATCAGAGGACTCTGTCAAGATCTTTGGAGAGCCTCGATGGTGATGTCCCAAGGCTGAAACCTGAACTGCAGCTCTTCCTTTTTTTTTTTTTTTCCCCAAAGGAAGAGGCAGGCGAGGTTGAGAGTCTAACTTCTGATTCGGGCAAACATCTAAGGTCTTGGCCATGTGAACATATTCTGTTTCCAGCACTCATAGGCCAGCTGTGGATGTAACTGCACTGGTGCAAACCTCTTATGTAGAGATAGGAAGTTGTGATTTTCACTGGTACCCCGGAGGAGTGCCAGCATGGCATGTTGTGGCTTCCTTTGCTTACGCTAGGAATTCGTACTGGTGGTGCTATTCTGGTGGCTGGCAACTCAGGAAAATACCCAATGTATACATGACATAAGATTCAACATTCCCTCTCTACTCTCTTGAGGAATAAGGAAAGCTAATAAATTAAACCTTAAAAAAAAAAAATCACTGAAGACAAGTTAAAAAACCCTATTTTTCTGCTAAGCAGAGCTCTTCTACCTGCAAAAGCCTGGAAGTGAAGTAGTGTGTTCAGGCAGAGCAGTCTTCTTTGCAGGAGAAGAATGTCAAAAAACTTAGTTATTTTCTGTTCACCTGTGATAAGAGGTTATGTTATCCACTGTTGGAATGGCTGAGTTGGATATATGAAAATCATTTTCCCAATAAGCATGCAGAGACACACATTTTAGTGTGCACTCAGCCCTAAACACTATCCCACTGCATCTTCAATAATCTGCCTCAGTTTGTATGATTTTCTTGTAGTTCCAGAATTTATTTCAGAATATTTTAGGTTAAACTTCTAAACCTAATCTCTTCAACAACTGTTAGCCCTGAACTTCCAGACGACCAAAGCTTTGTACAAACCATGATCACATACACTTTAGTCAGAACCAACACAAATTCCTTTTATAGTTGCTGAAACATTAAGATGCTCACTCCTCCCATATCAGCAGAATTGCAAGAGGGTATTTAAACATTTCAGTTTTAATTCATTAATTCCTAAGGTCCCAATAACAACTTCTACAAAGATATTCTGTTGGCGCTGATTCTAATGAAAATGTTTTACTAGTGTTATGTTATTACTGCACACTCATTCTCACAAAGCATGAAAGAGTTAAATGGCTATTTACTGTGCTCTTTCTTCACCAAGCATGTTTGTAATTTACACACAATGAGACATTTACTCTTTTGGTAATTGGCTGGAAGCCAATGTACAGAGGTCAATGTCACAGTATTTTCATCACAGTTCATTTACCACAAGCGATGTTTGCCCAGAAAATCCTATCATTTGCTCCACAAACCTCCCTTCAATTTTTTTTCTTACCCTTTGTATAACTGGTGTATAATTTACACTTTAGTCCTTCAAAAAAAGTTATAGAATAAAAAACATTTATGAAAGTATTTGTGGGAATAGAAGACCAAAGCGATGGTAGAGATACACTTCAGATCTGAACGAATTACTTGATATTTAAATATTTATATAGCACCAATAATGTACTATGCACTTTATCAACAAGTATGATGACAGTATCTCTACCCAAACTGTTTACAATACAGAATTGTGCCACACTATGATGCGATTACACAGGATTATTTTATCCTTACCCCCAATATCTGTAGTTAGTTTGTGTGAGGGATATATTATCTTGAAACAGTTTAATCAATGAAAAAACCTAAATCAGTAAGGATGACCACACTATTCAGAGATGAAAAATATCTACTGCATCAAGTTCTTTCCCTGGCACATGCAAGATATAGTCCCTGACAGAGGACAGATCAGATACAACACAGTATGAAACCATACCTGATTTTTCTCTCACACCTCAGATTTGGCAAGTGTTGTAACATAAGTAATATGGGGCAATATAGGCTTTTATCAAGGGGCAAAATTGACAGTAAGAAAAGGAAATAAAGTTGCTGAATAGTAAGCATTGAATCTGTCCTTCCTACAACTCCTAAACCATTCACAGATCATTTGGGTGTAGCAGAAAAAAGAAAAGAAACTTTCCTACTGTTCCTGGTTCACTTGAACACTGATCTCTCCCTCAGTCACAGCTGGCTGCATTGATTAAAGGGGGGTTGGACCAATTTTGGAATGTTTCACAGCTATAAAAAAGGTTTAGCAGGATAATTTTTTTCTCAAGAATAACAGAATCCTAGAAGAAAAGTATAAAAATATATTGTAATTGAAAACAATATTAGTAGAATGCTGTAGTTTTTAATACTCTGAAAACTAAAAATTCAGAAAACCTGTTTAAGGTGCCAACAATACCCTTATTTCTACCCACTCCAAGGAATACAGTATTTGTTTAGTGAGACTGTGGACCTGAAAGTCAGAAGATTTTGGTTCTAATTCCAGTTTTGCCAAAGTCACTTTAAGATGCAATTATCTGAAAAGTGACTACTTTAAAAAGGACACTTTATTCAGCAGTCCTGTGTATATTCAAAATGTCCATTAACTTTAGTAATTACAACATTTTTACTCTCTTCATTTTGCAGAGCCAATACAGCTAAGAGGGTGAACTGGATTCTGTTGTTCATTAGAGTTGTATCTGACTGGAACATAGGAAATAATTGTGCAAAATGCCACAGGTATCAGAGATAATATAACTTGGACTACAGAATCTATCTTATTGGTAGTGATATGAGAGAAGAAAAAACCCAGCTTGACTCTCAGATTTGAGACAAAACTGCAGAGCTGGAAATTAGACATCTCCTCACTTGTAAGCTAAGTGTATTTTTACGGAAACCACCAAGTTTGCTGACAAACACAGAACTGCACAGTGCCATTTTTAGTCACTTTTCAGAGAAGAATCATGCTTTTAAGAGCTGTACCTGGGAAACTTAATGGAGTACAAGAAAATATCTTTCCCCTACTGATTAATTTCTTATATTGTCTATGTCCCTGCCTGCAGCACCATTAATGCCCACAGAGCTTCCCCAGAGCCCTTTATTTTCCATCCTGTGCCCAGCTACATTAATGCTAATGCACTCAGATGTTTTGCTCCTGTTTAAGACAGTGAGAGAGGGACGCATCATTTTCTGGGTGTTACTAGCGCTGCTATAGAAAGGTAAGGGAAATAAAAAGCTCTGGGGACACAAACAGGACATCCAGACTTAGAGGGAACCATTCATGGAAGAGATATGAGGATTCAATAAACAGGAGGGAGAGCTAGATAAGAGCACTAAGATCATGTGTGTTTACGGTTCATTGGCCCTTTTCATTTTGGGATTTTGTATCAGGGTTTGCTCCTGGCCACATTACTGATGTGTGGAGAGATCTTCCTAGGAGCAAGCATACAAACTCATGCACTGTCAGAGCGCTATGCAGGAGATGGTGTGGGAGAAAAGTCTTTCAATTCTTTTGGGCCTTTTTGGCGAGGCCTTGAAGGTATCACAGCCCTGGGCTGAATGCCCTTCCCTAACACATGGAAGGCATTTTTCATTCTTCTCTGATGTGAGGATCATAACGATGTAAGAGGAATATTTGGCATTTTCCCAAGCAGATCTGCTAACTTTAAAAGTGACCCAGAAACAGACACTGCAAACAACAAACTTTTGAGTATATACTATAGCTTTTAAACTATCCATGGACTATTTACAACTAGACAACTAATTGTAAAACTAACAGGAGTGTGAAAAGGAAAGGCTGGCTCCATGACGCTGCCAACAGATGCACAGTGAGGAATTCATAGACCATGAAAGTGAGCCCAGTATTTAAATCCCTTGATCTACAGAACGCTGGCTGGAGGGACATGTGTTTCACCCCCAGCTGGTAACTACGGCTCAAAAAGGTTCTGGGGACACATGACTGTGTGTCCAGCACCTACAGCATGGCTCTGTGGAGCCAATCTTTTTGGAGAACAAGCTTCTGCTGGTAAGGAGCCCCTTTCCCCTAAACTCCCTTTTAAGATAGTATTTTAAAATCATAGTGTTAAAATTAAGAAAAATAAAGCAAGGACTATCAAATAACTTGAAATAATCATTATGTTTCTCTCCCTTTAAAGGTTACTTCTTGTTATTCATATGTGGTTTGAATAGTAAGATTTACTGTAGATGGCATGTCTGGAATTTAAAACCTAAACCCAACATCAGCTCACCCCAAGCAACTAACCATTTGCTTATAGAATAGTGCAAGTAATTGAAACTGTGACCTATGGGTACATTTGTTATATATGTTACTTAATTAATAAACAAATTGCATTTAAAAAATAGCTCCCAGACATGGTTAGAATGTTTCCTTTCTGTTCACACAGGCAAAAAAAAGAATCTTGTTACAACAGGCATGTATTGTTCAAACACAGTTACTTCTGAAGCATGGGCAAGTAGAGGGGAGGGCAGACAAGGAAGGGAAATACATGAATTATCAACTTTGGGTCATTTTATTAGTCAAGACAACATGTAAATGAGGACAGGAGCAGAACAATGTAGAAATATGAACAAAACTGTGAGGAGGCTTGTGCCCTGGTTGACTGGGTCGTTATGATTGCTGGAGGTGTCACCTTTGCCTGATTGTAACAGCAGCAAATGCAGGCAGTGATCCAAGAATAAATTCTTTGAGCGAACACTGGACAACCTTTCATCCTGGAGGCCACTGTGATGAACAATTGCACCAACTTGGTCCTTTCAATGTAGAAGGCTAGCGCATTCCTGACCTCTAGTGCCTTGGTTGAGTCTGTCGCCTAGCTTTGGCCACTGGGCCCGCTTCGGGAAAAGATGACCTTACTAGGGGCCGGGACCCCATGCTGCTCCCAGGAGTCGGATGATCCCTGGCTCGGCCAGGGAGTCCGATCACAGGAATACCTCCGAGCAACTCCTGGGAAGGTACGTGACATAGGTCCTTTGTCTGAAGCGCCCTTTTTCTGCGGTGCCAATCAGTCTGTCGACTTCAACTGCTTCTTAGATGCTGGGGAGAGGGAAAACTGCCAGGTGAGTTCCGGTGCCAGTGATGCGCTGCGTGCTGACGCAGAGGTGCCAGTTGTGGAATCCAATTGAGAGGGCACTGAGGCAGGATGAAGTGCAGCCTGCATGAGGAAGGTCCTCAAGTGGATATCCCGCTCCCGAGTTCGAGGGTGAAAGTTTTGCAGATCTTGCACTTGTCCTTTCTGTAAGACTCCCCAAACACTTTAAACAGCTCTCCTGGGCAGTGGTGGATGTAGAGTTAGTGGAGCCCTGTGTGCAGCTTCATTTGCCGCCCTCCCCACTCCATTTTTCATTATTTTTAATTCAGCCTCCTATATTATAAGTAATATGAAGTACATGAAAATAAAGTGAGGTACCTTGATTGTTTTTGTAGTCTAACTTTTTTCACAGACCACTTCAAAATTGCTGAAGATCTTGGTGGACCACTTAATGATCTTTCCAAATGTTGTTTGTACCGTTAGCCAACAATTGTAAAGTGCTTTGGATAAGAGCACTTTATATTAAAAAAAACCCAACAACTTAATAACCTTTCCTAGATCCACCTGAATGGAGTTCTTGGACCACAGTTTGCGAACTTCTGGTCTGGATGAAAGCTTGTATTTGCATTACGCTTATGTGAAAAATGTGTAAAAATAAAAAGTATAGATGATGCATGAATGGAAAAATAAAAGTTAACTTCCTCTGAAGAAACTTATTTGATTTATTAGAAAAAAAATTCAGACAGCTTTGTTTCTACACTTTTTCTTTACAGAATCGTCAAGTCATTGTAAGTAATATTTTGTAAAGAGGCACTTTCAATTGTCAATATTGCCAAACCTGGCAAATGTTCCTGATTCATTGTATTTTGCAAATAATTTTTAACTCATTTCAATACAGAAAAAGAATGTTCACCAGAAGCATTTGTGACAGGTATTATTAAAAATATTTTCAGAATGGTTTCTATATTTGAAAAGATGGATTTCAAACCATCAAGTCTATACAAATCAACTGGTGATATCAAAGCAAAGAACTAATCATTTTCAATAAAATGAATGAAATGTTTCCCGTCATCTTCAAAAAGTTCTGTGTCTATGTCCTCTTCGTAGAATTCACTAATTTCTTATAGTAGCGGCTTTTTGCATTTTTGTCCATACTTCTGTCAAAAAAGATGCAAAATAAATCAACAGTTTTCTGTAGAGATTCACCTCTACTCTGCAATTGCACTATTATTGTGTCACAAATTAACATTGTCTCAATAATGATCTTCTCTTTCCCTTTTAAACTGATTTCATTGTTTCTAGTTCAGCGAAAAATAACTTCATGCTTTTTTCACTCTTCTCATCAGATATATTAGAGAAACCTATATTTTCTGTTAATGTTAGTGCCTCTGCTTCCGCCAAGCTATAGTAATTTCGAGCTTCTATGACAAAACTTTTAACTGAAGCTAACAATTGTTAGTATTCAATAAATTTGTATCAACTTTTTGTAGTGATTTGCTGATGGTATTAATTCTTTGAAGTAAACGGTTCCACAAAAAAGTAGAAACAGCAATATTATACTTTTCAAACTTTTCTGCTAAGGATTTCGCTTCAGTTTTCACACACAGTTTTTCAGAATTTGATGTGGCTATAAGGTTTTCTTTATATCACCGTAGCTCATTTTCAAAAACAAAACAGCATCTGCACGAGCAGACCACCTGGTGTAACAAATTCTTTTGATTGTCAAATGTTTTTCATTTGTCTGCTCCAAGTGTGATTGTAGCCTACTCTACTGATGCGTGGAAACTGAAAAAAGGCATACACGTTTTGAACTAAGTAAAAAAAAAAAAAAGTGAAGATCCCTCATAAGATTTGGCTGCAGCGTTGCAGGTTAAACTTCAGGAATAGCTGGAACATGGTATGAATAAAGCACAGGGGCTTGCATTGCTCAACCTTACCTGTAGACCTGAATATTTTCCTGCCATATTTGTGGCATCATCAAAACTCCGCCCGACAATTTTTGATGTCCAAACCTAAATTTGCAATGATTTCCAGAACAGCTGTCTTTAGACATCCAGAAGTGTGGGATTTTAACGGGACAAAACAAAGAAATTGCTCTACAATTTCATCATTGCCAGTCACATATCTTAAAATTAATGTTAATTCGTCTATATGACTCACATCTGGTTCTGAATTTACTATTATGGAATAGTACTTGCCATCCTTTATTTCAACAGTGAACTGGTTTCTGAGCTGCTCTGCCATTATAGTGATGAATTCATCATAGGTTTGGTGCATTACAAAGTTGGTCTTCCCTGAGCCATAATACTGATAACTTGTCAAATGTTCTTTGAAAAAAAATCATCAAATTCACTAAGATATTCAAGGCAGGTTAAAAAATTACCTTTTCAATTTGAAAATGACTTATGTCCTCTTAGAGGTAGTCCCAAAGAAGATAGCAGTTTAATTGTGGCAACAACACGTCTCAGCACTTTCCTTCAATAAGAACACTCCTTTTCAAACTGAGCCGATAATACACAATCAGTTCTTCCAGATAATTTACACCTTTGAACAAAACTTACACATAGCATTAATATGAGCTTTGGAAATTTCATGATCAGCAATATGTCTTGCAACATTTCTCCAATTAGAGTGCCCGTTGATGAATGTTTGTTTTCCTTTATTATGGTCAGAGAATAATTTGCAAACATAACAGCAGACTGCCTTAGTGGTTTCCAAAAAAATCAACCACATTTTCATTTCTGTCATCCCATTTTCTTTTCATCTTCAGAAAATGGGACTCATGAAGACCTCTAAATTCCTTTCATCCTCCAACCTCATACTCTTGTCTCAAATTTTCCATATTACCTACATTTTTCAGTTTCTTTCTGAAGAAATAGTCTACCATATCCAATGAAACAGATTTTGGCTATAATGCAATACTGTCTTCAGGGTAGATTTCTTCTCTTACTTTGACACAATTATCAATATTTTGTAGTTCCATTGTCACTTCAGAGTCCATTTGTTCAACCTTTGCAGTCATTGTGGTATCTTCACAACTAAGCAAGTGATCAGATAATTCAGATGTTTCCTTGCCCATATTTTTTTGATGAATGTCCACCATTCAATACTTTAAGCTTTTAAAAATAAGATGACAAACTGTCTTTTTGCTTAGCTTTGTCGTCTTCATCTTTTTGACTGTCAGAATCATAGTGTTGCTTCATTATTGCTAAAAAACCTGACCTTGATTTTAGGCAGATTAAAAATGTCTGAAAAAGCAGGGGCATAGCCACAGGTGGGCCTGTGTGAGCTGTGGACCACCCAATTAGGTTTAACGCAGTTAATCCCACATTTTTATCGGGCTCTGTAAAAACGGGATTTTGAACCATTACATACCGGTGACAAATCATGGGCATTGTTGCAAAGTGCAGGGGAATGGTGCTTTTGTTCATTGGATAATTGGTCAAGGAGACAGACTTTGCTTGGCAAATGATGATTTCCCTTAGTTGCTGTTATGATATTGCAGAGACCGCAAAAAAATGGTGAAGCAAAATTCTTTGATAGACTACTTCAAAAAAATCACATTTAGAGCACAGTTCGCAGAATAAGTTTGCAGAATGCAGAAAGCCTGGACCACTTCACGACTTGCATTGCTTATTAAATTCAGTCATTTGTCATATTTGTCCTGCATTTTGGGGCCTCCTATCATTGTGGGTCCTGTGCTACAGCACAGTTTGTTTCACAGTAAGTCTGCCACTGCTGCTGTGGGTCACTAATGGGTATCAGCCTGCTGTACTACGAGCATGGCTTAAAGCTTGGGGACGGGGCATGCCCTGCTCCGCGGCAAAGTCCTCCTAAATAACTACTCTAACACTTAAATTAAAGGTCTTACTAAGTACCTGTCAACTAACAACAAAGGAGACAGACCAATGGACTTTAAGAACCACTAACATTCTTGCAATGCAAGACAAGGCACTCGGACCAACTATTGCAGGCGGTAAGGAGGAACTGAGAGGGCACAGAACCGACGGCACCTAATATATTGATACATGAGCACTGCATTCAAGAGGGTGCTCGAGCTGACCCTACAGATATCAATAAGGGAAAAATCTCCAACAACTGTGCACATTAGTGCACGCACACCTAGAATGGAATCAACATGAGCAAGCATTCAAAGAAGAAAATAACTTCCTTTGGCTCTCCTGATTATGTATTTTTAAAAACAATTTCCTAAAATTGTTTTGCTGAAAAATGCCATCTCATGAGGGATAATCTTTTCTATGAATTGCAGATGATGAGCTAAAATTAATTGACGAGTAACAGATGGTTTAACATATTAGAACACTTCTTTCTGCATTCAAATGCAAAAGTGTTTAATCCTTTTCTTTTTAACCTTATACTAAATGTGCAGAAAAGAGGTGAAAACAGAATAGCCTCCTCTTGGTACTAGAATCTGAGCTTATTTAATTTATGTCCTTTTATGCCTCTTTATGATGTATATAAAGACCTTATGGGGGGGGGTGTATTTAAAAACAGATTTTTTACTTTTTTTTTTTAATATTAAAAAAAATCAGTTTTGTCTATTCTGCTAGTTGAAGGAGACTCCATGGATGATTCAAGAACTAATATTTATATCAGAGGAATCGCACAATCAAAACTTAATTGAAAGGGAAAACTCTAAAGCCAGTTCACCTGCACCTGCATATGGCACTGGTGAATTTGGCCCTGAGCCTCCTATGAAAAAAAAATTCCTATAAAAAAGATTATCCCCCCATAATTTAATGTAGAATCCAATTTTCTTTTATTAAAAATCTCTCTTTCACACACACACTCAAATAGTAATGTACAATGAAAGTTGATATATGAACTAATTACTAAGACATGTCAGAATAATCTATTTACTTTTAAGATTCAGAGACTGTTCTTTATAACCTATACCCAGTATCTCTCTTATTTGAGTGAATTTGCAAAATGCTTATATAAAACATACGTGACAATGGATTTTATCATTGCATATTTGTTTAAAAAAAGTTATAATTCAAAGTATTATTTTCCCTTCCTGAAATTAGATATGCTGTGCACAAATACATGTTCAGAATGAACATAATTCACAATTTCTGTAAGTCTGTTTAATGTAATTCTGTACTCACTGGATGAAAGAATAATTTTCTAAATACCTAATATCCATTTCTAATGTGAAAACTTTATAAAAGAAGGATATAAAAATCAAGTTTAGCACACACTAACTTGGTCAAAAGCAGCAAACCAGAAGTTCAGCAGAGACTGTTCAACACAAACTGAAACTTGGCAAATGACTGATGTTAAATACGTTTCAAAAACACACTTGTTTTTATTTGCTAAGCAAAGAAAAACATCCCTGAACTAAAACCAAATATTATTAAAAGAGGTGTGAGTGGTCATTTACATACATAAGTTATGCCAATTTAGTAGAATTAGAATACTTTGAAACATTTATGGTCTTGAAGGCCCTGCCCCTATTTCTGGTGATTCCATTTCTGTTTCTGTGGGAATGGAAAGGGAAGTGAAGGAGAGCCAAAAGCAGAGAAGACAGAATAGAACTCTTGTAAGTTTTTAGTAGCTGAGGCTGAGCACTACAAATGTTGTCTTCCTTGCCAGAAGCACACGCAGGCATTTGGAGCCAAAAAAACTGTTGAAAGCTTTGGGGCAAGAGGTAGGACAAACTATCATTAAAAAGAACTAGGCCAATATGTTTTTCTCCCAATTTCTAGATGTAATGATCTGAAAGAAAGTAAACAGGCGAAGAAGTCCAGACTTGCTATTTAAGTGCTCAATACTATATTTACGTAGTTATACAGGACACCTAAGCAGATATAACCTTCATGAGGCAATCAGACGCTGCACTACATAACCACCATTTAATGCTTGTGTCTGTGTAAAAGGAGAGAATCAGACCTTTTGCAGCAACAACAAATAAATCATTCAGCTATTGTATGTGAACAGTCGTATGTAATATTTTTACATAGCGGACTAGGACATCAGTGATTTTTACCCTAAAATATTGATTACTTCATAGAAACAGAGGCTGCAAATGGAGAAGTATTTCTTTTTTAAGCACCCAGAAATGTGCTAGCATCCTCACAAACAGAGACAAGGCCTCTGCTCCAAATTAAATCTAACATGATGCAACAAATGAGGGTGAAATGGAGAAAGAGCAGCAGAAAGAAAAGGAGATTATGATTGTGTGGTAAAAGGCATGTGTCAATCCTGATAATAAGAATGAAGGAGCTGAACTATTTGCTAGTTACATTTCCTTCCTTCACATTTTGTAGGCTTTTTGGCATAAATCCTTGTATACTACAGTGATGGAAGTTATAAAAAAAATAAAATCCTAAAACTGATAGATGGAATGTGGTAAGGTAGGTGGTTTAACAAATAGGTTTTGGGAGATTCTTTAAAGCACAAAGGACAGCACAGGGCAGAGGTTCTGGAGTTTGCTTGTTGGTGGGAGAAAAAGCATGGGCGCAATTTGTGGGAAGGATGGGGGGGCTTTTGCCCCCCCCTTCAGTTGCAAGCCTGGGACAGGCATGGAATTTGCCCCCACATGCACAGCTCTGTTGGCTTGACTGGTGCTGCCCCCACCCCCAAATACAGTAGTCAAACTATACTTATGAAAAAAAGAGGCATCCATTGATGATGTGGAGAATAATCTTTAAAAGAAGCCCAGGTAGCAGGTCAAATATAAACAGGGACTGAGTGAAATTGGACCTCAGCAGCAAGAATAAGAAGTTTAAATTTGATGCACATCTGACCAGGGAGAAGATCTATCTACAGAGAAAACTCTTTGTCCCTTTAAGATCTCTTCATCCCATCTTCACTTTCCATCTCTTGCCTCTTGTTCCTATTTGCTACATGTCACCACCCTCCCTCTTCTCTCTCATTTTTGTATGAAAGAGCTGAAGCTGGGTGATGGCTGCCTTCACAGAGCAGCTCGATTTCTTCAGAAACCCACAACTCATTGTAGGCAGGCTGCCACAAAGTAACCAATCCTTTCTGGGAAAAGGCAGCAGCTTACAGTAGGCTTCAATCTACTGAACATAAAATATGGAACAGAATAATCACTGGGCTATGCAGCAAGGTATAGCAAAAAATATACAAAATATAGAGGTAGCTGGGGACAGTGCCCTTTACAAGCTCTCAGATAACACGATGAAGAAAGCAGTACAACAGGTACTCAGATAAAACTGAGGAGTGTAATGTAAATGCCTAGATAAATTATATACAGAGGAACCTACATGTTCAAGTACCAACACAACACGACTAATGAATGACAATGGGGATGCCTTGCTTTTGTGAATTTGCCTATTCATCATTTTATTCAAATAATACATTTGTATATATTGTAAAATACCCCCTAACATATTCTGAACTCTGACTAGCTGAATACTGTATGAGAATACAGTCACAGTACATACTCATCCTAAGCTGGCATCCTAACAGGAAAATGATTCAACCCCAAGTAATGTCTCTCTAGATCATTAATTATGAGAGACTATTTGGGAATGCTTAAACAAAATCCAGTCCTTGGGAATTTGTGTAAATAAACAATAAATATGCTTATGTTTCTGGGGAAGAGAGATAAAGTAATTTTATAGCACTAAAAGGCATTCACATACTGTGAACCACTACGGATCTGAAAGGAACTGGCATTTTCACAGTGAAGAGCGCACAACATTTAAAGACTTTCTTTTGACAACATTTCTATTTGAAGTCAGATATTAGAAATGCAGTGTGCTGGAAGGATCAATTTCTCTATCCTTTTCTTCACTCCCTTCTGTGTGATAAAAGGAGAAATCTGACTGCTGGTGAGGGCTGCAAATCTGAGCTATAAAGTCCACTCAAACAGCAAAACAGTCTACACAATGATTTGTGTGGAATCACTGTCATCCAAGGCATTTTCATGAGTATGATTTATTTCTCCTCTTACTTCAATTTTACGGCATATCTTATTTTTATATCTATCCCTGTCTAGTTTCAGGAAACATCTGTAAAATACCCTGTTTTGGGGGTTATCCCAAACCTTCTCAACTCATGAAACACAGCTGGCCTTGAAAGTCTCCACAGAACCCTCATGTGAACTGCTCACTGTGGAACATCATATCCCACTTAAGCTTTATTGTGTCGCCATTCAACAACACATAGGACAATCTGATTATCCCAAACAATTAAAGACTTCAAAATAAGTTTAATAACTCTTTCTTCTCCATCCAGAAATGCTGCTTTATTTCCACTCCAACAAGAAATATCTGAAAATACCTTGCATCAAATAGATCTTGGCATAGTTCATTGATTATGATGACTAAAAAGCAATTAAATTCAGTTTATTTTCGAAAATGTGGTCGGCATAGCAGCATGTTTATGACAGCAATAAAATATCTTCATCATCTGGGTTCAATCCTGCCATCATTGAAGTCAATGGGAGTTTTGATGATCCATCACTTATTCAGACTTCTCTGATTCAATATGAATTAAAATAAACTTTCATTTAATTTTCATATCATTTTTAGGAAGTGAGAGGAATTAATATTGATGGCGCTCACAGCAGTACAATTACAGTACCTGAAACACATTCTTGTGTATATCCCTTCCCCTAAGTGCACACACAAAAAACTGTACAGTGAGACAAAATATTTTTTTTAACAAAACCCCACAAATACATAAGAAGTGGAATGAAAGCTCAAACAACACACAAATAATATTGGATGCAATCCTTCAATGTATTCGCACCCTCACTTCTCACTGAAGTCACTGGGAGTTGAAAGCACTCAGTCCGTTGAAGGATCAAACCCATAATCCAATAAATGACATACAGGTAACAGAAATACAGAGTACAGTAGAACATCAGAATTAAGAATACCAGAATTATGAACTGACCAATCAACCAGACACCTTATTTGGAACTAGAAGTACACAGTCAGGCAGCGGGGGGGAAGGGGGGGGGGGGAGGGAGGGGGGAGGAAGGAAAAAAGAAAAAGAAAAAAAGGCAAATACAGTAGAGTACTATGTTAAACGTAACACTATTAAAAAAAGGGGAAAGAATCATTTTTCTTCTGCATAGTAAAGTTTCAAACTGTATTAAGTCAATGTTCAGTTGTAAACTTTTTAAAGAACAATCATAACGTTTTGTTCAGAGTTACAAACATTTCAGAGTTACGAACAACCGCCATTCCCGAGGTGTTCATAACTCAGGTTCTGAGGTATACAGAATTGTTAGATTTCTATATGGTTAAACAAAATCATTAACCTGAGGGCAGGAAGAGGAGGGGGTATGCTGACTCAACAATTGTGATAAGTTCATGTTGCCTTTACTTAATCAGCTTCTAAATAAAACTTTTATAAGCATGTTTAAGGCAAACATATTTCCTTTCAAAAGAAACTGTTTGCTAGTTTTATTTCTGGTGGTGCAAGTCATTACTTAAAAACTAAACTGAAGTATTGATTTAAAAAAAAAAAAAAAAGAAGGAAACATTTAGATTTAATTTTAATTGTCCTGAATCGTATCTGACACACTCACCACACATAAAAGATACGGGAAAAAAATCCAGGTAGCCCTAGAAACACTGCATTATTTATTGCTAGAAATGCACATTCTCTGTCTTTGATGACTGGCATCTAAGCCCGTAGAATATTTCACAAGAAACATTTTGTGTCAATATTGATGATGGCATACTTTGAGAACAAAGATATGCAATGAGCTATCAATTATTATAGAAATGTGTGTGTTTGCCAGAATTTAATTTGGGAACATGCATAAAATCCTGAACAAGACATAGATCCGTAATGGAATCTCTTTAAATAAATACACTTATAAAAATCTTCTGCTTGTTATGCATTTAAAACTCCACATTGTTCTACTCTGTGATCATTTGTGCCTATTTTATTATAGAACAAGACTACCATTTATTACCAGGACACATAACAAAGGCATCTCACTATGTAGGAGTAACAAAAACTTTCAGAGTTTGTTTAAAAGAAAAAATAGTCAAGAATCCTCCTACAATATATAGGCTTTTTCAAAATCTAGGGCATTAGAAACTTCCCTTTTCCTTTCTTCAGAAAAGTAGAGGCCTGGATAGAGCCAGAGATTAAACTGGATTTTAAAGCGTACTACTACTTATTATAAAGTTTCAGTCTCTCTCTTTCTTTCTGGAGTAATGTTGCTAAACTAAATGTCCCTTTCATATTTAATTACATCTTTGGGCTTTTCCCAATGCAGATTCAAATTCTCTCTCGACATAATACAAAATTAAATTAGAAAAGAAAAAAACCCAACTAGCATCTTTTGTCTTAAGAAAATACAGATTCTAGCCATCTTCCCGTTTCCAAAGCTGAGGCTTACGCTAACTCATGTAGACACTGACAGATTTGTATCTTTTTTTTAAAAAAAATGTCTGTAAGGGTCTCTAGTCAAATATTTTCAAGTCAAATCACTGCTGTTGTAGATATTACAGTATTTGGCTGATCTGCAAGTATGTTAGGAATGAAATCAAGTTTAATTTCAGCGCAAAACAGACTTCTTTTTTCTGTGAAAACCCTAACAGATTAACAAGCTCTGGTCATCTGCTCCCTACATATTCACATATGAACAATTTTCTTCGTTATCTAGCTTTGCATGATGTATGACAGCTGATTTTCTTTGCTCATCTTTCACTCTCATTTTAATATTACTAAATCCTATTTCTGAAAAATTTGCTCTTCCAGCAGAACTAAAGAGTAAAGCTTTAGAAAACAGACCAAATCCTTACTTTCATGTCCTCTGGTGGACATAGACTCACGTAACCCCATTTAGCCCTTTGGAACTAAAGACTGTCATATTTGGAATTTCCTTTAGGAAAAAAATAGAGCCTGCGGTTTCTAGAAGTATATGTAAGGTTCCTCAAAATCCCAAACAGGGAAAAAATGAAAAGAAGATACATCCGTATAACTTAGAACATGAGTTCAAAAAATAATCCACACAGTTAGAGACTAAAAGTTGTCACCATATGATGACCGTTCTCTGGAGGATGGGAACTGGTCTCAGTCCAGTTCCCAAAGACATATGCCCACACCTCAGAAAGCATTACTACAATTGTCATGTTTTATTGGCAGCCTCAGCAGAGGCCCATAACTTGATCAACATGGAAACTGAACTGTCTTCTGACTTCCTGAGGCACTCCGGGCACAGGTGCATTTATCTATCCTCTATCTACGGTACTCATAAGAACCCACAAGCTGCCATGTCCTCACAACACCCTTGTGAGGAAGAGAATATTATCTCCATTTTACAGATAGAAAACTGAGGCACAAAGAGACTAAGTGACTTGCCTAAGATCACAAAGGAAGCCTGTGGTGAAGGCATGGAGTTTGAATCTGGAGTCCTTAGCCCCAGGGAACCAAACTAGCTACTGGACCATTCTTCATTGGGGGAAGCTTACACTTGTCCTGTTTTATATCTGTTCCATGCACAGATGACTTCATTTTTCAGTGCTGTCTTTCCAGCTCTTTTCACGGACATTCAAAAAATTAAAGAGAGAAAAAATACTTATTTGCAAATCCTCCAGCTTTTGAGCAGGGAGATGTCTGTGTTTATGTGGTTATAGGATATATATTATATTAACATGACTAACTGGAATAAACTATGACAGCACTTTTTCTTCAATTTTTGGCTGCAATTAAATCGTTGGGTTTCGCACAGCTGGTTAGAGCTAATTCTGCACAAGGAGATCTTTTGGGTAGTGTGGGTGGGAAACATTCAGTGATTGGTTTAGTTAGTCTTCCTCTCTTTGGAATAGCAAAGGGTGAAAGAGGAGGGCTTGTGTCATAGAGAAATACAACACAGGGAAAGACTTTTTATGAAGGCTGCCCTATTCACTATATTGGTTTTCCCAACTCTTCCATACATTGGGCTGGTCTTCACTGGCGGAGGGGGGCGGGAAATCAACTGCAGATACGCAACTTCAACTACGTGAATAATGTAGCTGAAGTTGGCATATCTTCAGCCGACTTACCTGCTGTCCTCATGGCGGCGGCAGTCGGCAGCGCACTCCCCCGTCGACTCCGGCGTGCGCCTTGCATCAAGCTGGAGTTACAGGAGTGGACAGGGTACCGCGGGCGATCAATTTCTTGCATCTTCACAAGACGCGAGAAATTGATCGCTAGAAGATCGATTGCTACCTGCCGATCTGGCAGGTAGTGAAGACATACCCTTAGTCTCATACTGGAATATAGACCTGCCTCGGTATTTCCCAGAGCAGGTTGCAACTGGAAATGAGAGATAACTGAGTATTTGGAGTAAGGCTGGGAAATAACCTTCAATGTAGGAAAAAACTTCCACATGATTGTGGGTGTGCTACTGGGGTTTTTGTCTCTGCGCATCCATCTGGTGGCATGTGGGTGGATTCTTTGGAAATTACTGAAAAGTCTAAAACTAACGAGGCAGGTTCAAGATACAATATTGTTGACTTCTAATAGGTTACATTACAGCTGCCACCTACGATCATTTAAACGTTACTATTCTTAATATGCTGAGTATCAACCAGGACTTAATAACCCAAAATGAGATCTAAGGAGAAACTTTAGAAACTAAAAAAAGGAAGAAACTGTTCACTAATATCCTGTCAAATGGACTAGGCTTTTGGAAGATCATGAACATGGAAGTACAAACACCTTATTACTAACTATGTGGTAAAAGTGTGGCTTGCACGATACACATGGCCTTCCCAATATCAGTGAGATAAAAGGCTAAAAGGTCTCAAAGGCCCAGACATTTATATTTACTCACACTACACAAAGTCTGGAATAACAGCTGGAGCTTTTTAAACACACTCCCTTTGGATTTATTATAACAACAATGAAATCAGCAATTAAAGCCCCCCCCTTCACTATACAATGTCTAACAAACATGTCACTCCCCTCCCCCAACCAATTTTACCATAGGAAGGTAGAAATAGAGAGGGGGTACCATTATATGACCCACAGGGAAGCTGACAAAAATAAATCTAAATGTGGTAGGTACTTTAAAAGGAATTAGGAGACAGATGAATTAGCCCAGGGTTGGCAACCCATGGCACATGTAATGTAGCATGTGAGCCGATTTTTGATGGCACGCATGACGGGCCGAGCCACTCAGCCTGCCGCCGCTCTGGGGTTCCCGCTGCGGGCCCCTTGCCAGCCGGGGTCCCCCGCCTGCCACACTCAGCGCCCGCGGCTAGTCTGGGTGAAAGAAACCCAGGCTGGCAGTGGGCTGAGACCCCGGCTGGCAGGAGGCTGCAGAGGAAACCCCAAAGTGGCAGGAGGCTCAGTTGCTCAGCCCACTCCCGCTCTGGGGTTCCCCCTGCTGGCCCCTTGCCAGCCAGAGTCCCCCGCCTGCCACACTCAGCATCCGCTGCTAGCCTGGGTGAAGGGAACCCCAGGCTGGCAGCGGGCTGAGTAGGCCGGCGACTGAGACCCTAGAGCAGTGGTGGGCTGAGCGGGGCTGGCAGCTGGGAGCCCAGTACAGCGACGGGCTGAGCCACTGCTACCGGTCTGGGGTTCTGGCAGCAGGCTTCTGCCAGCTGGGGTCTTGGCTGACGGCCTCTTTCAGCCCGCAGCAGCCCTCAGGCTGGCAGCAGGCCAAGGGGGGCTGGTGGCCAGGAGTCCAGTGCAGTGGTGGGCTGAGTTGCTCAGCCGCTGCCCGCCTGGAGTTTCTTCCACCCAGGCGGGCAGTGGACTGAGTGTGGTTGATAACAGAGGTGAAAGTAAGCCCATACACCCCATATGGCAAACTGGCAATAGCTTGTGCGCCGTACGGGGGCAGCCCGGCTTCCCCGGGGGCAATTTTAGGGGCTGGCGCCCCAGGCTCTTTAAATTGCCACCAGAGCCCTGCTGCTGGAGCCCTTGGGTAGTGGCAGCAGGGCTCCAGTGGCTATTTAAAGAGCTGAGGTGGTAGAAACAGGGGAGCCCTGGACTCTTTAAATAGCCTCCAGAGCCTTGGGATAGTGGTGGCAGAGCTCTGGGGGCTATTTAAAGGGGCTCCTGCTGTCTCTATCACCCTGGGCCCTTTAAATAGCCAACAGAGCCCCTCCACCGCTGCAGCTCCACAGGCTATGCAAAGGGCCCAGGCAGTAGAGGCAGGGGAACCTCGGGCCCCTGGCTGCTGCTGCTGCTACCCTGGTGGAGCGGGAGGGAGCAGGAGGAGAGGCACTTACCTACTGGGTGGGCTGGGCTGGCTCTGACCCCCCTCAGCCCCTCCCCTTCTGCCCAAAGGCCCACCCCTTCTGGACTGGCATGCAAAGCCTTAAATTGGACTGAATAAATGAAGACTTGGCACACCACTTCTGAAAGGTTGCTGACCCCTGAATTAGCCAATTAGTTGGGAGAACTTTGTTTGAACTTGAAGAAAAGAAGCAGTTGTAAGTGTAAGTGGGCATAGGTTATCCCATATCCACAGTTGTTATTATTTAGGAAAACAAGCATAATAGTTTTTATATTTGTCCATGTATTATTTTTTTGACAGCAATGTATGGAATGTAGGATCATTTCTATAGACAACTTTAATGGTGACTGTAGCCCTGTGCTCGAGTCCTAAAGGAAGTAATCCTGGAACCACAGAGTTGGGGGAAGCTTGCTCTGAGTGGGAAAGGGCTGAGGTGCCTACTGGGGGCAGCAGGCCTTAGGAGGGAGCTGAGGGGACCAAGGCAAGCTAGAGTTGAGGGTGGTGGGATTGGGAGGAATATAGTGAAGTGGGGGAGCTGGGAGAGACTCAAGGGAGCAGTGGGGCAACTTCCCGAAGAGCCCATTCAATCCTCCCCTCCCCTCACCTGTGCTTTGTGTGTGTGAGGGGGGCTCCGATGTGTTTGTCCCTGCTACTGGGCTCCAACTCGTTCCCATGTGTCCCCAGCCCCTTCCTTGCTGATCTGCTGCCAAGTGCCCCGCAGCTGAGCCCTGCCATCAGCACATGATGGCTCAGAGGAGGCTCTGCAGCCAGGAAGGGGAAAGGGGCTGGCTCAGGACCAGCTCCCTTCACAGGAGCACTGGCATCAGGGACCTAATCCTCCCACGGAAGCTGGGAAGCTAGAATTATCAGAAGCACAAGAACAGCAGCTCCCAAAAAGGTGCTGGAATAGCATTCCAGAGCATTCCAGCTCAACTCAAATGCTGCTTTAGCCCATGTTTTGTCAAACATATCTGAGGAAGTACCCAGTTTAAGTAGTCAAAACTTCCCATAACTGTCCTCATTCCCTGCTCACAGGGGCGTTGTGAGGATAAATACATTAAAGATTGTGAAACACTTTGAGGTTTGTTGATGAAAAGTTCTATATAAGAGATACATATTATTATTATTCCAGTGATATCAGTGGTTTAATGTCAAGGATCAGATTTGAAGATGTATGCACGTGATATAACTAAGGCCATGGTTACACTGGCACTTTATAGCGCTATAAAGCCCCCACGAGCGCTATAACCTCCTCCCCGTCCACACTGGCAAGGCACGTAGAGCGCTATAACTGCTGAGTTATAGCGCTATTATTAATCCACCTCCGCATGGGGAATAAGGGCTGTAGCGCAGCTGCTGTAGCGCTACAGCAAGGATGTGGACACCCACTGCGCTACAAGTGATCTCTGGAGATGCCTAGAGCCATTTAAGGCAATTGGCGTCTCTTCCCTTTGTTTTGAACCCGGCTGGAGGAATGCGGAAGTACCTCTTTAGAGTTTCTCTCTTAACTCGGCAGATAAGCAATGCAAATGTTTAAGGAGGGAGCCTGTGTGAAAACAAAGCCTTCTGTGAACGGAAGCTCACTGACAGGCTTTCAGAAAAACGGAAAAACCACTGTCTCTCTCTCTCCGCATACACACAACGCGTCCCCCCTCACCCCCCTCGTTTAAAAAGCACGTTGCACCCAGCTGAATGCTGGGATACCTGCCCTAATGCGCTGCTCTTAATGCCGCATTAAGTGCCCCAAATGTGGCCATGCTATACCGCAGGAGCATCTGAGTGTGGACATACAATAGCGCTATACGTATTACTGTATAAGGGGACCGCTATAACCTATAGCGCTATAATCTTGTAAGTGTAACCATACCCTAACATATCAAAAACAGCCTATGCCAGAGGCCAAACAGTATTACTAACAAAACACCCCTTCGGAAATCTTACATTATAATAACTCTTACATCATTAGAGTTTGTGAATCCACTGATCAGCAGTCTGACATCAGAAAAAAAATAAAGCGTGTCACAGGGCCTCAATATATTTATCGTCCTTCTATTCTTTGTTTTCATTCTGTACCTTTGAAATCTATTCTGAGTAATCACAAAAACACACTGTAGAGTATTCAAAATGCACTCTAATTAACTGTTCCCAACATCAGCTACAATATATAGGTTTAAATGTTCAAACATCTGTGTATATTGTGTATCTGTATAACTGACATACATTGAAATTATATGGCTAACCCTCAGTGTTTGAAAACATTACTCCCTGATCCTATTACAAGAGACTGTGTATTGTAATACAGAAACACACACATTCAAATACTTCTCTGTGCATATCTGGCTAATGTATATAAACAATGGAATCTACATATAATTTAACTCTATTCACAGCACTGTGCAAGGGAAAAATATGCAAACTATGTCAATGTATAAATTGCAATTCTAGCTACAGTGAAGCTGTTCCATAGAAAATGACTTCATACTATAAAAGATTTCTCTTTCCTTTTTTCCCTAAATTGATGCAGCCTTATTCCCTATGCAGAATACATACGTTTAGGGGACAATTTCCCAAACGTATGCATGCACATACATTTGCTTATGCCTGATATATGCACACACACTCAATACATGAACACAAATTAGGGTTGTACTGATAAGTTAGATAGTTACAAATATAGGAATGCATCTAACTTTGAAAAACTGACCCAGTGTAGAATAAAACACAATGCCTATGCTGCACATACACAGACATATACTTGCCGTGAAACTGTCATATATTAAAAAAAAAAGTTAAAGTAGATTCAGAAACACTAGATTCAGAAACGCTCCCCTGCCGATTTGTGTGTCTTTACAATTACATTTCCTAGTTTTTTTTTTAAACTGTTCTCTCTCCTCCTCCCCCACATTTAAAAAACACCCATAAATAACATGGCAAACTGACCATAAACAAAATGCTGTCAAATGCATAAAATAAATGGAAGATACAGATTTTTTTTCCTCTAATTTCTTTCAGTTTTAGTAATCTTTGGTGTTACTTACAGTAATGAGTTAAAAATTATTGGACAGAACTTTACAATGTGTCTTTAAACTATTTAGGCACAGTGTGGGGAATTATATATAAGGAACACACTTTTTAACAAATATTTAGCAAGGAAATGGATACCCATTAAACGTCTGGCTCACTCTACAAGCGCTTGTTTAATGTGGACTGACCCAGTCTTAAAACCTATTTAAACAACATGACATAGCCCTGCATATACTCAAACAAAAGTCATCAGTGGGGAAAATATAAAAAAGCTTAGCCAGTAGATGGCAATGTGGCATTTCCCAAATTATTCCAGCAAATCCTGCTTAGAAATAATAAGAGTTTAGGTAGCTTCTTAACTGGTTAGTAGGGTTGCCAATCCTCCAGGAGAGTTTTGGAGTCTCCAAGGAATTAAGGATTAATCTTTAATTAAAGATTATGTCATGTGATGAAACCTCCAGGAATAAGTCCCACCAAAATTGGCAACCCTACTGGTTATTGTATAACTGATGTATGTATTTGGCTACAGCTCAATGCTAAATATGCACAAACGAATAAATAATACAAATACACCGTGTATGTTTTATCATCCCAGCTCTATAAGTCTTCCCTGCTCTGCCTTCCAAATCCAATCAGCTCCTCATAGTAGAGCTATAACCCCTTTGTATTAAAAGATGTGCTTTATTTGATGACCCATCTCTGCCAAAGAGATACTAGAAAGCATATGATTAGTTTAAAAATATTTTTTAAAATGGTGATCATGCAAGGGCTCATATGCTGTGATATAAATTTGGATTTTCTACCATAAAGAAAATGTTGAGGGGAACTTCACCTTAAAAAAAAGTCTTCTACTATATTCTTCACACCCTTATTTCTTAAAATTTAGGTGGCTATATCTCCTTGTAGCCAATGAACAGAATACTGCATGCCATTATGGACCTACATTCTGCTGAAAGGCTCCATTTCTAATAGGGAAGGAGCTCTTCATCTGGATTCTCTATAGCCTAGTAAAGAGGAGAGGAGTTATTACATAGTTCTGCCTTGAGTGCAGGGGACTGGACTAGATGACCTACTGAGGTCCCTTCCGGTCCTATACTTCTACTATTCTATAACTTTTGTGGCACTGAAAGCTGCAGCAAACTTCATGAAACTACATGGTGAAAAGCGATATATAAGAAAACATTCAGGAAATCAGCTTTATTTATTTAATTATACTACCTACACACTTCCAACTTAATTAAACTTAAGGTTACACAGATCAGAGGTTAAACTATTATTTTTCAAGAAAGGGAGAGTGAAAAAAACAAAAAGCCCTCAAGTTAAGTTGTACCTCTCAAGCAAGATATCAGTTACCTTAACTCCACCCATATTAATAATGCCAGCCCACCATTTTCTTTTTTTGCAAGCAGAGTATTGTTTCATTCATACCTGTGTCCCATACTAAGTGTGACAATTCGTCACCACAAATATTTTTTGCTTTTTTCACACAAGTGCTGCATTACCATGTTCATAACCTGTGATGTTTATATTTTGAGACAAGCTACCTCTGTCTCACGATGAAAGGTCTGCTTTCAGCATGGAATTTGTCTATTCAGAAATTTATAAATTCTCGCAGCATAGTGCAAAAAAAGATATAAAACAGCTCAACCACTATGTGACTGAAGCAGTCTGATTGGTGGGATTTTTTTCAGAGGGTGCGTTGCAGGGAATGATAAATTTAAAATATTGATTATGGATGGATGGGGCAGTATGCTTTTCAGATTTTTTCAGGACATTGCAACATGGGGAAAATTAAAGTAGTTTTGATTCTTTGAATAAGAATTTCAACTTTAGCTCTGAATTTCTTAGCTTCCCAACATTGGACTTTTAAAAAAAAATTCTAATGTTACTGAAAAGCAATAAGTACACAATACTCCTGGGGGAAATTTGTACCACTGTGCAACGCAGAATTTTGCAGATATTAATATGTGTGCAGAATTTCCTTTCCTTCACAGAAATGGGCTGCAGAGCTACTGGTCACCAGTAGGGACCGCTAGACCCAGCAGAGCCCAGCTCACACATAGAAGACGCTGCTGGAGGAGGTATGTGTGTATTGGCGGGGTGGAAGGGACACAACTAGGCTCAGGGGGGGGGGAGGGGGGAAGGGGAAGAGAAACAGAAATTGGGTTGCCATAGGGGCTTCTTTAACTCTCTACTTCTGGGACAATTTGTGTGTGTGTCTGTATTGTTACAGACATACTTGCTGACAGGTATTTTGAAATAAATTACCAAAATAATTGATATTGGCATATTTATATTGTGTTATTTTGAGAAATAAAATGTGCAGAATTTTGCAGAATTTTAAAATATTGTGTGCATAATTTTTCTTCTGTTGGTGCAGATTTTTTTTTAATTTTTTTTTTTTTTTTTTAGCAGAATTCTCTCAGAAGTAATGGAAATACCAGTATGTGCCTGAAGCTATCTTTACTTTAACAAAGGTTTTAGTAAGTGAATTTCCTTAAGCTTTTTTTTTTTAATCGCCATAATATGGTATGTAGGAGCAAAGGAAACTTATAATGTGAGCTTTCCCCTCTCCTTTCTACAGTCTGCAGGGCATAAGTTTTATTATTGGACATTCTCTTTCTAGAAGAGAGGACCATGTGGCAGCAGAACACATAAGAGCAGTACAGAGATAAGCCAAAAAAACAAAAATAAAAAACAAAAACCACCAGTGGGAATTAGTAGTGGTTTCTTTGACATCTCTGTCCAATAAACTACCTGTAGTTGCAACTCGTGCAACCCACAGAGGAGCACAGAAGACTTTCTAGGAAGCAGAACTGGGTGAGAGCTAGGCTTAGGAAAGGGGAATACCCTTCTCTGCTCTTGTGGGCCCCCTCAGCTGCAGGAGGAAGAAACCCAGAACACAGTAACAGGCTCGCTTGGGGATCTCACACCTTTATGTGTCTTAGGAGGATTGGCAACCATCTTGCAAGCCTTCGGATAGAAAAATTACATAATTCCCATTAACAGGTCTCCCTATAGACTGAGTTATATTTGTCTGACGGACAAAGGCTGAGGCTCAGATTTTTTTAAAGGTATACACTTGTTGCTGCCTTCAGCACTGCAATACCTAACTAATGTAGGAGCCTAAATCTAATTTTCGAGAGGATTTTGGCACGTAGGATTCTAAACGCCATCAACTGTTGAGGGCATTTAGGCTATGAAAACCTTTTTGAACATTAGATTTAGGCTCCTAAATGAGGTGGGCATTGTGACACTGAGGGTAGCAATGACCAAATACCTTTAAAAAGTTGGGCCCTAGAAAATTACTTATTAGATTTCCAGAAGTTACCTGACATGCTATACTAAGCTCACCAGAAATGACAGTCCTTAGAGATGTTTCTAAAGAAAGTACTGTATTAATAACTTCTGTCAGATCATATTAATCAACTAAATTTTGGCACTGGTCATTAGCTAGGAGATTTCAGTAAAAATAGCTTCCCTCTCTTCTTTTCTTCCTTTTCATTTTTTTGGTGACAAGTAGCAAATATAGTTGGACTTTTGCAAATGTATTTAATGGCTAATTTTACAATATAGTAATTCAGGAATTCCTTGTTCAATTTGCCTTAAATTTTTAAGAAAAATTCAGTTACCAATCTAACCTTCCCATTCTGAGACCAAAATTGGGCTTATACCAGAAGCTTGGTAGCAATCTTAACAATAGAACAACTTCTGCCCACACTTGTAGTGAAGGAGAAGCTGCACCAGAGCAGAGATTCGATCCCATAAATCCATGAGGGGAGGGTAGCCCTAAAATCCAGTCAGGAGAAGCATTAAACTGCCAACTATCCTAGGCCTTTTTAAACAACCTGACCATGCCTCCTCTCTGACCAGACACCTAGGTAGATGTAAGCTGTGATGATGGATCCCAAAAATAAACCAAACCCGTAATTCTCTGATTATGGAATTCCAGACTCCGTGTGGCATTGTGTGTATCACAGATATTTTTTGGCTCCAAACAGTGGCTTTTTATATCTGAAATGCTCAATACTGATACATTAAAAAGTAGTTTTTCAGAAAACATGGTATCTTGAAACTACTGCATCTGCAATTTTCTCCATAATTCCAATTAATTAGCAGATAAAATTATGGAATTATTGACCTCTTCCTGCCACTTCTGAAAGCAGTTTGTCAGATTTTTGTGGCATCCCTACAGCAACATCATGCCAGGACAATAATATCTAGAGCCCACCAGTCAAAAACCCTCAACTCAACAAGAATGACAGACAAGGTGGTTTATTAAAATAAAAAACACTGAATAAAAAATTAATAAATTGATGTACAGGATCTTCTACAGATTTCCTATAGGATCTTTCTCACCTTGTTGGAAGCTTACAAAGAACAAAAACTAGAGTCATTTAGTCTGAATATATTTTGTCAGATATCCTGGGCTTCATCCTAATGTTATGACACATAATGTGACAAGTGGGATTTATGTGCCTGTTTTGGGGGAGGAGGTAAGTACTGCCAATATGAATAGCAGCAGCTGGGGAGGAAAGCATGACTTATTCTGCAATCCTGAAGCTGAAATTAATCAGCAACCCCTCCACCAAGGCAGCAATATCCAGGCAATAAAATGCCATCTTATGGAGTACCAGAAGTCATTAGAACAAACACTCAACCACTAAAAATGGTTAGATTTGCCAGAAACCTAATTTCACCCTAATTAAACCATTCGTTGGTCTGGGCTTATTTTTGTTTTTTTTCTTGTTTTGGAAAAAAGGAGTAAGATATTTTGGATCTATTCATTAGAAGTCTGAGGCAGATGGATGTTTCATTTCATGAAGGATTTCAAAAATTTGCTCTGTTCCCCGACTGGAACAAAATCCAATATTTCAAAAATCTCCATGAAGGAAAATTCAGAAAATAATTTTTGTTCTGGGTTAAACATTTTGTTTTGATAGAGCTGAAACAGTTTGTTTTGATTTCTACTTTTTAAATTTTAAAGATAGCTAACTCTACCTTTACGCACCGCTTTACTCAAGCTAGAGATTTGTGTGTGGCCAGGAATTGTGCTGGGTAACACTTGTGTTACTATCGAGCTAATTGTGCTGTGAAGACATACCCTTAGTCAAAAATGTTCTTTTGCCTGAGTCAATATACAACTATATTACAAAGCTGCACATGCAAGCTGATCTTATGAAAAATAATGATAAAATCCCATCAAAAATAGTTTTTCTTTGAACTTTTTTTTATTAGGTAGTGTTTATAAAGGCAGAGAAATCAATTAAACCTAAACAGGGCTTGGGTTGACCAAAACTTTGCACCCCTAATTATAAGTGCTCTCTTAAAAACCTTTTGTTCCTTTACTCAGACTGCTCAAGCCAGCCTCAGCTCCTGAATTGACTTAAAAATACTTCCTTCATTTCAAATATTCCCAAACTCACTCTGAGTCAAATAGGTGCTTCCTCCAAGGCCCAATAAATTAATGCATCTTATCCCCACCCAGGCAACCCAGCACAGTCCGCCCTGCACAAACAGGTCCTTGCTCAGTGTTCTTTCCTCATGGACTATCTAGGGAAGGCCTCATGAATTATTCACCTGACGAAGGCCCCATCCAGTTCAGAGGCCAAGACTCCAAAGATATTCCTCTTTATTCTGTGCTAGATTCTAAAGAACTGAAATATTCAGAAGAGCAAAACACTTCTAACATGGAACACCTTTGAAAAGTAAAGTAACGTGAGTTAAATATCTTACATAAGTCAACATTATTTACCTCTATTTAATGCCATTGCTCTTTCAGGAACACTTCCTCAAGTAGTACATCTGCAGCACATTTATACTCTTCTGTAGCTCAAGCAATATTCAGCATAACCTCTCTTACTGAGGATCTCTTCTCCCCAACTTGACACTGAAAACTCAGGTCTATAGTAATGTCAAGTTCCCTTTCACTATCAAATGTTTGAATGGCTGCAGAGTGAGTCTTAAGCAAACTGGTCTTGAATGGGGTCATGGAGGAGCATGTTACAAAGGCGTCACTCTCCCCAAATTTTGGGCTCTTCATGTATGTTTTCCTGCTCCTTTGCTTTCTTGCCAACATGACTTATAAAAGGAGTTTGAAAACGATTCCTGATAAAATAAACTGTTATGTTCCTGCATTGCAGGGACGTTTGGCCAAATTCAGATCTAGAAAAATTGGATGCAACTCCACTGATTCTTCACACCTGAACTAAGGGCATCAGTCGGGAGAGGTGAAGTCAGATAGGAACTATTTTACGTGGTATGCTCTCTCAGAAGCCCAACCCATGAAGTTTTCATCCCCTTACAACACGTCTGAATAGTGACTTCATACAGGATCCGTGCCAAGATGTGAAAAACATTACACCCGGGTGAGGTGTTACTAGAGGGCCCTAGATTGCTTTAGTATGGACCCTAAAACAAAGATCAAGCCAGTAGAATCTAAATGACTGTGTTCAATAACAACAAAGGCCCATCCATCTCCATGAGTGAGGTAAACGTTTCTCCAAGAAACAAAACAAAGACAGGGATTTTGGGGAGTGGGGGAAACTGCAACTGAAGAGGAAGAATCCCACTTGCTTACTTAATGCACCAGCATCAAAGTATTATCAACACTTATTCATCAACAATAAATCCATTAACATAACCAGAAGTATAATCATGGTGAATATTTTTTAAAAGGGCAATTTAGACAATGTTTTAAAAAAATGGAGAACAAATGGTAATTAAAAAAATTGTGATATAAAAAGATACCAGCACAAATTTCCAGTAAGTCTGAAATGACACTCTATTCCAAATCAGGAAGTTTCTTTGAAGGAGGACCCAATGGGAAGAGGGGTTAGCAACTAGCAAATAAAATACTGCACTTAAATGCTCAGAATATTTGACATTAATGTTAATGCCATTATGTTATATCCACCAAGAACCATCTCCCTTGTCTCATAAATGCAGAGAATCAATTTTTACAGAACATCTAATGTATTTTGCTTCTCCTATAAAACAAAAGAAAAATCTCTATAGTACAGATTTCAAATCTTCAAGCCAATAATTTTAGTCAATATACATATGAAAGTTTGAAATGACTTTACAATGCCATTTGGTCTTCCTACCACCCAAAACCACTTACTTAGCAGAAATATAGATTTTATTTTTTACCATTCAATCTTATGAGCTTATGAAATATGACCCCACCAACTTAGCACTAACCCCACCACCACACAGGCACACATATTTATACACTTTAATAATGAAATAACAACAAAGGGGGAAAGTATTCCCACATCTACAATTGGTCTCAGTAAAGTAACACTTTTTATGCTTAGCTGGGGTTTTGCTGAGCCAGTCATTTATAGTATCTTGCCTTGCCACACGAGCCACCAAGCACTCCTTGAGGTGACATGGTTGTATTGGCACCACAAAGGAAGACTGTCTGGTTCAAAATATGCTGCCTGGACTATAACAGAGTCATGGTATAAGGCAAATAGTTTAAAGGATCTGACAGTCCTAGGGTTACCAACCCTACAGGACTGTCCTGGAGTTTCCAGGAATTAAAGACTAATCTTTAATTAAAGATTGTCATGTGATGAACCCTCCAAATTGGCAACCCTAGACAGTCCTTCCATTTCATGGAGTAAAGTAGCCTATGCTGGATGCTATTTTTAGAAAAAATGATAGAAAGATAGTCCCTGTTCATTTAAAACACATCAAAATATTGTCCCTAATAGTTTCCAATTATTCACCCAATAGCACTGGAACTGTCTAGCTCTCTTCTGCTTTTCTTTTACATTTACAGGAAATGTCGAGTGCCTTCACATTCTTAGAAGACAAGATAAATTCACATTAGAAGTGTAATCACTATAATCAGCAGTAAGTGGCCATTTGTTAAAAAGTTTTTAAAAAAATTATCTTCGACATTAACATTTACAAATTCAAATTCATAGATTTGAAGGCCAGAAAGGATCATTGTGATCATCTATCTAGGGTACATCTACACCAGGTGTGAAAGTAAAATGTAGCTCTTACTGGTATGGGGCCACACACATCCCACCCCAGAAGGGGTGGGACCTCAAGCAGAAGGGGCAGGGGTGGTGGGGGTCAGCATCTCCCAGCCAGTCCATCTGTACTACCTGGTCCGTGCCACACGGTGCTCCAGCAGCGATTTAAAGGGCCTGGTGCTGCTGGATAGAGCCCTGCCCCTTTTAAATCGTGGCCCTGGGGCAGCTACTTCTCTCCCACCCTGCCCCGCTATCTGCAGCCCTGCTGGTAGGGACCCGGCAGGGCCGCCAATTGGGGCGGGGAGGGAGAAGGGCAGTGACGTTAAAGCAGAGTTCTTAAAGAGCTCTCTAAGTGGTTCTTTAAGCAGAGTTCTTACAGTGCTGCCACAGCAGCACTTTAAAGTCAGCGGTACAGGCCAGTACTGGCACCTACCTTTTACTTGTACGCCATACCAGCCCATGGCCCCTTACTTTCACCCCTGGTCTACACAGCCCACAGCAGCAAGCCTCCTAGCCCAGGTCAACAGACATGGGTTTATGCAGGTTGCACTAGCACTCTAAAAATAGCTGTGTAGACAGTACTTTGAAGTTGTGGCTGAGGCTGGTGCTTGGGCTTTGAAGCCACCCCTTTCCCGAGGCTTCAGAGCCCGAGCTCCAGCATGTGGCGCAACATCTACACAGCTGTTTTTAGCCCAGCAGTGCGAGCCTGAATCGGTCAACCTGGGCTGGAGGCACACTGCCACAGGATGTGCAGATGTAACAAAAGTCTGATCTCCTTTATAACAAAGGCCCTAAATTCCTGCAACAAACCCATAACTTCTGTTTCAGCTAGAACATATCTTTTAGAAATGCTGTATTTGCAAATGTTTATTTGTATTATAAAAAAGAAAAAAAAGATTCTTTCAATCACATGTTTAACAATTAAAAATATTTTCCCCCATTTCTCTAAAGCATTTCAGTACATTTAGAGCAGGGATAGGCAACCTATGGCATGGGTGCAATAGGCGACATGCGAGCTGATTTTCAGTGGCACTCACACTGCCTGGGTCCTGGCCACTGGTCCGGGGGGGCTCTGCATTTTAATTTAATTTTAAATGAAGCTTCTTAAATATTTTAAAAACCTTATATACTTTATATACAATAGTTTAGTTCTATATTATAGACTTATAGAAAGAGACCTTCTAAAAATGTTAACGTATTACTGGCACACGAAACCTTAAATTAGAATGAATAAATGAAGACTTGGCACACCAGTTCTGAAAGGTCGCCGATCCCTGAGAGTACTAGTGAAGACTACTCACATTTTATAAAAACACATTTAACACGTTCTTCCTTGAAACCAGGGTTGGCTTTTTCCCAGGAAAAACTAGTTTAGGACAGGGCGCTGGTAAATACAGGCTTAAATAGGAAACTGGGAAAAATAATAGAGTAAGTGTTCAACAAATTCAGCAAGCAAAGAAGAAATCTTTGCAAACTTTGGATACATCCATTCAAAACTGAAGAACAGGCTCCATCTATCCATTACATCAAAGTTGATCTTCAGCTACAGAATGTGGCATGGCCACATGGACCTGGATTGGTAATCTGCAGATCTGATTACTTAATGCTTCAAGCCTATGACTATGCCTTACTGTCACTGTCATAAACTGAAATGTGTTTGACTTTTGTTTATATAATATTGAAATGTATAGCTTCCTTTAGAACATACTGAACCAAAATGCACCCAGACATTCAAACATTCAGTATTACAATTCCATATTGCAGTATTACACTCCCTGAAGTTCTACTTTTTATTTGCACAACCCTAAATTAATCTATGAATCTACTGCCTTATTTAATCACAATTAGAATATGTAACTAAAATTAAGCGTAATGTGGTGTGCGTTAAACTGATTTTTAAAATAGAAAATGCCTTAAACATGGATTAACTAATTTTTCCCAAGGTGAAAAGAACCATGATTTTACCTGATAAAAAACACCTCTCGTAAACAGTGAGCCATCTCTGCTTGAAACGGAGTGTATCTCTCCATTTCAGCAGGGTGAAAAAGAAACCATGAATTGGATTTAGATAAGTCTTATGTAAAGAACTTAAAGTAAGTACCAAAATCTTGGCTAATATTTGATAAGATGCTGCATGGAATCACCACACTGCTGTTCAATGATCATGGCAAAATATAACATTTGAAAACTGGAAGCCTCATGATTATTAAACTATCAGACAGCATGTCAACTGTTAAGGATTAAAAATCAGCAGTCAAAATAATAATTAAAACATATCAATGGACCTATAACCATGGTGTTAAATTAAAAAATGAATGCCATGATTGTCAACAGTGGATGCTTAAAAACAGGATTCAAGTCCTTATTTTGGCAACTAAACAAACAGCATGATTTTGAAATGTATTGAGCCCTCAATTTAACGGGAGCTACTGGGTGTTCAGATTAGTACACGGTGTTTATTTAGGCGCCTAAATATGAATTTAGGATCCAATTTTTAAAGCACCCACGTTTGAAAACTTCTACTGAAGCCAATTAGAGGTTAGGGGTACAAGGAATGCTGATTGGGTCCCAAACAATCAGGCAAGAACCAGTAAGTGTATTACACCAAAATACTTCCTTCCTCTTTTGGAATGCATGACATTCTTTTCTGATCTCTTAATTTTTTGATAAAACACTGAACAAAATAAATTATGAGCCAGAATGAAAACAGGTCACTGAAATGTTATAGATTAAAGAACATTTTTAGAATATAAAACAGCATTGGCAACAGGTAGTAATCATTACAATGAATCTAAAAATCAGCACAGCTATGTCCACGTTGATAAGATGGTATGACATTTTTATCAGAATATTGCTCCTGAGAGTGTCTTTCATTTCTTCTCAGATTATTCTTCAAAGGCCCCCAGTGAACACAATGGAACCACTGATTCTTAGCTTCCTCTGCACACAGTAACTCACGCAATCGTACAAAACAGTGTTTTCCGTTTAGATGACAGTATCACTTGTAGAGTCTAGTGGTTGGCTTTTAAGTTGAGGGGGAATTTAATCAAGTAATGTCCATTTTAAATCATGATGGCTTGCATTAAGTGAGGCATAGAGTAAACGCCTCATTTGCTGAACTGCCAGACTACAGACCTTTCTACACTTAGGGTTGCCAACTTTCTACTTGTACAAAACTGAACACCCATAACCCATCCTTTCTCCGAAGCTCTGGCCCTTCTCCAAGGCCCTGCCCCCCACTCACTCCATCCTTTCTCCCTCTGTCACTTGCTCTCACCACCCTTACTCACACGCTCATTTTCACCAAGCTGGGGCAGGAGGTTGGGGTAATGGTGGAGATGAGGACTCCAAATGAGTGTGCAGGCTCTGGTGTGGGGCCAAATATGAAGGGTTCAGGGTGTGGGAGGGGGTTCTGTGTTGAGGCAGTGGGTTGGGATGCAGGAGGAGGTGAGGGCTCTGGCTGGGGATGTGGGCTCTGGTGCGGGGCTGGGGATGAGGGATTTGGGGTGAGCAGGGGGCTCCAGGCTGGGGCTTAGGGGTTCAGAGTGCAGGAGGGAGCACTGGGCTGGGATTAAGGGGTTTGGAGGGCAGGAGGGGGATCAAGGCTGGGGCAGGGAGTTGGGGTGTGTGTGTGGGTGCTGGGGTGCAGGTTCCTGGTGATGCTTACCTTAAACAGCTCCCAGATGCAGCGGCATGTCTCCACTCTGGCTCCTATGCGGAGGTGCAGCCAGGCAGCTCTGCGTGCTGCCCTATTCATGGGCTCCTCCCCTGCAACTCTCATGGGCTGCAGTTCTCAGCCAATGGGAGCTGTGGAGCCGGTGCTTGGGACGGGGGCTGCGTGCAGTGCCCCCTGGTTTCCTCTATCAATAAGAGCTGAAGGGGGGACATGCTGCTGCTTCTGGAAGCCACATGGAACCAGCAAGCCTGCGTTAGCCCTGCTGAGGTGCTGACTGGACTTTTAACAGCTCAGGCAGCAGTGCTGACAGGAGCCACCAGGGTCCCTTTCGACTGAGTGTTCTGGTAGAAAACCGGACACCTCACAGCCCTATCTACATTAAGGGCATTTTGTAAAAACGCTCCACTACTGCCAACGCTGGTTCAATTTCACTTGTGTTAGCAACACTTTGGGTACCTGAACGGGCTGCTGGCTGCGCTGCTGTTGCTATTACAAACACCATACTGACTGGACATCCCCTAAGCAGGGCTATGTGACAAGGGGTAAAGAACGCAAGTAGTCAGTGTCTTATGCACACTAGGGATCCCACTCTTGCTAACAATAGTGAACCTGAGCAAGTGTTCGTAAAAGTGGGAGGGTTTTTCTTTTTTTTTTTTTAAAAAAAGGCCCTAGTATAAACATGGTCTAACTGCAGCCATTTGACAGGTTTCCTAGAAGCAGCGTTTGAAATCATAGTGCAAGATAGCAATGTGATGCCATCAAACACTTCTGTCAGGTTGTTTCAGTATTTAATTTTATTTAATTTCTTCTAAGTATATTTTTCCCCTCTTTTTTTATTCACTGCATTGTGAAGGTTAATTATGAATGTTGGACCCATAACAACTTGCTCCTCCCTGTGATTTATACCGTTAGGGTTCATTTTAGGCTTGGCAATGGAGTCATTAAGGCTGCTAATTGTCTCTTTAGCTCCTAATAGCTGTATTTGAATGGATGCAACATGCTGCTTGTACTGAATCTTACAGCCATTTACCAGTGAAACTCTAACTTATGCATTTCAATTAGTAGAATATACCATGAAATTAATACACAGGACATGTATAATCATGCACCTAATTAACAAGCCAGCAAATAATGCATACATAGATCATACATTACTTTACTATAAAAATAAATAAAAGCACCTACTAAACAAACAGGCTTTAGCGTGGCATTGACATGTAAATATTTTTTGATCTTCCACACTTGTCCTTTAACAAGCATTACCAGTTTCAGCAGCAGCCAACACAGAAAATTCAAAAATCCATAATTTGGAAAAATAATACAGTACTTCCCAGCTTTACTACATTATCTTTCAAAGTACTTTAAACACAACAAAAACTAAAAATGTAGGGCTTCGTTAATGTTGCAAAGTTCCCCGGGAATTTAATGTTTAATACATTAATAATGTTTAAAACATCAATAATGTTTAATACAAAAATTTAAAAACAATATACATTAATGAAAAATTAATTCCACCGTTTTCTGAGTAAATATCTGAGTTAATACGAGGGGACCAGGGATTAAAAATCACCAATAGAGAAAAGTAACAGAGGGGTAGCCGTGTTAGTCTGAATCTGCAAAAGCGGATCTGCAAACCCTAGAAAGAAACGAACAAAACACCACTGGCCATCACCTACAGTCCTCAGTTAAAACCTCTCCAACACATCATCAGTGATCTACAACCCATCCTGGACAACGATCCCTCACTTACACAGGCCTTGCCGGGGCAGGCCAGTCCTCGCCCACAGACAACCTGAAGCAGATTCTCACCAGCAACCATACACGGCATAATAGTAACTCTAACTCAGGAACCAATCCATGCAACAAACCTCGATGCCAACTCTGCCCACACATCTACACCAGCGACACCATCACAGGACCTAACCATATCAGCCACACCATCACTGGTTCATTAACCTGCACTTCTACCAATTTACGCCATCATGTGCCAGCAATGCCCCTCTGCTATGTACATCGGCCAAACTGGACAATCCCTACGTAAAAGGATAAATGGACACAAATCAGATATCAGGAATGGCAATATACAAAAGCCTGTAGGAGAACACTTCAACCTCCTTGGACATACAATAGCTGACCTAAAGACAGCCATACTGCAGCAAAAAAACTTCAAAACCAGACTTCAAAGAGAAATTGCTGAGCTCCAGTTCATCTGCAAATTCGACACCATCAGGTGTGGACTTAAAGACTGTGAATGGCTCACCAATTACAAAAGCAGTTTCTCCTCTCTGGGTGTTCACACCTCCATATCAGCTGCTGGAAGTGAGCCCTCACCCTCCCTGATTGAATTTACCTTGCTATTTTGCCTGCATATTTATACCTTCCTCTGGAGATTTTCACAACATTCATCTGATGAAGTGGGTCTTAGCCCCTGAAAGCTCATGGTCCCTAAGATCTGTTAGTCTATAATGTGCTAATAGTCTCTTTGTCACTTTTAGAGAAAAGTAACTGCACTTCTGACACCTTGCTCCGGAAGGAGAGATGGTGGATTAGTAAACTGGGCAGCCCAGGCCATTGAACCACCTTTTCTTCTCCCAGATTGGGCTTGGAAGAGGCAGAGGAGGTGAGGCGCTATCTCCTTGCGCTGCCTCCCTCCACATCATCTACTTCCAGGCCCACTGCAGAAGAAGAGATGGCAGGTTGGTTACTCTGGCTGCGCAGGTTACCAAGCTACCATCTCTCTTCTGGAGAAGAGAGCTGAGTCTGGGGAGTTCACCGATGTGCACATAGGCATGCGCGCGTGTGTGTGAAAGTGTGTATCTTCTACTACACTGCTGTACCGGAGACTATTTATTATTAACATAAACAGCGACTTAATATAATGTATTAGATTTTCTAACATATAATGAGTATTTTCATGGTCTTGAGTAGTCCAAAACTGGGATGACAACTGGCAAAAACCCAAACCAAAGTTTTTGTAAAACCCATACATTTTTCAGTAAAAATCAAAATTGTACGAAGGGCCTTGAACATTAGCCTGGCCTCAAATAATGATGTGAAGTAGGGGAGTACACAGGAATGTTTTAACTGCTCCTCAAACTTTCTTGTAGAAAACCTGAATACCACATATAAACAAAAAGTAACTTAAGGAGGCAGGTCTGCTTGACATTGATAAGAATGTTGTCAGCATTCATGAGCTACTTTTAGTTCCTGCTGAAGAAATCCTTATTCCAGTTGCAGAGTCAGGAAACACATGGTGGATAGATACAGTTTGAGAACTGCAGCAAAGACCATGAGAAACACACAAATGAAGGTGAAATGTTGTTATTTTTCCTAAAACAATCATTACTGACTGAGGACTTTGTCCTTACAACTCCATCTGTAGACTTTAGTCCATGATAAACAGTACAGAAAATGAACAGAAGCACAAGAGACGGACTAAAAATTTCTAATTTCTATGCTGTTACACTTGGCTATTCCAAGAACATTGGGCTTATTGGGTCTCTTCTTATCTCCCTACATGCAAATAATTTGCATATTAATAACAACTAAACATGCAAAAGGAGACTAATCCCATCAAAATGCTGGCCAAATTTTACAAACTTGAGCCTAAAGTTAGGCACCTAAATCCATATTCTCCATACATGAGCCTGATTTCAAAGATATTGAATACTCATAGCTCTTACTGCAGTCAAAGAAAGTTATGGATTCACATCACCAGTGAAAATCAAGCAGTTTTATTTAGATTTCCCAACGGTAGGCATCCAAGTGTAAAAACTGTGTTCAACAGGAACTGAGGGACCATATCACCTTAGAGGAGCTGTTCTACCTCACATAATGTACTTTTCCAGGCAAGCAAAGTGAGCAGCTGGATATCCAACTATCAGATTTCCATGTTCAAATCCAAGTTCTTGAGTGTGAAAATGGGCATGTTCGAGTTAGTGCACATAACCCAATAGGCAACTTTGGGTATTTGGTCATTAAATAACCTGTCTTGGCTGGAAATTATTGATATAAGCTTTTATTAATCTCTCAAATAGGTAATTGTTGGCTGCAGAATGCATGGTTCTGTTGTTTTGTCAAGGCATCTTATTGCTGGAAGTTTTTTGCATTTTAGTCAAATATGTCACAGAAATTCTAGCACTTTGAAATTAACATGTTTTCTAAGTCAAAATCATAATTAAGCAAAAGGAAATCAAATGTAAAATTATGATTATGCATTTTAAATTAAATTAAATAGTACTGTTCAGCTGTATAGTATCTTCCATGCAATCACACAGCCATTTACAAATTTTAATGATTCCTCATGATCACCCTGTTTTACAGATGTGGAAACTGAGTCTCTGAGAGCTTAAGTTACTTGCTCAATGTGACAAAGGAAGACTCTTGGAGAGCTGGGAGCAAAATCCAGGTTTCCTGACTCTGAGTTCTAACCACCTTCTTTCTACCTAGCCTTCCTCTCAACATGTAGAATGCATGAACCAAACGTAGAACTGGAGGGGAGAATACTTTATGGAAACAGAAGAGGAAGTATTGAATATGACCTGCAATATTTAATTTTCTCATATTGGGCCAAATCTAGCATATGTTACCAGTGCTTAATTTGTAATGAAAGAGGTGCCGCAGCTCAGCCCAGGCACAATTTAAGCACTGATGCATCTTTATGCCACAACCAATACACCCAACCCTGTTTATCCCCCATTCCACACGCACTCCCAACCCTGCCTATCCCCCATGAACCTCCCAACCACATTCCATCACAAACCCCCATGTCCTGAGGAAGGGACGATGACGACGCTTTGGTTTCCAAATGGTGTAAGAGATGCGGGAGAGCAGCGCTGCTCTCCCCAACCCCAGCCACTCCCACTGCTCTCTCAGTGCAAGTGTGTGAATTTTCTGCCCCGATCTGATCAATTACTCCTGTACAAAGGGGCCGTGGACCCTGCCACCCGAACCTGGATTGCTCGGCTCTCAGCCTGGATCGGGACACCTGTCCAGCTGAAATCCCCTGGGGGGAGGAGAGCACCCACTCCTCACGCAAGAGGGTCCAGGATCGGGCCAAGCTCTCATCTCCTCCTGGTGAGGGTCCCTGAGGGGGGCAGGCCAGGCACCACCCCTCCCACCATCCCGCCAAGCCCAGCTGCTTATGGGGGCTGCAGTAGGCAAGACTGTGGGCACCAAGGGGGTCAGCAACCCCTCGCTGGAGTACAGTGCTGCCTTTTTTGATGGGTGCATCTTGTGCACCCCACTCCAACTGCTCCGCTTTCCCCGGCGTGTTCCTGCCAGCCTCCCGGAGCTTCCCTCCTGCTTTGGTGCCCAACAACCCTAACCCCAGTCCCGAATGGTCACTTTCCCAGTCCCTAATACCTCACCTCTCTCTTCGCTACCAGCACTCAGGAGTTTTCCTGGGTCTTCCAGAGGGAAGCAGTCCGCTAGTGGGATCCCCCCAGGAAGTGAAGGGGGCGCGAGTGGTGGAGGAAGCACTGCTGGGGGTTGGCATCCCTGGACCCAAAGAACTCTGCTGTCCACAACGTGGGAGCTCAGCGTGTGCCAATTTAGCCGCAGCTGCACTCGCTGGGTGTCAGGCAGGCTCAATGAGCTGCTGGCCTTGCGCAGGGTGTGTGGGTGTGGAGGCGGGACTAGAGCCTGAAGGGGAAGCGGCTGCAGCCCCAGTGAAGAAAGTGCGCTCTGAGATGCCAAGGCTCAGACCGGGCATAAATTAAGCACTGGTTAAGGCTAATAAGGCTTCTCCTTTGCACCTACACTAGCAAAACCTGGAATCCACTAGTGGTAGGAACAGTGGAAGTACTAGTGTACATTCTGAGTTGTCCAAGAGATATGGGAAAACCTAAATGATTCAAGAAGATCGCTAACTTGACAGACCAGATGTTATTTTGCAATGGCTACTCAATGTAGAAAATTCCTGTTCTCATGCAATAGTGACAGCTCTCTGAGATCCATCAAGAGCATGTCCTGTTATTATTTTGTAACCCCACTGGTTTTCATTGACTTGCGGAGCTCAAGTAAACAGCAAATTGAATTTTGTATGGTTTAGTATAGGGTAGTTATCACTACGTAGGTTCTGAATGCACTGGATCAGTGTTCAACACTAGTATTTTTTAAAAGAATATTCTCTACCATATAATTAAGTATTTATATGTTCAATTTTAGAGACTATACCAAAGATTACACCACTGTAATATCATTGTGAACTCAAGTACTTCAGAATGTACAGAAATGTTTAATAATTTTACAAAGTAATATTATTAGATCTGCCATGCTAGCCAGAGCAAATATAAAATATTTTTCTTTTATTGATTTTTTGGTTGAAGTTCTTACAGACCTTGCTTCCTTCATTCTAATGTGACCATTAAGGCCCTTAATTTGCACAAGGCTTTTTGAAAGGAACAAGGAGGAATTCTGCCACCTCAGACCCAACTGATATGATGCTTTTGGTAACAATTAGGGCTTTCCTGCTGCTTCTAAGCACGCTTGTTTGAAATGAGCTCAAGAAGTAATGGAGGCAGCAAATGTTTGTAGCTGCTCTAGTTTTCTTAAAGTGAAATTAATAGATTCTTAAGAGAATGGGTTACTTTCTTTCCATTTAGAATTAGATTATCTTGTACTATACACTAAACAAGTAGCAAAATTTACTGGAACTATAATAAATGATAAGTAAAATATACCTCCTGTTTTCAGGATGGTTTCTAAGATTTCTGGTCCTGAGCCTTCATACCATACATTAACTTGACAAAAATGTTCTTTATTGTCTTCATTCTTAAAGACTGCCTCTTATAAAGAAAGAACATTTGTTTATGTGGATTGTTGTTTGTTGGCTCTGTTCCACATTCTCTGTGGAAATCCATTTTTGTAGAAGTGCTGTGCATTTCATTCCTATCCTTAAAAGGAGTATACAGGAAATATACATAGACAGACATTTGTTTTTAAACACTTGACATTTCTGACTAAGAAGTATAGTAACCAAGAAAGAAAGAAAAAAGGAAAACCAAGTTACTGTCTTAATACTTCAGAAGAAAAATGTCAAAGCCAGAAAGATTAATAGTTTGCTATCTGAAATATTTTTAAATGATTTACCAGAGTCATAGTTTCACAAGCATTTTTTTAAAAAATTATGCCCTGCTTTGTAATTCTTCTTTTTTTGGTGCTGGCTATAAAAATGGCAGGGTACATCCTGCAATAAGACAGTAAATCCTCTATAATCAAAAATATCCCTCCTCTATTAGTCTGCACTGTTGGTGTTGTGGCAAAAAATATCACTGTATTCTGATACCCCTATGCTGGACAAAGCTTTTCACTTCTGTAAAAAGCACAGAAACAGCTTGTACATTTTTGGATTACACAGTAGAAGAAAGTTGAGCAACAGCTAGGAGTCCACCAGAGTACTTCAGAAAAAGGCGTGACAGGCTGAGAGATTGAGTGAAGAATACGCAGGATGTACTCCTTTAATTATGAACATCTTCACATCCATCAGAGGATGGAAGATCATGTAGGAAATCAAAGCTGAAATAGAGGGACTGTAAAATAGTATGGAGGCAAAATGAATTCTATTTAAGACTGGTGGAAGAATGATCATGAAACATGAAGACTAGGAGAGGGGGAAAATTGTCTGATAGTTATCAAAATCAGATTGCCCATTGATACTATAATATTTCTCTCTCATCTATCAAAGGCAAACTTGTGAAAAATCTGTTTATAGCAATAATTTCTGTGTTACTCTGAAGTATTTATATGAATGTAACAGCTATTTGATTTTTTTTAAAAATACTTTAAACTAATTATAATATGTGAACTCTAAATTAAAAAGTTAAAAGGGAAGTGATGAAAAAATCAAAGTTCTTGTTATGGCTATTAGGTAACAATGAGAAAATTATAACCCCAAACTTGATAAGAAATTGATCATAACTTCAGCTTCAACCCTGCACAAAATGAGCAATTTCAGGAAATCATGAAGCACTTCATACTAGATATCCTCTTTCAGAGAGATTTAATCTCACAGATCCACTATTAGGGCTTGTCTACACTACTATGTGCGGTCGATCTAAGATATGCAACTTCAGCTATGGGAAGAGCTTGGCTAAAGTTGACATACTTAGATCTACTTACTGCGGTGTCTTCATTGCGGTAAGGTGCCAGCTGACGCTCTCTCGTTGACTCTGCTTGTGCTCCTCATTCTGGTGGACTACTGGAGTCGATGGGAGAGTGCTCAAAGGGCGATTATTTATTCTAGACACGATAAATTGACCCCTGCTGGATCGACTGCTGCCCGCCAATCCAGATAGTATAGAAAAGCTGTTAGGCCTTGACTTCACTAGGGAAAAGTTTTCTTTTTTAACATGTGCTAGCTAACATGTGGTAACAACACAGTGGACAGCTACAGTCTTCACATATTAGTAGGGTGAGGAAAACAGTCAAAAAATGACAAGTGACTATAAGCATCTATATGAAAAATGATGTGATAATGACAAGAACTCATTCAGGGAAAACTGCCATTGCCAGTTAGTGCTATTGATTTTGTCTGAAAACTGCTAAGTATTAGTCCAAGTTACTGCAGATGCCTTCCAAAAAAATGAAGAAAAAAGTATGACAAGGAGGTCTTTGCCATTTGCTCAGACAATCAATAGGAAGTGAAAAAAAGTGAGAAAACTGCTCAGGTAGACTTATCTTGAAATTCTGATGTCTGGCTGTTCAGCACATTTTATTTACATTTTGTTGTTCAAATTAACTGTCCTCAAGCACATTGTGAAAGTTCAAAAATTCTCTCTCAGACATAATCAGCTTTGTGACTGCTGATTTAAAAAGGGAAGATTGTTACCACAAGCTTCCCACTGGTAGAATACTCAGAAAGACTATTTGATTATATAGTTTTATCTCAGAATAGCTGGTCGAGGAAAACCCAAATCTAAAAGTACCACTTCTCCTTTTACCAATGAAGACTCATCTACAGGCAAAATCTTGTCTCCCTTACAGTCAGCCACAAAACTACCACTGTCTTTAGAATGAGTAAGCTTTGGTTATGGACTTTTTAATTTTTTTTAAAAAAAATTAATTTGGTTATGGAATGTTTAAAAAATTTCTTATATCATTTTTGGTTAAGTTTTATAGGTGCAAACCCACAAAGCAAAATGTGATCTCTCAACTTGTCTTGTTCAGCTCATACTTAATTGAAGCACACATCCACCTCAGTTGAGTCAAACTGTATACTTCAAAAATATCCAGGTGCCTAGAAAATAAATGTAATCCAAGGGAGAATTCATATGGAAGTTTCTGACTTATGAATTTGCATCTGCATCTGTGGCAGTTTACAGTCCTGCTTTTGAAGAGCCAAAAAATACAGTTATGAAATAAACAAACCCCGCCACAATCATACTAATAAAGAGTTCTTAAGCGCAAAAGATGAGGGGTTTCAATAAATAAGACTGCATTTTTTCACTCAGTTTAACAATCTATGTATTATTCTGATGAGTGATCATTGCTACAGAGCTCTGGAATATAGTCTGCCTTTTAATCCTGCAGACAAAATGTAGGGAATTCTCGCTTCTTTGTTATAAAGGTAGCTATAAGAAATGTTCAGAAATAATCCAAAATTAATCAATAACTAATAATATAATGGATTGTAAATCATGAATGCTTGAACTAACCTCAAGGTTGAAAGTAATACACAGCACACACATACAACAGGATGAAAAGAGGTTCCAATATTATTCACTAACTATAAAAGCCTGTATTTAACCAGCTGTTTCTTATAAGTTATTCTTGCTTCTCAGAAATAGGTCAAATTCTGATACTTTGGTCTTCTAGCAAAAATTCTCTGCTCATCTGGGTTTACTGTATGCTCTAAATCAATACACTGGGTTGTGATATAACTTTATAAGATTGCATTTTGGCAGTGGTGGCCAAAGACAACAGTAGTGTTACTAATTGCTTACTGTGGGTAGCTGGCAAAAGACAGACAAAGCCATTGAGAATAAATGTGTAAATCTGGATTGCATCTTCTTTATTGCTGATAACCTCATTTCATAACTTCAGAAATACATTTGTATTTGGCAACAGTTCCACTTAAAAACAAAAGTATCATTGTTTTAATGCATAGTATAGAAATGTGACTCCCCAAGTGAATCTCATGCATTAAAAACATCTATAGTGGCTGTCTAATGATTTTGCAGACATGTAATGGAAAATCTTACTGCTATTTTCAGCCATCTGTACTACTCTCTCTTTCAGTACAGGTTTGCCAAAGCCGTAACAAAATTCTCTGTACTTTATGCCATTACACGTTTGTTAATACCAACACACCAATTAAACATATCAGTGGTGTCACAAATACTGACTGCTGAACTATCACATTGGCAGGTACACAACTGTCTTTTATATAGCTGTAAAAAGCTGGAGTCTTCTGACAGAGCAGTCTTAGGCTATCCTCCTTATCAATCTCATGGTTTTCTAAAGGTGATACAGGAGGAAGCATGTCTCAGTGATTATGTGACGGGGTACAATTTCCTTCCCTGCTCTGGCTCATACTTCCTTTAGGACTTTCAGCAAGTCACTTTTTCTTTATGTTCCTCACTTCCCCCTCTGATCTTCCCTTCTGCACTAGGGTGTTGTGAGGACATATACATTAAGATAGCAAATGCTGAGATAGTGGGGGCCATATAAGTATATAAGATAGATAGATTTATAATACGCTGATTATGGGGTCCTGGGTTAGATTCAGCTAAGAGCAAGAAAAAAAGGGCATAATATACACTGCAAAGATGAGAGCAAAGGTCAACATTTTAACCATAAGACTGTCAGGAATAATTCATACAGGAAAAATGTAGAGATTTTCCCATAGGAACAGATCATGATTGATTGACAGGTTGCTTGTGAACTGAAGTTCACATACCAGTCCTCTTGATTTTTGTTCCTAACAGATGAGCAAAATGAACAGCAGATAAAGCAAATAGAGAGAGAGAGAGAGAGAGAGAGAATACAGAACATGGTTTAAATGTGTTTATCCAGATGAACAATGTTCATATGAAATAATGCATTCAATTTTAGTTGTCTGTCTAAAAATAAGACAGCTGAGACTTAAAAGGTTCAAAGAAGGATAATGCAGATGGCCAGTGGTGTATTGGGATTTACATATGAAGAATTCTGCATTGCAGAAGGATAGGATTGGTTAGCCTGGGAAAGAGTAGTGTTAAAGGGCAAGAGATTGAGGCATTTATGGAAGATACAGTTAAAAATGATCAGTTCTTCCTTTCTGTGCTATCCCATAATAAGATAACTCAATAGCTTGAATGGCAGGAGAATTTAAAACTAATAAATAGAGTTCATTTCTTCAAAAAGAGAGCTTTGTAATTAATAGTATTAAGTGCACAGATTTCATGTTGTTGGAGTCATGAAAGAACACCGCTGCCACTGTGTCTCTAATCAATTATACAATGTACATAAATGTACATTATAGAGCAGTATTGTGGAGTGGTGGAAGAGTAACGTGGGGATAAGACACCAGGCAAGATGCTGCACTTGATGGACCAATGGTCTTCTAGGGAAAATCCCATGTTTGTATTATATACAGTAATGGAAATGATGGTTAATTGAATAAAGCTGGAGTCTTCCATGTTGAGTGCTTTTTAAAAAAGCTGTACAGCAGGATTTTTAGTAATATAACAGTATACATGTCAGAAAGGGTAAATCTTCTTGAAAATGATTACCTGCATGAGCTCTCACTGTATGTGATGCATGTCCATAGGAGGCATGAGCTTGAAACTTTCTGGATAGTGTTGCGATTATAAACAACTTTATGTCCTTGTACCCCAGCCAAGAATGTACACGTTGTGCAGTCTGAAATGCAACTATGTCTGTGGTCCAGAAGACGTGACCTCAGCGTGTCAGAGATAGAGACAAGCTTCCATGATGTCAGCTGCATCCTACCACCTTTCTCCATAGATTCTTCACCAACTATTTGGAAGATGAAGATGCTGATAGTTTGGAAGATGTCATTCTAAAAGGGCCACCACAATCATTGTCTCTTTTGGATGATTCAGTTACCAAGTCGGTGGTCTCTCCTCTAGATGATTTAAAGGATGAAGATGATTTGCTGGGAAGACTTTCCAAAACTCTGGACCTGGAATTGTCAGAGGTGTCACAGCTGCATATCTACGAGGTCCCCCACACAAGGGGTCCAAATACTTTCATACTCTGTCACATTTTTCTTAATGCCTTGGCAGCCCATGACACAAGCTCACTGGCAAAGTATGTGGCCCTCCTGAATGTAAAACAATTCTGTCTGGTTACCCTTCAGAACACCTTCCTTTCTTGGGCCATACAACTCCTTTGATCACAAACTTTGTGGCTGAGAGCTTCTAGCTTACCAATTTAGGTATAGAAGTTAGTTGAAGATTTATCATTTGAGCATCAAGACCTGTTCAGCGGGAAACCAGGAGTCTCCACAAAAGCTGAAAGACTCAAATGCCATTCTAAAATTTCCAGATCCATATACTTCTTTAGCCACAAGGTTCTTAAAGCATCTTTTGACCCCAGAGGTCAGAATGCCTTCCCAGCCAGAAGCACACACACAAGCAAACTGGCTTCTTGAACCCCAAAGGGCAGGATCTTTCACCAGAGATAAGCATCTATATTTGGTGCTTCAGACTCTGCCACATTGGGTACAAGCACTACGTTTAAAAGATACTCAAATCAACCTATTTCAGAAGACATTTCAAGCCATCAAACTGCTCTTTTTACAGATAAAAGTTCACATTCCTCCTGGTGTTACTGGAAAACTAAAAAGCCTCTCCTTATGTTGATAATCACCAATGATTTCAGCTACCATTAACAATTTTTTTTTTGCGAGGTGGTGGTGGTCCTATTGCCTATCAGGTTGCAAAGTCCCCTTTCTACATCATCACTTATAGCTGAGCCCTTCTAATTTATTTGTTAGGTCTAAATTATCTAATAAATGAGAAATCTTTTACACCCATGTTCAAAAACTAGCTTTCTTCCTCCTTGGGCAGACTGAACAGCTATCCTGAACTGTTGAGTTGTCTTGAAGAACTGCACACCAAAGGTGCATTTAATTGGTCAATTAATTGATCCCTATGTGGAGATCAAATGTCTTTTTAGGCCTGCAAAGTGCTTTGGATTCCCTTGATAGAATAGGCGCTATATCAGGTAAGTAAGTATTATTATTGACATCAACTCCGTTCAAATCATGAGAGGAAAAAACCATTTTACCAAAAATTATTAGTCTTCTAAAAAGCAATTAGAAACAATAGACAGTAACCCAGAAAAATAAGAGTTACGTTCCTTCCAACATGGTGTGTGTTTTTATTTCAGAAATGTCGTTCCAAATTGTAATGGTTCTATACAGCCCATGTTCCATATGTTTTGCAAATACTGATAAGTAATGTACAATACTTGTCTCCAGGTGAATGTTGTTCTTTTTAGTCAATAGCAGGTGCTTCTTTGCATTTTCTACTGTTCCAGATCGCAATTAGTGGAACATACATTAATTAACAGCAAAAAACCCCATATTCTATGGCTTTTTAATGTGTGGGGAGATCTGTGGGAAAGGACTATTGTATAATGACATTAGAACCTTCCTGTGCATTTCTGTAGGGTTTCTTCAGATCACCACAGGCCATAAACATTTCACTTCAGGTGAGTAATGAACAATGACTTCTCCAACCAAGAAGATCAAATGTGTTACTAATGGCAACCTCTCCTTTAAATACATGCACCAATCTCCTGACCACCCTCTCCCCTTATTTTTTTTAAATCAATTATCAAGATTTGTAATAAGAAAGGTTCTCTCTGGCATCACCTTGAGCTGTTAATGAATTAAGCCAAAGTGAAGTGCTACTCAGTGAAGTTTTCATGAGGAGCTCTGCTTAAAAATAAAAATGAAATCTCTGCTTAGGAAGAAAGATATATTACTTCGTGCTTTTCTTTACCAGAACATTTCTCGTAATTGGAATAGTGCTAATTGGATATATATTTTGGATTCCAATTTTCCTTAGTTTCCCATAGAGGTTGTACCATTACATATGTATTTTGTGACTATAATTGATCAACACTACAATTCTGACCTGTAAAGTCAACATAGAAACCTTAGTTACACTAATGGAAAAGCATGAAAACCCATGAAAAAGTGCACCTCTTTCAACTCTGTTAAGTAAGCAGCAAAAGCTAATGTATCTCTTTCAAGCAGAAATGCATCTCCGTGGCCCATGCTTAAAAACACCACTCTCATTTATCAGCTTCTGTACCATCCCAGAATTGGAGAAATTGGTGCAGCTCTGACCACTCATTTTTACCTCCATCTGTTGGATAGTATTTATATAGCACCAGAATGATCTAATATCTACACTGAACCCTGAACTATACTATATCCGTAATTTGTGCCTTGCTTCAAAATGATCAGGGCATGTTATTTCACAAAGGAGAAAGTAATAAAAGCTTAAATAGTTTTTGTATAGCAGGCTACTTGAAATAAATTCAATCATCAGGTATTCAACCTGTATTCCCTCTAAGCTGTGCACCTGTGTGGCCGCAAAAGAGGCCATCAAGGGCTGATTAGTGCAGGCACGTGCACAGGGGCATAGCCACAGGGGGCGTGACTGGGAGTGCAGGACTATGGTTGGGAATGACACCTCTTTCTCCCAGGCTCGGGGCTGCGGCAGGGAAGTCCTCTCTCCCTGCCGCAGCTGAGGGAGTTCTTGGGGGTCAAGAGACTTTGGGTCTTTCCCCAGCTGAGCCACTGAGTTTTTGTGTGGCCTTGGGAAGTCACCACACCCACACTTTTCCTCAGTTTCCCTATTTTCCAAATGAGAATAATAATATTGACATTCCTCTATAAAACACTTTGAGATTTATAAATGAAAAGCACTAAATATTGCTGGCTTTTAGATTTATGTTTTAAACCCAAAACTAGGACGGAAATGTTTTTGTGACTCTTGTCTGATTTCCAATTACAACAATTCCCTGTTGTGGATTTAAACCTCCCCTAGCAGTGTCTGAAAAATTTTTGTGGGCAGAAAGACACATGGCTTATCTAAGGGTCTGATCCTGCAAAGTATTACTCATGTATCTGTTACTCATGTAAATGGCCTCATGGAATGAAGTGGGAGAACTTCATGTCAAGTGGAAGTTTTCCTGAGCCCATGTGTTGGTAAAGTGCTGTGTAAATTTAGAGAGCTACGTGTGTTTCACTATAATAACTGAGACATTGGAACATTGTATGTATGCATGAGAATCTGAAGGTGAACTTGATTGTGTTACTTTGTCAAAGCTGATCCAGTGTAAAAATATAAACAACATGAAGGTTGAATAGTCTATAGACCTTTTAAAGTGCTGCACTGTTAATACAAGAGGATGGTAGTAAGGGGAATTTGACTGTTTTAAAAAATTATTTTGAGCCTTAACGTCTTGATTTAAAAAGAAACATTTACTTTGATTTCTAATAGTGCAGTATTATATTTTACATTCAGATGAGACCTTTACAGATGAAGCCCCATATGAACATTAAATATCTCAAGCATTTTGCATAAGAAGCAAAGATTCTTCCTATCCAAAATTCCCCTTCTCTTTCCAAGCTACTGCACAGTGCTCTCTGAAAGCACATTGTCCAACAGATAGATACCCTACATATTCACTTTATTTATTAGGTTAAAAATCATACTTGTTTAACTGTTGAGAAGAAAATATATTTTATTACTGAATTTAAAAAACAGACAGGGTCTATACAAATGTAAAAATTAATCAGTGGATAAATGTGGATCTGGGGTTTATATGGTTATTTTGTGGCCACATTGATCCATTTCCTACAATGAACAGACTTTAGCACCAAATCCATTAAATATTATTTCCAGTTACAATCTCACATTTTTGCCAAGATTCATGACAAAACGTCAACTGACAACATAATTCTCTCTCTCCCCCACTATGCAACAAGGGGTCGATTGGGTACTTATAAAGAATACGTTCTTTGCACTAATAAACTTTTAGTTATGTAGTAATCTTAAAATGTAAAATTCCTCTCTAGACAACTTTAGATAATTGCTATGTCTGGAACTGGAAGGGTAAATATGGGGGTTAGGAAAATACAAATTGTCTTAACTGAACGGAGTAAACCTGAAAGAATATGATCCTGCAATGTGTGCCTTTATTGATATAATAGGTGCTCATTTTAAGTGTTAGTCACAGCTAAAATAATTATTTGTAGCGCTGAAGGTTAGACTCACTGAGAAACTCAATCAGTAAAATCTTATATTACATTTGTCTTCCGGTAACTAGTCCATTGCATCTTCCTCTAAAATTACACCTCTGATCTATTTTCTGGGACCTCAGCAGAGTGTTTTCAGACTCAGGCTATGAAAGTGCTTATACAGCAATGACTGATGGATGCCCTTATAGAGAGCTCTTACAGAAGCACTTTGATTTGTTTAGGATTTTTTTGGTTGGGTCATTCAGTTCTAATGATCCTCTTGAAGTAACATTATGATGCTTACAACCACAATTCACCAACACACAAGTACTTTTATGCCAGCATGATGACCGTTAGTGTGAAGAACACTTGTTTAATTTGCATCCAGAAACAATCACAGGTTTTAATGCAGGCATCTTAACATGCCATTCCAGCCTCCTGACCCCGCTCCCATTCAATTTAAAGCATGTTTTATTTAAGCCTGAAGAAACTTTTTAGAGTTGGTTGCCAACTGCCACATTAGAACTCACCATGTTACTTCATCCATTAATTAAAAAATTACCCAGATATCGTTAGGTGTTAATGTAGCACTGGTACAGAAGTTGGCTTTGACAGTCAAATTTGTATGGATACCCTGGGTCCTGATGCATTTAGATTTAGCCTGTTCAGCATTATAATGGGAAGAATGGGTCAGATAGGATAAATTTTGTCAGAAACTTATTGTTCATTGTCAGGTACACACTTGAGCTACAAGAGAAACCTTGAGTTGGTATGCATGGAGAAAGCAGGGAATCATATCACCAGAAGGAATAGTCTAAAAGCAAGAAACCTTGTTGTCTGTAAAGGGCAATGTATCTGTACTGCTGTGGAGACAACAAAATCAGACATAACTACATACAATGGTGTATATTTTTGTCTCTAGGCACAGAACATTGTTCATCGGTCAAGTGCCACAAATGTGGTCATGCTAGTGCGCTTGCAGCTGTCAGCGTGGACAGACTATAGCGCTTTCCCAAATGCACTCTCCAAAGGTTGGTTTAACCCAGGCCTGCACAACATGTGGCCTGGGGGCCACATGTGGCTCGCATGGGCTCACTGTGCAGCCTGTGGGGGATGAGTAGGGGTGGGGCAAGCCAAGCGGTAGGGTGGGGGGAAGAGGATGAGGGTGGGGCGAGGGTGGGGCTTTTCAGCCCACAGCTGTTTTTTTTGCAGTAATATGGCCCTCGCTGCTTTTCGAGTTGTGCAGGCCTGGTTTAACCCAAATGCTTTACATCTGCAAGTGTAGCCAAGCCCTAAGTATAACTGGTGAAAAGCAGCAAGAACCAGCGTTCTTGTGGAGTTGTGGGTTTACCCATCCCTTCTACAATATAAAATTAAAAAATACAGTTCAGTATGGATACTAAAGACTGGCTAGAAATACAGAGGGAATAATATTCAAAGTGAAATGAAGACAGCCAGATCTAATAATTGCTGCCACTTAGAACTATTCAATATGGAATTTGATGTTTAGTTTTAAACAAAATTAGAGAATTGGAAAGATAAAAAAAATTAAAATTAAAAATAAGAGGTTTAAATCTTTTAAAAGTTAAAATAAACTAGAAGATTAAAAGCTGAAAATATGAATAAAACCCACAAAAAACTTACTTTATGTTATATATATTTAGTATGTTAAATCTTTTATTTCTATTTTGCTGGGAGTAATTTTCTTAAAACATTTGAAGATGTATTGATATGGCTATTTTGTAAGATTTTTTTTCACCATTTAATAAAATACTTTAAATTGATAAATACAATATATGTATAAATTATGCATGCACACAGATAAGGCCTAAAAACAACATATAAATGAAAATCAAATGGGAATGAGTTAAACAAGAAAATGATAAATGTTAATCATAAATGGACAAAGTAGGCTAGGTCAAGAAAGAAAAAATATTTAACCAATGAAAACAGGAATGAAAAAATATCATGTTGCAGATGCACCCTATCACCTCTCTCTTTTTGAGCTGCATGTTGCCTATTCAAAATTGTTAGCTGGCTGTTTATATAAACGAATAATTTATAATAATTTTCCAAAAACAATTATTCTTCTGTTTCCTTCGTTTTATCCTCTGTTCTAAGATGTATCCATATATACAATGTTGTGCACAGTTCAATAAATAAAATGTGACTGATGATAAAGGAAAAATGTAGAGTGACATCCCCAAGAAGTTCCTGCATCCTGAAACGGAATTACCTATTTTTAAGACGGGGAATCTCTCTGCAATTGGTAGAATCTTTCAATCTGGAGAAATTTTTTAAGGACAGGCACTGGATTATTGACTTTTGTCATGGCTCCACAAACCAGTTGCTTTTTATTTCCCACCACTACAACCACAGCAGCCAAACAAGTTCATAAATCTATCAGAATTGGTAGCTTCCTCTGTGGAACATCTTCTACAGTGTTGAATTAAAAGGCTGATGGACCAATATGACTGTAAAGTTAAACCAAAATCAATAACAGGACACAAAGTATAGAAAACACTTGGCCTCAGCAATAAGCCCAGTTACTTCTCTCGTATCCTTGTGCAGCCTTTCAGTTTGATTCCTGACTCCTTTTCTCATGCATGAATGACTAAATTACAACTTGATATAGAGACCACATTTGACAGTTTGCAAGCGGATTTATTCCCCATGGTAAAAATTCAGCAGTCCAATTCCTCTTTGAAATAACTAATAATTCAAGTCTCTGACATCAGAACCATCTGACCCAGTATAATCTTGTTGAGATCATAGCCCTGAACTATTAAATTGTAATTTATCATTAGTCAACACAGAGCACTGATTACTGCAACTTGTAGGAAAGTCTGAGGGAAGATGGAAAGTAATTGTAAAATAAACAAATACTTTTTATCATTCCAACTTAAAAATTTGTTTAAACAGGGGTGGAACAAATATGCACAATGAAAAGGAAATCCCTATTGTTATTTCAGGAATGCTCTACAACCATCATTTACAGTGTTAATGTGTATGTAGGCCAGTTTAGATAGGATATAAACTATTGCTTTCTAGTTTGCTTTTTTCCTTAATGTTTTAAGTTATTTTAGTATTCTTTGAAGGTGCTTTATACCCCTGGGGTCTGAAATCCTCTTTTTATTCACAGAATAATTACACTACTGGCAGTAGCAACGTAAATTATTCACATTATCCTGACAATGTACTTATAAACCTGATCTGAAGGAACCAACTCTCAGTGTGAGAGGTGAAATTAGTTTTTATGCTTGATAGTTTTTATATAGCTCTTTTATTTCTTTATATTTGTTAAGTATTTAAGTAGAAAATTTGAAACAGACATTTCAAAAGGTCAGTGAAAAACATGAAATTAAAACCTCCAATCTGTTTTTTCTGCTTATTGAGCATGCACTTTGAAATAACAGGAGAAAAATGTATGTGTTGTGTGACTTATTTCACTGACATAGGACTTGCCTGGAGCCAGCTGACTTGTTCTGGAAAAAAAGAGCAACCATGTTGGTATAGATAGCCCTGGCTGCAACAGGCATGTGTGGCCTTAAAAGTGCTACAATATCAACTTGGTTAGCTTGTCAAAGGCATCTTGGCACTGCTTTAATGTAACATAACTTCCCTCAAACTGTAAGGTCCCAGCTGGCATCTTTTCTAGTAGTTTCAATAAAGTGAATGAATGGTGAGTTGGGTGGAAAAGATGGATTCTGAACCCCAAACTCCTGGGCTGCCACTTGTGGTAGGGGTAACCTGATGGATCTACTAGTACATAAAACCAGTGCTTAGATAGCAAAATACATGTTCTGTACTTTGGCATTTATTATAGCAGGCATTTGGTTATACAGTAGTTATGGTTGCAGAATAGTTTCATTAGAACCCTTTCCCTTCTACCCTCACTAATTATTTCCATAAATATTCACCATTTTGGCTGAAGTTTCTCAGACTTGATCTGTTCTCAAAGGAATATTTTTTCCCCAGGAAGTCTAAGCAAGATCCATTCATTCATTTCCAAGTACAGCAAGAACAAACAGCAAACAGAAGAACACTTTTCCTATTTTAAAAAGTTTGCAACCACACTTTCTAAAAAAAAGAAAAAAAAGAAAAAAAAAGAGGACTATAGCAATTATGGTTGAAATATGAAACTTGACATGCATACAGATCCGCCCTGAGAACTAGTTAAATGTCACTTGAATGTATTACCCTTTGTTATTAATAGGTACTATAGAATATACTGGATGTGCAATGAGGGCAAATTAATACAGCTGCAGCTATCTTTAAAAAAACAGGAAGTTCTAGAAGTTGAGTACGTGATCTCGATACCTTGATATGGTATTAACAACACTAGCTTTTTTTTAATGTAATTACATTTAAGGGGGAGAGAAGTTTCTGTTTAAGTTTATTTGATTATGTGACAATAAAGGTACACTGTCAACTTGAAATCAGTTTTAAAAAAAGTTAAAAGCCATACCAGGCACTACTCTGGCCCTTGTGTCACCCTGCTAATTTTTAAAATAATATATTTTTAAGTTTTTCTCTCTCAGCTGTTGCTGTGTAAAAGATCCGCACACTAACATAGGAAGCCAACTGAATGAAACTGAAAACAAAATACTATCAAAACGCAGAAAGAAAAACATTTTATAAAAAATAGAGAGTATTTTTCTTTATCCTCTTTGTTATTATAATTGTAAAAATTGCAAAGGTAAAAAAATCGGTCAGAAATCTAAGTTAAGTTAATGCTGTTGCTTTAAAATTTTTGTTAATCCGTATTTATCTATAAACTTAATGCGCAAAAGCCTCTGAAATAGCCTCTCCATGCTCTTGGTAACTGTGTTTACCAACATTGCCACTAGATGCCAAGCTACAAGGCTGCTTTCTGAACACTTCTGCTAACAAGATAACAAGAACACTTCTGCTAACAAGATAATAATTTTTAATGTCACCAGTATACATAGTAAACACCAACAATTTAAGTGCATTCTGCTTTTATAGTCTACATTTGGTAACACAGTAAGACAGGAGAATCAAGACTCAAAGCCTATTATTCACCACCTGTACAAACCATGACCTAACTGCATCAACATCATGCAAATCAAAACTTGATCCTGCACACTGATGTCTTAAAAAATGCCAACTTAAACAATAACCCTCTGTATTAAGCTAAATTTAAGACTTACAGTTTTCTATAAAAATAAGCCCTCTTCCCCCATTTAATCCTATCATAGAAAAGTATGTCATGTTAAGTGTGTCATTTCCAATACTTAAAACTCATCTCTTAAATCTCCCCTTCAAAAGCATTTTAAGCATCCCAGGGTTGGTGGAGGGCCTGCAGCTCCCCCAGTGCCTGCAGCGCAGCTCTTTCTGTGGCTGGACTGCGGCTCTGAGGAGTCCACACACCCCCACCTCCCCACCGCTGGCCAGAGACAGGTCAGGGAGAGCCGTGTGGGCAGCTGTGGGCAGAGTCACGTGGGTAGCTTGAGGGGAGTTGCCATGGAGTCGCGGACCCTCCACTTGCCCTGGGCCAGGCGGGAACACAGGGTGAGGGCTGCTCTCAGCCCTCCTGGAGTGCGGGCAGGTAGCTCATGTGTGCGCAGAGCTCACACAACTGCCCGGGCTCCATGCTGGACTGGAGAGGGGGTCAGACCATGTGGGGGGCGGAGGGGGGAGAGAAGGCAGGCTGACCTCCCCCACTCCCGTTTCAGTGCCCCTGCCTGCACTCCCCATCCCTGTGTGTCCACTCAGTCACGCTCCGTCACCCTATCCTCATGTATCCCTGCATCCCCTCTCCCATCCTGTGTGTCCCTTCATCCCCCGATCCATGTGTCCCTGCACCCCCACTCAGCCGCCCCTCTCCACCATCCCATGTGTCCATGAACCTCCTTCCCTGTTCCCATTCAGTCTCTGCCCCAGTCTGTGCCTATCCCCACTAACCCTTCTTAACCCCAGTTTGTAACCCTATACCCACGTGAACCATGCTGTTCATTTCCGCATATACCACTCCGACAATGTATTTTTTGTGGGGAAAAAAATTCTGTGCAGGGCATGAAATATGTGCACGCGCAGTGGTGCAGAATTCCCCCAGTAGTACTACATTCAGTAGGATTAACAGAGCCTTCGATAATTTGAAATAGCAAAGCTCATTGTTCACAACCAACCAACCACATAAACTGAATCCCACTTCTAGCTCATTTCTTTGCTCTGGTTGTATGAACAGCCCTGGTGTGAAAAATAAATTCATTCTGCAATAGCCCTTATGTATACAAACTAGGTGCATCAGTGTGCATGATGCTGGATGAGGTCAAAACCATCATGCACTTTTCCTGGGTCATGGAGAAAACCCCATGTATAATAGGTCTGATAAGTGGCTTTTTAATATTATATTGCGCTTTTCCCCCTAAAATATTTTATACGGTGTTGAATATGAAATAAATTAAAAGCTGTGCAATATAATAAAGAAAAATGCCACTTACCTAACCTCTCAGAACGTAGTCTACTGAGTTCAAAGAGGTCTGTCTCTCACCAGCATGCTACATGCTGGGGTGTCGGAATAGACCCATGAACCAGTCATACGACAATGAAGAATGTCATGTAACCTAAAAGAAAAAGAAAATATAAAGGTCTTTTTTTTAAAAAAAAAGAGGTAAGAATAAGCTGGTGGGTTCTTGTGGGTTGTTATAATAATTAAATTATACATTAAAAAATGAATTATAAGCTGTAAATTAATACAACTGCGCATTCATCATACATACATTACTGAAGCTGATATTTTAGTAATGTCATTTGCAGTTTACCTTGAATAATTCTACTTTTACTAGTTTAGTGTTTCATTTTTCCTTTTAGTGAAGCAGAAAAAAGGTTTATTCTGTAAATCAACATAATTTCTACAACATTTTCTTAAGTGAGCTCCATTCACGAAGAGATATTTTTCTAAATGTGGCTATAAGTTTCCCAGTGACCAAAATAGCAAAACCAAGCAGTCTGATGATTACAATATATTCATTTTTATTTCATCTACATCACATCTAAGAGGAAGATTCTATCAAAATAAAGTGTAAAAAACAATTAAACTGGGTTACCAAAAATTTTTGACTGTAAATCTAAGTGTGTTCTGACCTGAAGGATGCTCTGCAGTGATCCCTTAACTCCTAGGGGACAGCTGTGCATCTGCAGATGTGCATAATTCATCTGTCACTCAATTTTTTTCCCAGCGTAAAATACATTCTGCCCGAAACTGCTGCAGTTCTGCCTTTTGCCCACCAGAGTCTGCTGTGGCACCAGAGCAGCCAGCTGGTTGAACAGAGATGGCTGTTCTGGTGCCACAGCGACCTCTGATGGGAAAAAGGTGGAATTGCAGCACTTTCTGGGCAGAAAGTATTTTGTATACAGGGACAAAAATTCTATGCATGCCCAGTGCTGCAGAATTTCCCCAGGTGTAGAAGTTCATCACAGCACTCTGCTCGTGGAGCCAGGTTAGGACAGAGTGGGGAACACAAAGCTGCTAGGGGGTCACACGCTGTGGTTCAGAATGTATAGCTGGAGGACAAACTGTGGCTTGGTCTCAGAAGCTAGTGGCGTGACAGCATGGAGTCTGGGGACAAGGAAGGGCTGCAGAGACCCATGGGGATCAGGGACGTGCGGACAGGGGCAGATGTGTTTGATTGAATGGAAGAGGCTTGGAGTTAGCCAGGGTTTGTATGGGGGAGGCTTCCCAATTCCCTAACACCCCCCACCCCAAAACCCTCCAACTTTCTCCCACCCACAACCTTCCAGGTTCACTCCCAGGTTCCTTCCCTCTCCCTCAGCTCCCGCTGTTACCTCTGACTCCAAAATCTTTGCACTGCTTCTGACAGGTATACGAAATACAGCTCTGTATTGCAATGTAAATGAATTACTCAAACTTCTGTATTAATATGTCTAGTCGGGAATCTATTTATTAAAAAAAAAAGAAAAATTACCAGAATCTTTTATTTTGTCTGTATTGTTATGAACATGCTTGCTGAAAGATATTTTGAAATAAATGACCAAAATAATCATGTGCAGATTTTTTTTTTTTGAGCATAATTCCCCCAGGAGTACCCTTTTGACACTATATATGTGTTCAAAGATGCCACACTAAGAATTAAAATTTCATTTAGATACTGTCCCAGCCTCAAAGGCATGTGGGTGTCTAATACACTACAATAAATAAAATCTACTAATAAAGACAACATGGCCCAATAGCTGCAGAAGAAAGGAGTGCAGAAAGAGACAGAAAACCATGTCTCAGTAACAGCTCAATCAAGGAATACTTAACTGACAATGGACTTTGGGAGACGCCAATCCACATCTGAGCTTTCTTGGGAATGCTCAAACTAACATATAAACCAGGGGTCTTCAAAATTTTTCCTTGGCAGTCCCTTCTCGCTGAGGAAAAAGTTGCGCGACCCCCTTGAGATATGTCCGCCGAAATGCCGCCGTGGAATGCAAAAGCTTCCTTTTTACGCGACGGCATTTGGGGGTACTAAAATAGCCCTCCTGGGATATTGGCGGTCTCCCAGGCGGGATCGGCGGCAGCGCTGGGGTCGGGGTGTGTGCAGCCCAATATGACAACCACTGATATAAATAATGATGTTGGCCTGCAAAAAGCTGAATCATTCATAAACATGTGACTTCCTACAAAGTCCATCTTGTTGCTGTGACTTTGCACAGAAGAACAAAGGGGTTTCTGCCCACAAGAGAGAAAATATAAAAGGCCCTGGAAGCCTCTCCATTTTGTCTTTAGCTGGCTTAAGAGATGGCCTCTCGACCCCAAAGAGATGCCTGAAAGAAACTGGAATAAAGTACAGTAACTATGGGGTGTGAGTGATTGCTGGACCCAGACTAGGAAGGAATGCAGTCTGTGAAAGAAGCTTATTGGAACATCTCTGGGGATGAGATTTCATCTGTATTCAGTTTCCTACTGTATTAGGCATAGACATGCATGTTTTTATTTTATTTTGCTTGGTAACTTACTTTGTTCTGTCTGCTATTACTTGGAAACACTTAAATTCTACTTTTTATATTTAATAAAATCACTTTTGCTTATTACTGAACCCAGGGTTAGTGACAAACACCTGAGGGAGCAAACTGCTGTGCATCTCTCTCTATCAGTGTTATAGAGGGCAGACAGTTTATGAGTTTACCATGTATAAGCTCTATACAGAGTACCATGGACTTATTCAGGGTTTGGATCCCACTGGGAACTGGGTGTGTCTGGGTGATGGAGACAGGAGGACTTGCTAAGCTGTTTTCAGTTAAGTCTGCAGCTCTTGGGGATGTGGTTCAGACCTGGGTCTGTGTTTGCAGCAGGCTAGTATGTCTGACTCAACAAGGCAGAGTACTGAAGTCCCAAGCTGGCAAAGAAAACAGGCTCAAAGGTAGTCTTAGAATGTCAGGTGACAGGCCCAAGGGGGTCTCTGTGACCAAACCTGTTACAAAATTTGGAGTCTAAAGTTGGGCTCCTAAATCTTTATTTAGAAATGTAACAAGTGGCCTCATTTTCAGAAGTGCTGAGTGGTTTTTATTCAGATCAAACTTTAGCCACAGCTAGCTTCAGAAAAATGGACAAATGTATCATCTGAAATCCTAAAAGTGCCAGATGTGCTGAAGGAAGGGTCCTGTCAGGAAACTATTTAAAACATTATGCGCTAAACAGTATCTTAATCAAGTAATTTGTTTAGCTTAACAAAGGACAACATGATTGATATTTTTATGGTTAATATGGCAAAAGATCTTTTATCTGGCACTTGACCAACTGGCAAGCTCTATAAACCAGCATTTCTGATCTGCACTTAAAGTCCGGTTTATAATGCGGTTGGTGTGGGCATGGGACACGAGAGGGGCTATGTAGCATGCTCTTGAGGGAGTCTGGGTCTGGGCGGGGGCTTGGAGTACAGGGCTGGGGTGTGGGAGAGGTTCTGGGTGCCAGATGCTGGGGGCCAACTCACCTCCAGTGGTTCCCTGCAAGCAGCTCCCCGTCTCTGCTGTTGGTGAATGCACAGCCAGATGACTTTGTGGGCATGCTGCCTTCGTCCCCCTTCCCCAAGCACTGACTCTGTGGCTCCCAGCCCATTCGTTGGAAACTGCAGCGAATGGAAGCTGTAGGGGGTAGCACCTGCCGATGGAGGCAGCGTGCCTGCTTACAGAGCCACATGTCGCACTGCTGCCAGGAGCAGCAGGGATGGGAAGGTGCTTGCAGGGAGCCACCAGAGTGGAGCGCCCTCCACATCTGTACCCTAGTCCCCTCCCATGACCCAACTCCCTACCTGCTCCCGGACCTAAACGCCCTCCCAGAGGTCACGCCCTGCAGTCTCTTTGTGATATTATTGACATGAACTTTGACCGTATAGATGACTGGTTCTATAGTTGTACCAAATATTGTACAAAAGTGGTCAAGTGAGGTGTCTAAAACAGGTTATAATTTACTGGTTATGATTATGCTATCTGTTATGATGATGCATGTGTCATTTTTGCATTTGAAGTTATAAATATTGGCTATATACTTGTATCTGTGGGCTTTGTTACACTTGCACTTTATAGTGCTATAAAGCCCCCACTAGCGCTATAACCTCCTCCCTGTCCACACTGGCAAGTCACGTAGAGCGTTATAACCGCTGAGTTATAGCGCTATTGTTAATCCACCTCCGCATGGGGAATAAGGGCTGTAGCGCTACAGCAAGAATGTGGACACTCACTGCGCATTATTTGGCCTCCAGCCTGTCCCATAATTCCTGTTCGAGCCACTCTGGTCATCACTTGCAAACTCTTTTGTCCTGTCCTCAGGTGACCACACGTCAGACCCGCCCTTTAAAGTTCCAGGGAAATTTGAAAATCCCCTTACTGTTTGCTCCAGCCAAGCGTGGCGTGCTCTCAGGGAATCCTTGCAGGTGTTCATTCCCATTGATCTGATTGATTGCATGGCGTGGTCTCAGGGAATCGTTGCAGGTGATCATTCTGATTGATCATCATGACTCCACGTGCCATGCCTCCTCGCAATAGGCGATCCCCAGCATGGAGCAATAGCGAGGTGCTGGACCTCACCAGCTGTTGGGGGGAAGAGGCTGTTCAGTCTCAGCTGCAGTCTAGCTGCAGGAATTTTGATACCTATGGGCAGATATCACGGTCGTTGGCGGAAAGAGGCCATGAGCGGGACACTCTGCAGTGCCGTGTTAAGGTAAAGGAGCTTAGGAATGCGTATCGCAAAGCCCGCGAGGCAAACGGCCGCTCCGAGGCAGCCCCGGTGACTTGCAGATTTTATAAGGAGCTGCACGCGATACTTGGTGGTGATCCTATGGTCACTCCATTGACCACCACGAACACTTCCCAGCCCACCAGTGAAGGGGGTGGTGAGGAGGATGATGAAGAGCAGGAGGATGAAGAAGAGGAGAAGGATGAGGCAGCAGCGACCCAGGGCACGGAGTCGTCCCTGGACACATGCAGCCAGGAGCTCTTCTCAAGTCAGGAGGGCAGCCAGCCACAGCGTCCAGCGGTTGCAGGGGCCATCTCAGCAGCAGATTGCGGAGGTAAAGCGGCTCTTCTATGGGGAAGGCAGGCAGCTTGGGGTGGAAAGGGATGCTTGCATGCTTGCCTACATGTGGAATAGTCTATCACTTCACGGTAGTCATCATCAGTAATCTCTTCAAAGGTCTCAATAAGAGTGCTTGCAATGCGCCTGCGCAGGTTTCCCGGGAGAGCCAGCGTGGCCCCCGTCCCGGTCACGGTCACTAGTCCCCGCCACTGTGCTACAATGGGTGCGGGGAGCATTGCTGCACATAAGCAAGCTGCATATGGCCCTGGGCGGAAGCCGCATCTCATTAAAATCCCTTCCCTTTGTTCCTCAGTGACTCGAAGCAACGAGATATCTTCCAGGACAAACACCTACGGAGAATGTTGGGACAGTGTTCAGAGTAGGGATCCTGCCACTTCCCGGCACTCCACCCCTTTCTAATAAATGGGTTTCTTTATTAAGTGTACATACATTATTACAGGCTACAGAAAAGCAAATGCCTGTTCCTATTAAAAGAATGCTCCCTCCCTCCCTCCGCACCTCATTTTAGAACTGGCTTTCAGCCTCAAAATGCTCCCTCAAGGCTTCCCTGATCCTAACAGCCTCGCGCTGGTCCCCTCTAAAACCCTGCTCTCTGGCTGGGTGTACGTGGCTTCTAGGCGTTGAACCTCCGAGGAACATGCCTGAGTGAAGCCTTCGCCCTTCCACTCACAAAGATTATGTAGGGCACAGCGTGCGGAAATAACCGCAGAGATACTACCCTCGGCCAAGTCTAGCCTCCCATAAAGACAGCGCCAGCGTGCCTTGAGACGCCCAAAAGCACACTCCACAGTCATTCGACACCGGCTAAGCCTGTAGTAGAATCTTTCCTGGCTGCTGTCCAGGCTCCCTGTGTAGGATTTCATGAGCCAGGGCATTAAAGGGTAAGCGGGGTCGCCAGGAATCACTATGGGCATTTCCACTTCCCCCACGGGGATCCTCTGGTCTGGGAAAAAAGTCCTGGCTTGCAGCTTCGTGAACAGGTTGGTGTTGCGGAAGATGCGTGCGTCATGCACCTTTCCAGACCAGCCAGCGTTAATGTCAGTAAAACGCCCATGGTGATCTACAAGCGCCTGGAGAATCATGGAGAAGTACCCCTTTGGGTTAACGTACTCGTCTGCTAGGTGGGCGGGTGCCAGAATAGGTATATGGGTCCCATCTATCGCCCCTCCACAGTTAGGGAAACCCATTTCTTCAAAGCCAGCAACAATGTCATGCACGTTACCCTACCCAGAGTCACAATTTTTTGTAGCAGGATGCGATTAATGGCCCTGCACACTTGCATCAGCACAACTCCAACAGTCGACTTTCCAACCCCAAACTGGTTGGCCACCGATCGGTAGCTGTCTGGGGTAGCCAGCTTCCAAATCGCGATAGCCACCCGCTTCTCCACCGGGAGGGCAGCTCTCAGTCTGGTGTCCTTGCGCCGCAGGGCGGGGGCGAGTTCAGCACACAGTCCCATGAAAGTGGCTTTTCTCATTCGAAAGTTTTGCAGCCACTGCTCGTCGTCCCAGACTTGCATGATGATGCGATCCCACCACTCAATGCTCGTTTCCCGTGCCCAGAAGCGGCGTTCAACGGCCGTGAGCATGTCCGTTAATGAGACAAGAAGCTTCGTGTCAAACGCATTCACCGCTTCGATCTCGTCTTCAGACTCATCATTGTCATCCTGCATGTCAAGGATTAACTCCACTGCACACAGAGATGTGCCGGCGACAGTCGTCAGCATGTTCCACAGCAGTTCTGTATTCATTGTGGCACACGACAATGGAAAACGGAGCGCCCTTTGCTGCAACTGTTGAAAGATGGTGCCGGAGGTGGAAGGAAACACAGGGATTGCTGGGATATGCCAAAAAGCATCATGGGTAGTTGAAACAGGATGCAGAATGCCCCGCGACGCCCCCCCTACCACAAGGCATTGCGCCAGATCAGGAAGAGGTGTACTGTGGGACACATGCCCTAATGCGCTGCTCTTAATGCCGCATTAAGTGCCGCAAATGTGGCCATGCTATAACGCTGGAGCATCTCAGTGTGGACATACAATAGCGCTATTCATATTACTGTATAAGGGGACCGCTATAACCAATAGTGCTCTAATCTTGTAAGTGTAACCATGCCCTGTGTGTTCGATTCTATGTAGCACCAGTGAAGCATGTGGCCAGCTTACTGAGAAGAGACTCTTCAGCTTAAGTGCCCAATCAAGAAAAACTTAACTGACAATGGACCTTGGAAGACTCTAATCCACTTATGAGGAGCCTCCCTGGGGATGTTCCAGGTAGCATGTAAGCCACAGCTGCTCTACCTGTAAAGTACTGAGTCATGCATGGACATGTGACTTGCCTATGTGACTCCAAACTTCACCTGGCTGCTGTGATTTTCCAGAGTAAGAACAAAGGGGTGTCCTTCCACATGGCAGAGGATATAAAAAGGCCCTGGAAATCCTTCCATTTTGTCTTCAATCCTGCTTCTTACCTCAGGAGAAACTTTGCTACACTGAAGCTCTGAACAATGAACTCAATGATCCATCCAAACTGCAGAGACTTGATTTGCACCTGCACTTTATTTCATCACTGCTTAAGCCTGAACCAAGAACTTTGCCATTACTATATGTAATTGATTCTATTTAACCAATTTTAATTCATCTATATTTCTTTCTTTTTATGAATAAACCTTTTGATTTTAGATTCTAAAGGACTGACAGAAGCGTGATTTGTGGGTAAGATGTGAATTGTATACTGACATGGATCTAGGGCTTGGTCCTTTGGGAGTGAGAGAATCTTTTTTTACTGGGGTATTGGCTTTCATAATCAGTCATCCCCATAAGGAGCAGTGTTGGGGGTGATATTGGGAAATTGGAGTGTCAAAGGGAATTTCTTGTGTGACTTACGATTAGCCAGTGGGGTAAAACCAAAGTCCTCTGTTTGGCTGGTTTGGTGTGCCTTAATAGTAAAGGAAACCAAACCTTGGGCTGTAACTGCCCTGCTCTATGCTATTTGTCCTCAATTGATACTCTCAGTTGCGTTCCGCCAGAGGCCACATCTTTACACCCTCCCACGCCCCTGTGCCGTGGCCCCCTCCTTCTCCCTTCAAACCCTTCTCTCCGAGTTAACTGGCATTTTTAATTTACCGGTACCCCTGTTCCCACAGCATGCCCATTAAAAAAGCTTTTACTGTATGTAGTTCAAATGGATTTTTCAACATTCAGGTTTATTTTAGAATGACTTGACTCAGCCAGAGGAAAACTGCTTTTGAAAATGTGAGCTCTTTATCCTGTATTGCTATAATCTCAATTCTGAACTTCTGAAGTGCAGAATCAATAAAAAAAAGTTAATTTAAATAGAAATTCTGTCACAACAATGCTCAATTATTAAATTCACAAGGCAACAACTTGATCATCTGCCACGCTGATTTAACACGTCTTAGATGCCAGCCACAGTAGGGTTCTGAACCAACCTTTATGAAGTGTTTTGGGTCACTAGCATCCTTTCATCTTGGGGGCATACTGCTTTCACTAGTCAGATGACATCTTTGCTACCAAAAATAAGTACCCCAAGCAGCAACTGGAATTATAAATTAAAATGTGTATGCCATAAGTAAAGAGCAATAAACAGTTATTGATCAGGAGTGACCTAAAGATGCTTGTATCTTGGCTGACAGAAACTTCAAACACCGTGTAGGTGATGATTTTGATCACTGGGAGTTCATCCAACATACAGGCATTGCAGTGTACTTTGTAACAGCAGGGTATGATGCGAGACCAAGTGTGTGGGATAAGAGTAATTTTAAAAAGTACGTGGGAGGGTGAAGAGAAATAATAAGCAATACAGAAATAGGGTGAAAAAGTAACAAGTAAGTGTGCTTTTTCCTTACTACTAACAAAAATATGATGCAGTGGTGCAAGCAAAAAGCTCCATTTTAAATTTCAAAACTCACTGCACACTCAGAATCCTGATGTAACACAGGAGGTTCCGACAGATAAAGGGTGCACTTAGGAGAGGACAATTGCAGGCATTTTGGATCAAGGATTGTATTTGTAAAACATCTTTGTATGATGCCTAGAAGAATGGGAGACTGATATTTCATCGAAGGTCCCAATTTGCTACTGTAATACAATAATCAAAATGTAACGCAAATACTATATTTTTAAAAATCTCTGCAATAGATGAAAAAAGCTAGCTACAACATGGGCAGCCTGTCACACAGCACTGCGTGATACCCATATCAACTAAATCTGTATGTTTACTTAAGACTGCATGTTTTGGAACAGAGAGGAGCAAGTTGCATCTGGGAATTAGGATCCAAACAATGCCCTACTTACGGACATGATAGTAAGTACGAACAAAAATAAGTGAAACCAAATTCATGTTAACATATAAGTATCAACTTACAGTTGTATAACATATGTGAAGAGCAATGATTACAGAGTTTCTGTGCAGCCATTTATTCACTGCAATGTTCTGTGCCCAGACTAATATTCTACTAGTAAATTCATGAATGTCAAACAAATTTGCATTCCACAGGATAAGAAATATCAGATTAATTAATCTATTCAAGAAACCAGGCTGGGCGTGGATAGCAATAATTTACAGGAATAGGACAACCAGGTATGTCTCCATATGCAGAAGAATGCTTGTGAAACACATTATTTTATCTGTTTTCCATGACTATCCCATCCTCCACACTCTTACAAAAACTCTTGAAATATCTGTCAATTTGTTACCTTCAGAGAGTCAAACCGACATGAGACAAATCAAGCCCTTTGTGTTTAGAAATAACATCCTTTACTTAAGACCTTAAAGGCTGGATCCAGAGCTTAAAGGCTGGACCAAAATTAAAGAAAGGAAATAAAAGTCTCCAATTATTCCACAAGAAGTCTAACTAAGCTTTTATTTCTTTTGCTGAAAAGGATTCAGGAAAGCATCACTGTAAAAGCATTTTAAATGAGAGGCAAATGGCATTTAAAACTGCTTCATTTCCTATTTAGGGTAGACTTGAGAGACAAGGGGAGGGAGCACGTAGGAAGGAGCGTGGTTGAAGAGAGAAATAAAAGCACAGTAGCTGGCATTTCTGTGCAATAATATTACCAGCCTGCTGAGAGCAATTACAATAACACAGACAGCATTCGCTTTATTGTGACCTTATTGAATTAACTTTGAGGGGAAAAAACCCTGAGATTCAGCAGGAAATTTATTAGAAAATTTTAATGCCAACTTAACTTTGATCCAAAGGCCTCAATATTAAAGGTCATATCTATTACTATACTGTGGGAAACTTTGGGTCTCTGCTCCTGTGTTCTACCCTTCCCTATCCTTGTTTTCTTTTATAAAAATAGATCAGAATTCTCCCTCCCTCTCTCTAAGTTTCATGACATTTTTATATTAGAAACACAGTATCACTGTCTATATTTTACAGTAAGAATCAGGAAGTAAAATAAAGTAGTCTAATTTTTACAATTTCAAATGAAATCTTAAGCAAGCAGGCAGCAAATAAGGACTGAAAAGGTTAAGAAAGTAAATGAACACCTTCAGTACTCTGAAATCATTACTGCTATTTAGAGACCCAGTTTTAAAAAAATTCAAAATCAATTAACTGGCCACAAATAATGAACCATATTCTATCACTTGTGTCAAACCCCTGTTGACTTCAGTAGAAATGGTAAATGCTCTGCACTGAATCTAAAGTTCAAACCCCTTTATCTGGTAAACTGGTACAATTATCTTCCTTGCTCTTCCCCACCCCTTCAAAAAAAGTTGGGAACAGGTATATTTAAAGTCTGTGGATATGAGTTTTTTAAAGGTATGGAACAAGAACTGTCTTTTTGTTCTGTGTCTGCACAGAGCCCAGCACAATGGGATTCTTGTCCATGACTGGGGCTTCCAAGTGCTACTGCTATGCAAATAAATAGCATCATCTCCCACAACATCATGATGGGAGCTGCAGGTACTCAGAACCTGTCTCAGGTCATGCATGTATTGGGCTGCTTACATGTTACCACCAGAACAATTACTGCGGGGCTGATGGGTATTTACTTGAAAAGAAAATACTTAGCTTTTCAGCCTAAGAGTATAGAAAAGACAGAGAGATGGATTGTACTTTTATTAATAGGTATCGAAAGGTGTGAGAAACAAGCCTGCTGTTACATTGTGCTGCTCCATTTCAAATGAGAGTGTGCATTAATAAAGTGGGAAATGGTACACTCAATCAAGCACAGAGGCTTCATCATTAATGGAGGGAAAGGAAGCCTAGAGTATTACTAAGAAACGGGTAAAATGTACAAGTGCATAAGTGATTTAGGAACTTAAATATCATTGACCCTCAATGTAATCGGGCTCCTAAGTGCCCAAGTCTTTTTGAAAGTAAGACTTACACATTTCTGAAAATTTCACCAAAAAGCATGAAGCATCAATATTGGATGAGCACCAGTGTACTGCTTCTGGCAGACTTTGGAGCAAAAGACTCACATTCACTTCTTAGCCTGCAAGGCGGTATGCAATGATATTTGTTACAGATCCTCATTTCTCAACACCCTCTGTATCTTCTCTTAATACCCCCCAAAAAACCCATGTCCAAACACAATATTTCTTAACCTCATCAGGCTTCAAAACATTTCAATACATCAGGAATAGAAACCATTGCTATTTGCTGAACTGGTCTAAAATGAAATTCAGGCTACTTGGATTTTAAACTGTTTTGGTGGCCAGTGTGTGAAATACTGTTTTTAAACTCAAATTAAATAAGATTTCACTTTCTTCATTCCAGCCAGACAAAGCAGGTTTAATCTAAATTAGTCTCACGTTTAATCTGAGTCAGTCTGAAGGGTTTAACGTGTTTCAAAACAATTTGGCAAACACTATTTGAGCTCTACTGTGAATACAGGTCCTCATTGTTCAGCTAAGAGAGGCATGCCTTTGACTCTAGATCTGCTTTCTCCACACAAAATCCCCACAACACATTCTTCTGTACAGTCAAGGAATGTACATAATCTGCCATGATACAGTAAATGTAAGCTCCTTTGCTTTCTGATTTGTTTTACTCTTGATAAAAAGATTGATTAACATCTAGGCTTTAATGGGCTTTGACTCAGTAACCATTGTAATTTAGTTCCTTTGAAAGCTGTCATGCCAATGTCCTCTCATTTGATTCTTTTTATTCGCTACTTTGAACATTTGTATAAAAGTGCAACAAGTCAGCAGAATGGCTGCCAGAATAGTAAACTGAACTTTACAAGATTTTTACCATTCAGTCTTATGTTCTTTATGCTATTTAACAGCCTCTTTTGCTCTCCCCAGAGTGAGGTTTGTGTGTCATTCTTTAGAGAGTTAGAATAGAATATGGAATACAGGAACTGGAGTCTCAGTTTTCACATTGATTTAGTCATGATATGTGGAACATATCAGACCCCCATAATAATATTCAGTCACTATGATGACAGCTGTCTTGTCGTTTCGGTTGGTTTTTTACATATGTTCAAACTAGTAAATAAAAAGAACTGGTCTAGAATCAATATTTTTCAAATGAGAGCATCTTGGTGTTGCACTTTAGGATTCCGAGGAACTAAAATTACAATGGCTACTGAGTCAAAAAGACCTGTGCCTGTATCCCTGAAAATCAGTGGGACCTCAGCCAATGATTTCTATAGATGCAGGAACAAACTCTGGATGTTTAATCAACCTTCCCATCTCCCAGGACTGAGACCTCGGTGAACTTGTGACTTTTCACTCTCCTCTTTCCTTTCTCCGCAGTCCTTCGCTAAATCCTGCTGCTGTTGCTGCTTTAATTTTTTTGTATTTAAATTCTTTAAGGTAGCGCATACTCTCTGCAGTTTCTGTGCTTTAAGAACAGCCACTGCTAACAAATAACAGAGCATTTGAATTATTTTATAAATTATAAATTTGAAAAAGTTGCTCACATATTACAATGACGGCAACTTGGTATGAATTCTCAGATAGAGTTCTCACCCCCCCCCCCCCCCCCCAAAATCACTGTCCATAGAGTGTGCCTCATCTCTCACTCTGGTTAGTGTAACGGTCTCTTCACTGCCCTCCATGACACTCACCCTCGGCCCAAAATACCACTGTTGCTTTGAACGCCCATTAAATTCTCCACTTCTTTACTGCCTCTTACTAAATCAAATTCAAAGCTTCTCCTCATCTACAGGGACCTAGGTAATCTTGATATTTTCTAATCTTTCCAATACTTTCATCTTACTCCTCTCCTGTCGTCACTTTTCTACTCAGGTTTGCGCCTTTTATCAAACTGCCACTACACCTAGAGCAGTCTCCCTGTCTTCATCCACAGTGAACTCCCCTTCTCTGCTCCTTGAAAGAAGAGATCCTTATGCAACCTCCAGTCCTTTCTGTTATCATTAATAATCTCCTTCTTTCACTCCTAAACTACTGTCTCATGTCCTGACTTACACATTTGTTGTTTTAGTTTGATTTAGATGGTCAGATCTGTAAGGGAATGAATACCTCTCTTTTGCTCAGTGTAAAAAACAAACAAACAAACAAAAACATTTAAAGCCATAACACTATAAATGATTTATAAATAACAAAATAATGAACAATGCCTTCTGAGAGACATTAAGAACCCTGAACTCCAGTCTTACCAGGTAAGTTGTAAGGAGAATTATTATTTTTTTTTAAGAGTTTGTAGATTTAAAGGCTAACAGAAATATATTCTGTTAATGATTAGGATCATAAATGTTTTTTCTATATATTTACCTTAAAAGCTCTGCAGTTTACCTTTAAAATCAGAGGAGCTAAAAAAAAAAATCATGAATTGTAAAAGCTGCTTTACTGGCACTCTCTCTCCTCCTACTTGGTGCTCAGTGTTATCTTCTTGTCAAGTGTTCAATTTTCTTCACCTCTTTCCCCCCCATTTTCTTTTTTCCATTCTCATTAGACATATCTTTAATTTGGAAGTTGTCCTCCGGACAGTCTATAAAACACTCTCGGATTGAAGCAAACAGCATGGTCAGCAATTTCCCAGGTTCTCGCTCATTGAGATTACTGTCATATGTGCAGCTTACTACTGCATGAAGCTAATGGGGATAGACGAAAGAGAATGGATTGTGCTAAGATATTAGACTTGGAGGATCTTGGTTCAATTTCAGCCCTGCCAGAAGCTTTGTATGTGACCTCAAGAAAGTTACTTAAGCCCCAACACGGGAAAGCACTTAAGCACATGCTTTATCTTAAGCACGAATGGTCTCATTCATTAAATTTAATGAGACATCTCACATAAAAGTAATCATGTGTTTATGTGCCTATCTGGATCAAGTCCTTTATCCAGGCCTGCACAACATGCAGCCCAGGGGCCACATGCAGCCCACGTGGGCTCACTGTGCGGCCCGCAAGGGATGAGTAGGGGTGGGGCAAGCCAAGCGGTGGGGTCAGGGGAAGCGGATAGGGACGGGGCGAGGGCAGGGCTTTTCGGCCCGCAGCTGGTGTTTTTGCAGTAATATGGCCCTTGCTGCTTTCCGAGTTGTGCAGGCCTGCCTTAATCTCTCTGTGCCTTATTTTCCATGTGTAAAATAAAAATAATAATTCCTTTCACCCAGCCCTTGTCTCATCTAGTTTGTAAGTTGTTCAAGGGAGGAACTTTCTCCTACTACGTTTATGTACAGCACTTAGCACAATGGGTTCACAATCTTGGTTGGGGCCTTTAAGCTATCCCTTAAAATATTTGCTTCCTCCTTTCTCATAATAGTATATAATGTATATGGCAAAACCATCCTACTGTCATTTCAATGGATTGGTTCTTTAATGTTATTTATTCTACAGTACATGACTTTACATACCAATTTTTGGACATCTTCCCACACAGCACATACAAATCACTCCAAAGCAATTCACAATATGTCAAATTGCTTAAGGAGACTCTTAAAACTCTAATGTGTGAAGTTCACCATTGGCGAGATTTATTATTGATGCTCCACTGTTATAACTTGACAATTAAGAAATATTGATAAATGTAAACACATTATTGATGTCAATTAAAAAAGCACAAGATTGATTAACCTCCCAGAGGAGCACTGGCACAAGCAGTTAGAGAATAATGACCATCAATAAGTAATCACTGCTGAGAAATGCACAGGGAAATTAGGTTGCTGGGAGACACAAGGTACTTTTGATTAAAATTAAAATCATTAAGACAGACAAGGTGAGCACTGGGTCAACATTAAAAGTGAGCAAAGTACAAACAAGGTGCTGTAGTATTAACATGAAAGGCTAACTGGTCAGATCAGATGATGCTCTGATTAAACATATTACCTGACAAAATGGTTAAAATAGCCCAGATCAATGTATTTGGATATACAATCTGCACACAGAAACAACAGATTGTGAACATATTATTGAAATTTTTTTTTGCAGTAGTGTTGATGAATCCCAGACACAGACCAGGACCCCACTGTGCTAGAAGCAAACAAAAAGGAGCAAAAAGATGGTCCCTGCTCCAAATAGCTTATGTGTGTGTGACTATTTACTTTTATTGTGTACACACACTGACAGTACATATGTATACATTATCTAGTTGGCCAGGGAAATAATAACGGTTCACTTTTCCACATGTGAACTCACCATTTAGATGATGTATATATACAGTGTACATACAGGACAAAAACGTACACATCTGACATATCTGACAGACACATGAACGTGACCCAAGCAACACAGAATTTAAATGTGACCAGATTAATTTGGACGCCATTATTCTTTGCTTCTTTTTACCTACTTTTAGAAACAAGATACTGGCCTAATGCCTTCCATCAAGATGAAGGGCATTGCAGCTACTGCTTGTAATGATCAAAAAAGGAGCATACCTCACTAGACGCAGAGCTGAAAAGAGGAGCAATGCAGCATTACCCAGGAGATAGTGTAAGTATTAATTAAACTTCCTCCTGTATTACAAGTTATCTGGAGAAGAGTCTTCCTTGGTCAAACTTTCAATGGTGAGAGACTGACACACAGATATTAAAAACTGATGGCTTTCTTCCCCAGACCTCAACCTTCATCACAATATAACATCAGATAAAACACATTTGATTTCTTTCCTACCACCAGCAGCACATACTCCCTCCGGTTTCTGTGCTTTAAGAACAGCCCCTGCTAACAAATGACAGAGACTAAACAGCATTTGCATTTTATAAATTAAAAAATTACAACGAAGAAGGGTGATAATCAAGGTTGAGTTGTCCAATAGAATTTTACAGAAAAGCACTGCCAAAATAAAGCCCTTTTTAACCGAAGTCTAACTAACTACATATCCTGCTTTCTTTACTGACACTGGTTAACATTTATTGGTTTCATACAAGAAATTAGCTTTCTATAGAGATTTTAAAGAAAAGTATTGGCACCTAGTATACTGGGATAGGGAGGATGTTCCAGGCAGAGTAGGATGCAACAAAGACATGAAAATAAGAAGGCAAGAAAGGGAAGGGGTGAAGCTGGATTCACTGATGGTGCAAACAAGGCAAGGGAGATGTTGGAAGAAGAGATGTAACTAGAATAAACTTGTGCAGAGGCTTGAAGGCACAATCAAACTATTGGACTCGCTATATTACCAGTGGGAGAAACAAATGGAGGAACTGAGCAATGAGTGAAGAAAATAATTTTAGCAACTGTATTCTGGATGGACTGGAGGGGGGCAAAATGGAAGTTGAGGAGGCCAGAGAGAACAGCTATTGATGGGGGAGAGAACTAAGACAAGGATAAGCATCTTTAACCATAAAAACAGAGAGGAAAGGTTATAATGTTGAGCTGCAGGGAGGACAGATGCCTGAATGTATGGGGATAAGAAAAGAAAGTTATTAAAAAAATAACACTCCAAGTTTGCAAGCCTCGGTGATGGAGGAATAATGACGGTGTTGACAACGTCAGCCTGCATCACACAAATTGAAGTTTAGGAGTGATATAATAATGTCCCAGAAAATCTGAAGCCCTGTATAAACAGATTTTAAATCTGAGTGTGGAAAGAAGCATCTTTGATCAGTTTACAATATCACCAAGCCTGCGCCTGGTTTCCTTCTATCACCAGTTTAAAAAAATATCAAGCCCCTCCACCTTCCAAGCCCCAAACCAAACCAAAAAAACCCCTCACCATGTCAGGAGAGAAACATAGCAAGTTCCATTTTTTCCAGCATGGATTTATAAAATGTTTTATCCCCAAATAGATTACTGAAAAATTATGACCTGGTCAGATTCATATTCATATCTGAATATAAATTCTATAATATAAATGTGAGCCTTGTGCAAAGGCTTCCCCCCCTCCCTTCTCAACAAAAACAAATCACCACCCCTCTCTTTCCTCTTGGCTACTCTGGGGAGTTGACTTATGATTGATAAATCCAAAATTCTCTCATCAAAACTCTGCTCTGCTACAGGGCTAGCTCCTCTCATACACCATGCAGTAAAAGATCAGAATGCTCAGTTTTAAGATGGACACAGTTCAACATTAGAAATTCAGCTTTACAAATCAGAACCATCAATTCCAGCATAAAAAACTGGGTAGCCAGATTAAAAACACAGTAGAAACATAGTGAACTGTAATGAACAGGAGTTATTTCTACCTTCTGTTCCTCTGCAAAGTTGTATATTTAAATTGAGTTATGAGTGCAACTCCCACCGGTGGTTTCATTTGGAAGTAATCCAGCTGAAGTGCTGCAGCAGTGAAAGACTGGAAGCTGTATTTATCTGCATTTTGACACTGGATTCAGCTAAGTAGGAAGTACCAGGGGATAAGAGACAGACAACTGTACCACCAAAAAGTAGAAAGGTGCCTATTTTCATGGCCTGTCCTGCTTGTAATTTACAAAAATGGAATTCTCCACAGATTCCAGCCATCTCTAAGAGCCACTGGCCTGCTGAGCTGGTGAAATTTAGAGCTGGCAAAGTGCAAGCGTGCCTCTAGTATCAACACTAACTTCTTCCCCTAAGACAGGGTTTCTCAAACTGGGGGTCGCCGAGCGCTTCCAGGGGGGTCGCGAGCTCCTGCTGCCACTTAAAAGCCGCTGAATGAATTACTTCCGCATTCAGTGGCTTTTCGGCGGACATGCCGAGCTCTTTCGGGGGGTGCTCTTTCGGGAGAGCCGAATGCGGCAGTAATTTATTTGGCGGCTTTTCGGCGGACATACAAGGGTCCACCATGGCAGCCGAGGAAGGAAAAATGGGTCGCGGTTCTCAAAAGTTTGAGAACCACCGCACTAAGACATTGCCAAACTGACTTCCTCTCTCCTAAATGAGCCATTTTCCTACAGAGAGCCCTTTCCCACACACACAATCAAATGCTCACTGACCCTGGGTAGTGCCACATTACTATTATTCATCTGTATTGTGGAAGTGTATAGAGGTCCTAGGCACACTGTGCTAGGTAGAAACATTTCTGAAAGATGATGCCTGACCTAATGATCCTACCATTAAAGTATAAAGGTGAGACAACAGACGGAGGAGCACAAGATAACCCAGAGACAATAGTGGTCAGCATGACAGCAGTGGTCTCCCACACCAGCTGCTTAACCACTGTCAAGTTTTTTGCAGGAATCATGGCCAAGGAGAGTTTTAAGGAGGACAAGGTTGCTTTACAGATTTGCTTTGCTTGAGAGGAAAGGTGGAGTAGTGAGCCCCTTATTTTCTCCCTACCTCCCAAAAGCCAAACTCTCCTTGGTATGCCTCCCTCACAACTACCACCACCAGGCTTTGCTGAACCCTTCCGTGAGTGTGTACCCTCCCCATCACTTTGAAAATCTGGTCACCCTAGGAACAGAAGTTGTGCACCTCCATAAATGTTCAAATCGCTTTTATATTATTGTAAATAATTCTTCAAAAAGGTCAAAATTATGAATTTTACAAGCAGCTTCTGCAAAAACAGTCATTTTTTCATAGAGATACTTGCTAGAGATGTAGAGTGCTTGTTTTCAAAATAGGCATTTTCATTGTAACGCTTATTTTGGATGGACTGGATTTCACCCTTTAATTCTGAATTACCTTTGTCTTTGATGGCTGGTGTCATAACCTCATGGCTACTTTAATACAGGGTCTGTTTTTGTTTTTAATAAATATCACATATAGAATCTGTCACTTGGAGTTTAGTCACAGAGAAAACTGTGAAAATACAACCTTGTCTTCCGTCAGGAGTGTTTGATTGAAAGCCTAAAGATTAACATTGCTCTGGAGACTGGACCAGGTGTAACCTAGAGAGTGATACCACCTGAAGAGGGCTATAATGTCTATTACACTTCCTGCACATTCAGATGTTTGAAATTAAACTGTTGTGACAGCTCTGGGCTTTTGCATCTGTTACAATATTGCATATTCTCTAATACTATACCATATGCCAAGATATAAGCTATTTGAGAAGACTGGTTGGAAGGAGGTCTCACCTTGTTAATAATGTCCTGTGACAGACCAAACATTAATCCCTCTGGATTTTTATTAAAATTTATCAAAGTGTGTTGAAAGTTACTTTTACTTCAGTTCACTTCCTGCATCTCATCCTATCCCTTTTTCCAAAGCTATAACCAGCTAAAAGATGAAAAAATTGCATATTCTTACATTATAGTACAAAACACTACTGTAGCTCTATACCTAATCTCTCCCCATTTTAATTTTAACTTCAGGTTCCCTTTTCTCCTCTTGAAAAACTCTAGAATTAGATTTTTCTTACCTTACTGACCACTGTATTAAGTGTCAGCAAGGAGAACATCTACTCCTCATTCCAAGGGACAATATTGAAAATTTAGCCATTGTAAGGCTTTTAGTCACTTCTTCATTCTATGCCTCCTGGTCTCGCTGCATGCTTCTAGGGTGCCTGCATAAAACAAGGGCAGCTGCATTTCACACAGATTTGTACCTCTTGAGTTCTCCTTTCAAATGAACTCAAACTTAAGTGAATTTGAACGAAACAAACAAGTTTTACTCAGTTTCAAATGAAAGATAAAAATCAGTACAACCTGAATATGTAAAAAAATTCAAAGACAGGTGAGCCAAATTGCAATTAATTGCAAACCAAGAGGAAGATTGGTCTTTCAATTAAAGCATTGGACTGGGACTCAAGAGATCTGGATTCAACTCCCAGCTCTACCACAGATTTCCTGTAGGATCTTGGGAAAGTCTCTTAATATCTCTTTCTCTTCTGTGAAATGGGGATATTGTTACCCCCCACCCGTGATTTGTCGATTTATACTGTAAGTTATTTGGTGCAGAGACAGTCCCTAGTGTAATACAAATAAATAACAAATCTCTGACAACAAAAATCATAGGTAAAATGGTAATTAACTGCCAAGAGAGGAAAGCTATTAGTAAATATATTTGTGGAGAAAAGCAGACACACTTTTTAACTTCATTGAGATCCATAGGACTGGGAGAGCTAGCCAAAAAAACAGTGGAAAAAAGTGATCAGTATTATGCTTTAAAAAAAGCCAAAAGGGATGGGTTAGCACGTCGGTATGCGGGAGAGCTGGGTTCAGGATGAAGTTTGGGGCTTCTATTTCCCAGGCCAGTAGAGATAGGGAAATAACTATGCTGGGTCACTGTCAAGGGAAAAGGTGCAAGCTTACTGACTATCACTCTGCTTGCAGAGAGCAATGTGCTTTTGTTTCTGGCTTCCACATAAGGAGATAAACAACTGTCATGGGGTCATGACGCACCAGTGTGGCGCCTCCTGCTGGCAGTCTGTGAATTAGTTCTTCCAGCTCGGAGCGCCCTCTGCAGTCCGGTGTCTCGCAGTCCACTGGCCCCGTGTACCTCCCAGCCCCAGTGCCCTTTTTCCTAGGGTGCTGCCCCCTGGCAATACCCCTATACTCTGCCTCTGGATCTCCCAACCCTCTAATCTCCACCTTGCCTCACTCTAGGGGTACTGCCAGTCATCATCAACCCCCCACACCCTGCGGGAGACTGCAGTGTAAAAGCCAGTTACCATAGGCAAGGGGGATTTGGACCAGCTGCCTTTGCCTAACTCCCAGTATCCTCCTTAGGTCTCACCTCAGGCCTACAACCTGGGGAGTTGCTAGGCTGGAGCTCCCCAGCCTCCTCCTTGCCTATTCCCCCAGTGCTGTTCCACATCAGGCACCCTGTCCCTCAGGAATCCAGGCCCTGCTCCCCACCAGCCAGGAGCTTGTTTGAGCGCCAGGCTCACAGCCCTTTTATAAGGGCTGGCTGCGGTCTGATTGGGCCAGTCAAAACAGCTGCCTTTCCTCCTGCCACAGCCCTCTCCGGGGCTGTTTTAACCCCTTCCGGGCTGGAGCAGGTGATCAACCCGCTACAACAACATACATGGTTCTGAGGAAAGGGCAGAGAAAAAGAGGAAGAAGGGAAATGATGAAAGTCAAACATAAGCTTAGAAGCTTAGAAGGAAATAAACCAACACTCCCTTTCCCGGAAATGTACTCCATCCAAATTGTAAATTATGTGGAATAACAGGGGAAAGCAGGTTTTCCATTCAGCAATACAGAACATATGTTAGCAATCTTATCACTTTATGTTGGATGGAGTTTTTAAATTCCAGGGAGATAATTACAGGCACTCAGATATTTTTCTTTGTACAGTTTAGAATTACGTGCAAGAGTTAAAAAGTTAAAATAAAATCAATTCAGATAAGCCCATGGAAGCAAGCAGTAAATTCATTTGCCATCTTTACATGTTTCTTCCCAGTAGCAAATCTGATAAAAAGAAATCTCATTCATGTACAAAGATAATTTGCTGTCAGAAGGAACAGAAACTTTTAGATTTTTGATTAATGAACCCCCAGCATCAGCAGTAACCAGTACAAAATTTTCAACAACATTGTGGGTGTTCAAACAATCTTTTGAATGTGGGGTTCAAGGCTCTCTCCAACTGTGCTGTGCTCTTGGCTACAGAATTGCCATTGCATAACTAAAGATATTATATAATTTTGCAACTCTCACAGAACAAAAGAGGGAAAAAACACCCTAAATGTTTGTCTTATCTATAGACTTAAATTAAAATTAAAATGACTAGCAAGAAGTTTCATAGTCAAGGTTCTGCTGTTAAGTGCATTCTGACTCTAATGCTAGTAGAAGTAGCTCTCTTGGAGAGTAAGAAAGTCTTTATGATGGTGAAACTCCAAATCCATTAAAGATTTTGTAGATTGGACCCAGCACTCTGAATGCTTAAAAAGTGCATGCCCACTTCTGCCTACAACATTTTTCCTGCCACTGTTGCAAGTAAAACTAAGATTATTAGAACTGAAAAGATCAGAGGGCAAAACCCCCCACAATTATGTTAGTTTGTGTCTATGAGTTAATTCTATTGGTCCCCCGTATAGTCAGTCAGCCCTGTTTGTGTAAAACAACAGGAAAAAGTGTTGGTAAAACCACAAAAAGTTGGCAGTGGGATCAAAAAGCAAGTGCAGTACTTAAGCAAAATTTAATTTTTGCTTTTCAGACTGACTACACTTCAAATTGTCTGTGCCCTGCTAACATTCTCTAAAACACCATGAACATTAAAAATAAAATGTTGAATACAACAACACATACAGTACTAAAAAGACTGCCATTTAACCAAGCCACTTAGGAGGTGCTGAATGGAAGAAAAGATTCAAAATATCCTATATTTCATTTTTTATGCTGCAGATATATCATTACTGATTCGGAATAATACTAGTGCTGTTCTAGTACATTCATCAGCCACAACCTCTGGTACCACCAGTTGCTGCTTGCGTCCCTAACATGGCATATTTGGGGACATATCTGCAATGACTGCATCAAGAAGGTCAAGCACTCTGGATATGCCCTACTGCACCAGATATAATGTAACTCAAAAAGCAAATGATTAATCCAGGAGAATTGTTCTAATGGTAGACTATACACAAGCAGAGGTTCTGACTTGAAATACACTTGTCAACTACTTACAGTAAATTGCAATGAAAAAACCAAGACTGTCACAAGATTAAGACCGTGAGTTTGGCTGTATCATTCAATACTGCTTCGGTTTTCATCTCAATAAAATGGGGACAAAGTGTACCAATCCCAAAGAATATTGCAAGGATTATAAGAGATTTATAATATGCTGTGAATATGAAAAATATTTTAAAGAGTTTGGTACTTAGTATTATAAGCACAGCCCATTACATTGTTTGTTAACTATGACAACTCTTTCTTCTTATAGTTCCATTCATATACATAAGAAAGGAAAGTTAAACAATTCAAATGATATTAAAGAGAGGAGTCATCACTGTCCATCTGTTCTCTCAGAGCATGGCTATACCTGGAAGAGAAATTAGCACTAATCAGGGAAATCCTCATGTAGTACTCCTCCAGAAGTTTATGAACTATTGTTGATCATCCTGCAAGATAATTGTCTGTATAAAGCACAATTCTCCCCACTTTGTACTACTTGAAAGAACAAGCAAAAGCAATGAGGTGCCAAAACCTTTTTACCAAAGGCTATGGCACCCATATGATCTCAGAACAAGGATGAATGGTACTGCAGTCTTCCAGCATCTGTTGGAAAATCCAGAGTAATTCCTTCTTACATGTAGAGCTAAAAGACTAAAGCTTTCCAATTTCAATCTAAGGCTAAAAAGAAGTCTTTTGTAGGATGACAACAAATAATAAATAGTTTTGTGGATTAAAATAGGCATTTAACCAAAATACACTGGTCCCATACAGATTTTCATTTTGGTGCAGTGAAAACCAAAGGCTGTTGTGATGTCATGAAGAGAACTAGCTAGGACTTGAACACACACACAACACAAATGAGCCTTCAAAGTGGCTTGTATAAACCCTCAATCTAAACAAAGCAATATTTTTTTTTTTCAGAGAAGCCTCTCCAATCTCCCTCATGTTCAAACAGTAGTATTAGTTCTTCAGCGAAATCATGGGAGCATAAATAGTAATAGTTCGATAAGCAAGTAGCAGACACTATATCACAGTAGAGGTGACAGCAGAACTCATCCTGTCTCAATAACCACACACACAGGACTTTACATTGAAGTTACCCTGCTCTTCTAGAGCTGACTGTATGCTGGCATTAACAACTACAACTTTCCCACTCTTTTAATGACGACAATATGCTGGTAAAATCCCCTTCTCTGCTGTTAGCACACCAGATACAAGAAAACCTCCATATCATGTGCTATGGGCAGAAAAGAATTTGTGTGCTGCTCCCACCCTTACCCATCCTATTTTCAAATAAAAACCAATAACTAGGAAAGTGTGGGAAGACAGAAGTTGAGATTAATGTTCCTCCATGCTTTTTAGCTTTATAAAGCTCCTTTTAAAACATTCAGGAAAATACTGTGGTAACTGACATGAAATGACAGTAATCTGTCACTATTTCACATTTCTCACTAGAATGATTCAAATTGTTATTTATGAACCTTATACTTCAATGGTCACTTTGATGACTAAACCATAAATTAGCATGTAAATTTGATTTCACAGTAACAACAAATTGTCAGCAAGCTGGGATATTATTTAATTTCTATTGACATGCAATGAAAAAGTCAGCAACACCAGATGTGCTATATTATAATAAATCCCCAAACTTACAAAAATGCACACTACATCTAATATTTGCTTCATTGCTTTTGTGTTTAAGAACAAAAACAATTTATAAAATATATGTTTAAGGGTTGGTTTTAAATATGAACCATTATTTTATGTCAGTTCATGTCATTAATTAAATTGTTCAATTAAAATCAGACTAAAAATAAACAAATCAAGATTTTAGAGAAATGTGAGTCATGCAAAAATTGTGTTTTTCATAGAACAAATGATTGTAAGTGTGACACAGAATGGAAGAGGCTGTAGGTCTCCTGTACTTTCACTTTAATTTACAAGTGTACTTTAGGACAAGGCAGTGACTTATTTCTTAATATTTAGAGCTTGCTTTATAGATGAAGTGCTGACAGCATTGAAGTATATAATTTGTTCCACAAAAGAACACTGACAATTTCTTTTGCTTATTTAGAAATACATTTTTCATTTGGTATAGAGACTAATTCGGCTTCAATTGTCCCAAATATCAACATCCCAAACCCCCCAAAGCTCAGACATCTCTGAAATTCACTTGCTAAACTCATTTCCTTCTATTAGATGATGTTTTTAAAGAGAAGCCTCACCACATACCATCTGCTACTATTTTTACTCCAATAAAAATATATCTATACATAGACACATAAACACTCTTTGACTTAGAGATATTCTCTCTTGTCTGAAACAACAAAAAATCTAAGAGGGTGACCAAGGAAATGCTTAGATAAAATTAACATTTTCAAAATAGTGAAAATATTCCATATTTGACAATAATTTTTCTTTCCATTTTTACAAAATCCCCTACTTTTAAAATATATTTTCCCCTGAAAGTGTACACAGAGTGATCTTAAATACAATCGAATTAAAGACCTTTTTTGAACCAGCAGGTTGGCTTAGAACATGAAAGAAACCCCTTGGAGAGTAAAAGCTCTTAAAAGCTATAGACTTAGCAACTGACTTAGGTCTACCTGTAGCAAATGTAAAGGTGAAGATAGTCAAGACATATTAAAGAACAAAACTGAGAAACAGACAAATGGTTTTGTAGAAGAGAAAAATATAGATCCCTAAATGATCTTTCTGATTTACAATGCATTTAAGTTATGTGTATCAAACCGTTACAAATTAAAAATATTTTTAAATTGAAATATAAAGAGGGAGATTTTCAAAAGTGAAACTCCATATTGAAAATCAGTGGGAGTTGAGTGCCTATGTGTAAAACTACGATTTAGTTGCAGAAGTCACTGCCTGTGGGATGAGGGAGCTGCAGGGTGCCCCTGCTGCCTCTGGCAATCCCTAGAGCTACAAGCTGCTGTAGGTGGTGGTATATCTGGCAGCTCCTGACCACTGCAGGCAGTGGGAGCCCTGGAGCTACTGGTGGTGGAGGAACTCCCGAGTCCCTGATCGCTACAGGTGGCAGGGTACCCTGCAGCTCCCGGCAACCGGGGTACCCCTGAGCTCCTGGCTACTTTGGGCAGCAGGGAACCCCTGCAGGTCCCAGCTGACACCAAAGGCAGGGCACCGCACAGCTCCCGAACCGCATAGGCAGCAGTGGACCCCCGGAGCTGTATGCTGCAGGGGTACCCTGCAGCTTCTGCACAGCTGCCCTGCTTCAGGCAGTGTGGGGATCTGCAGATCCCCATTTTGTCAGGGATATTTATGGTAAAAGTCATGGACAGGTCATGGCTTCCATTAGTTTTTCTTTTTTGCCCATGGCCTGTCCATGACTTTTATTAAAAATATCTGTGACATAATCTTAGCCATATCTATGTGCCCTTTGTGCCTTTGCAAATTTCCCCCTACACGTGTAATTGTGTCTTTAATATGCCTGAGCCATTTTCACCGGGATTTGCATGTTCATAGGTGAAGGCAAAATATGCCCTAGAGGATTATTTCTAGATTGACGGTAATGAGATCATCTCTTATTAAATTTATATTTTGTGTGTGAATACTTCAGAGTAACAAGAAGAACAAAATTAATGGATTAAAATGGTTCTGTTGATGTCATGACAACAGTCATTACCATGTTTTGAGTAAACTTTAAACATAAATGTTTTCAGAGATCCAAACAAAAAGACTGGATACTCGTGTTCTGACAATGTCACTGAAAAAATGTAACTGTATCTAATGGCTACCTGGTGCCTATTATTTTATAAACAGGAACCAAAAGAGATAGTGGGAATGTAGAACAGAGATTAACCTAACTTGCCACTGTTATCTTGCTGCTCCTTTTTCCTTTTGGCATCAAAACAACAAAGCACATATTTGAAGGACCTAACCAATTTTGTGGGTTCTTTCACCAGCTAATTTAGAAAAAGTGCTTCTTTCCTTTCCCCACCATGCAAACTGACATGAAATAAGACCCAAACCCCAATTCTGCAAAGCCCCATTGAGACTGGTCACACAGATATTATATGGTTGAAGCACAGGACTCAGCATAAGGAGAGTGGGGTTTTATTACAAGCTCTGTCACAGACTTACTCTGATACCTTGGACCAAATCAGTTAGGACCAAATTTTACCAAGCATGGCCTCTAAATATAATTGCCTCAATTTGAGTATATTGAACTTGAGAGAGGCAGGACCTGAGCACCAACAGATCCACTTCGGTTAATGAGACCAGTGAAAGCTGGGCCACAGGTGTGTCAAGCTGCATACCTAAATATTAAGGCATCCAAAATTAGAAGACACTTTTGAATTTGAAAATTTGCTGTCACCAAACAGCAGGTCATATGAGTGGGACACTCATCCCCACCGGACATGCTTTTAAAGACCAAATCTTCTTTTAACAAATAATATCAGAGATATTCTCCTGCGGTTATTGAATGGTTAATGGTTGACTCCACTTAGTAAGCAGTCTTCCATCTTTTTAATTTAGAGCTGTCCTTTGGCCTCATAAATCCTGCAGCCACAGACCCTCCCTGATGTGGGAGAAATAAATGTGAAGAACAATCTCAGCTTTCGCTTGAAATAAATATCTTTCTAGCCCCTTTCCTTGCAAAGAAAGCCTACAAAATGTAAATAAATGTAAATCATGAGGACTGAAATAAAATGGTAAGCTAGGCTCCATTTCTGAAGTAAGAGGCTAGGGGGAACTTAAAGATACAACTTCTTAACATATATTATGTATAAAATCAATCAGTTAAATTTGATGAGTCTTCCAAAGAATCGTCTCTTTACCCTCCTTAGCCCTGTGCACAGTGGTGTGAACACAGTGGACAGGAATCAATGATATCTGGGGTGCAAACAGGCAAAAAATATCTTCACAAACTTGTTCAAAAATGGTAAAGGCTGGATATGCTTCTGCTTCTACACCTCACTGGACTGTGCCTCAAACTGGGCAAAAATAGAGTAAAGGAGGCTAAAGCTACTGGCACTCCCCTAAGCATATTAACATGCCAGTGATGGAGGAAGGAAGAAAAGAAGAGATGAGGAGATGGACATGAGAGCAAGAGAAAACACAACACAGGGAAAAGCAAAACAAAGGAATGACAAACACATGGCAGCAGAGGACTGAAGAGCAGAAAAAAAGAGGGACAGTAAAGGAGTTTAGAGAACAGTATGTAGAATCCCACTAGTACGAATGGGACTCATGCTTAAATCCTTCAAATCAAGGAGAAGAGAATACTGTGCCAGTCACTCATTCCCTCACTCTGCCTCCCTGCCATCTGTGAACAATAATACTCATACAGGGTCTCTCTTTCCCTTCCGTAAACTGGCATGGGACTTATACCCTTAGGAGAGAACATGTCATTCTGCATTTTACAATTCTTAAGTAAAAGAATGAAAAATTCATGCTTAATGGATTAAAATGGTTCTGTTGATGTAATGACAACGTAAAAGAGACGAACTAAAGTATGCTTACCTGCCGATGAATAATCTCTAGGTTTGTTCTTGCTTTATTCACTAGTATTTGTATTTCTTCTGAATCCGTTAAATGTTTGTTTTCTCTGAAGGCATCTCTTATCTTTCTGATGGCGTATGTTCTAGACATTGTTAAAAAAAAGCACCCGTAAATGTATGAGTTTTGACACCAAAACAATTTTTAAAGTGTTTGGTTACTGCAGTAATGCCCTTGAGGATATTTATGAACAGTTGTACACACTAAGCATCCATTTATCTGTTTCGTTCTTTCTCTCTGTTTAGATTAAATCCTATCATGCCCAAGTAAATACCATAAAGCAGCAGTCAGGGCCTTGAACTGTAGAAGCAGCTTTACTAGAATTTAATATGGAAGAACTTTGTTTTATATACTTCAGTTTTCTTCATGTGTACATCATCTCTGAGATGTAAACACATTTCTTTATGCCAACAGACTGGGAATATTACTGTAGATTATAAACATATGGTGGAATCACAAATAAACTGTAGAATTACTCCTTTACACACCCTTACCTAATGTGTGGAAAGAAAATGGTGGTTTCACCACTGTAAACAGAATCATTAACAATACCAAGAGAAACATAGAAAGTCCCCATGTTGTCTAAACTTTCTTCACCAAGGCAGGTTTTTTTTTTTTTTTTTTTTTTTTTTTTTTTTTAAGTACAGTACATGCTCTCTGGTTACTTTTTTTTAATACTAAAGGTCTCCTTGTAACAATACGAGTAGCCACAAGAGAAGTCCAATCATTATTGCTCTGCCTGTTATTGCTATTAAGATGCAGCACTGCTTGGCACTACAAAGAAAAAGCCTCAAGTAGCACAGTAGCACTACTTCTGCTGGATGCTAGTTATGAGTGCTACAGAGCACAAGGATATTTCAGTCATCTCTTTTCTTGTCATATGAACCACAAGAGTGATTTGAATCAGTGCACCGATTCTTGTTCCTGGCATTCCAAGGGTCATCAGGCACAATGCTAACCACTGCATATATCAATTTGTAACCTAAAAGTTACCAAAGGTGAGCTGCTGAATTAGCCATTCAGAAAGGCGTTTTACTTTTTTTTCTTTTTAATGTGCATTTTGCTTTTCACTAGAGGAACAGTGCCCCTAGTCCCACTAACAGGTGCGAAAGAGGACGTGGCCTCCACCCTTGCAAGGCAACACAGAAAAGTCTCCAAAATTTAGGTCCCAAAGACCACTAGAAACACAGATTAGAATTCTCTCTTCTTATTTAAAAGCCAATAAATAATCTTTGTACAGTCTGCAGTAAATCCCTTTACAAACACCAGATGGATTTACTTTTTGTTAAAAGACACTCCCAATAACAAGTAGATGTTTTTATGAGAGGCCACTTTTTAAAGATATTTGGTACATGCTGATCCTTTTCAGATATCTTTGTAATTCACACTATTACTGTCTATTATCATTTAAAATGCCTCATCCCAATAAACATATTTATCTCAAACATTTTGCACAGAAAGAAAAAAAAAAACCAATGGAAACCGTTCCAATATCTTAATATTTTCAAATATTACTTTTTAATCTCATATAAAAGTGAAATGCTAGCTTCAGGTCCAACATGAAACTTTTGGAAATCTGATCGTTAACCCCTCCCTTCACCTGATAAATAAATAGCAAAGAGAATATCCTTCAGAAAAAAGATTAACAACCTGCTTCACTACCATACCATTAGATGGTGCCATCCAGCTCTTAAAGCAGTTTCCATGAGGTAAGTGACATATTTTTGTAAGAGCTCATAAATAATACATTTCAATCACAGGAACCAAGGGTGGTTATGGAGTGCTATCCTGCTGCCACAAACCAGCAGATGGTCTGTGCTTTTAATTAGGGCCTGTTCACCTATAATGTGACATGAATGTGTGTGTAGTTAATAGAATTTATTAAATATGGAAGCTCATTCTTATTTGCAGCTGGTGTCCTAGAAAGATTTTGAGGGGAAGCTGCTTAGTTATTCTGGGGCAGACACAACCAAAAAATATTGAGATTTAGTTTAATTTTGTTGCTTGATAACGAATGCCTGGATAAGGAAAATGCTCTTCATCCAGGGTGCATGTGTTTAAATATATTCTGTTTTTTAACAGGAAAAAAATATTCAGTGGTTTTCTGGGAATGGTAGTTTCCTGTAAGATATACAATCCTAACGTACACTATTTTTTTTAAAATTGGTCTTCGTTATCCAGCTTTATTCTGCAAACGCTCATGTGAGTAACTCTACCAAGGTGAGCAGCCCCATTGATTTTACATCACATGCATGTTTGTCAGTTTGGCCCCAGATTGCTTTTGGTCTTTTATATGTATGATGGATTCATTATCCATTTTAGTTTTTCACTCAATACACCAAACAGTTGTTTAGAAAGAAAACTGATGTATTTAAGAACTGGCACAACAATTCACATTTACTGTCTAAACACTGTATATGACAAGAAAGAAACATATATCGGCAGCAGACTTGACTAAAGGATTATCCAGTGTTATCTTTTCCTTCTCTAATTTCTATAAATCTGTAAATCTGTTAGCCGCCATTTTATATCTCAGTCCTGCAAAGACTTATGGACATGCTTAACTGTAGGCATGTGAGTAGTTCTAACTAATCAACTGGACTATTCACATGCTTAAAATTAAACTTGTACTTAAGCTTTTGCAAAACTAGGGTCGAAACATGCAAATACCTGCAGTACAAAGACAAAATTTTGCTGCAATTTACTGTTATTAAAACTTTCTATACATCCTTGGATGGAAAGTGCTATATCTCAGTGCACTCCACAAAATTTAAAGTTAGTTTCACAATAGCCTTGGTAAGGTAATGAGGAAACAGAAGCAGAGAGTTCAAGTGACTTGCCTTAAGTCACACATGACATCTGTATAAAAGCCAGGTACAGAACTTGTATCTCCTTCACATCCAATCTTGTACGTTAACTGTAAGCTGACTCTCTCTTTCTTTTTGGGAGGCATAATGTAAATAGTATCCGAACCCAACCCATTCTATTCTTCCAATATTTGTGTAAAAAAAAAAAGAAAGAAAAAAATGTTAACATATATTTTAGCCCTTCTCAATGTAACATCTTTTACAAAAGATAAAAACTGATTGTTTTGTACAGCCTCAGTTCTGAATCTTTATCCTCTTCTCATGCTTCTAGGTCTTGACAATGTTCATACAAAAATCCACCAGTAACACTTTGGCTGCAGTACCTCTGCAGGTCTCTGAACAACTAAGCCCTCTTAAAATTATAGCAACAGACATACTGTACGTAGCAAGAAACAGGGATATGCAGAGCATGGACAGCATATGCTCTGTCTAGCACACACTTGTTTTTCTCTTGAGAATAGCTGCTCCAAGGAAATCCCTTTGTTTGGCTCACAGTGAGTTACAGACTGACTACTAATTATCGTGATTATATTGATTCTCAGTCCAAGCAGTATAACACAGCACAAATTCATCTGTATTCTCATATGGTACAGGATATACAAGTGAGAGGGTAGAGTATCTGAATATCCCTTAATAAATAATAATAAAAATAAACTCATACAGGCATAATAGTTATTTTTCAGATATAATATCTTACACCTCTTGCTCCTGTTGATTTAAATGGTTCTTGCAGTATATGCTACATTGTCAGCTTGAGCAAGTAGGTTCCAGAAATGATATAGTTGCTGCAACAAAAATAGCAAGCTAACTTCAGTGCAAACTTCCACCTTGCGCCCCCTGCCCTGGTCTGGGGAGCCCTGCGGCAGCTCCCCCACACCTTGCTGCACCTCCCCATCGCCCCTGCGGCAGCGCCCCTCGGCTCTGCCTCCTCCCCTGAGCACGCCAGCATCGCCCTACTTGTCCCGCCTCCCAGGAGAATTAGAGCGGGGCACCGCGCTCAGGGGAGGAGGAAGAGCAGAGCTGTTCCCGTGCGTGCCCCACCCCCATTACTTGCCGCGGGCGCCCTCCCCGCACCCTCCTGCCCCAGCTCACCTCCGCTCCACCGCCTCCCCTGAGAGTGCTTTTTGGCGCCCCCAACCACTTGGCTAGGCGGTCACCTAGTTCACCTAATCGCTGCACTGGCATGGGGAAAGGGAGGAAGACAGAATTTGTCCACAGAAACTGCTGAGTCTTTTGCAGGTATCTTACATAATGGTCTGAATTTTAACTCTTTTGGAATATTTTTAACCTAATGTTATTATTGCAAATACCATCTAAGCTCTCCCATCAACATAACACTATCTATACAGGGAGTCGGTGGGGGGAAGGCTGGTATAACCGTGTCGCTCAGGAGCAAAGTAGTTAGTCCCATGAGCGATGTAGTTATTCCCGTGAGCAATGTAGTTATACCGATATAACTTTGCAGTGTAAACCAGGGGAAAGATAGCTTCGCATGAGGCAGAAATTCCACTGTCTCCATTCAAAATTTTTTTTGCTGTCCAAATTGTTTCCAAGCAATCATGCTGACATTCCAGTTCTTGTACTTAGGTACCACTGAAAACCCCAATCCTGCAAAGTAAGTGCAATTCAACATCTGAAATTATCCAAATCCATTCTGATTAAAGTTCAGTCTGCTGACACTTTGTTACAAAATGAGATTTTTCACAATATAAACCAATTTAGCTGAATAAAAGGGCACAGTTCTGGATCCACAGTTTCAAAGATCTGAAGCATCCCGATCCAGACTTGTTTTTATTATTTTTTTTTAAAACTTATGCAATGAAGCAGTGTCAAACTATTTTTTTAAAAAGTTACCTCAAACAATTGAAGAAAGAACAGCTTGCTTATTTCTACGGTGTTCAATTGTCAAACTGTCTGGAGTGGTTCATGACTGTCAAGAAGCAGGACAGAGACCCAAAACTGGGTGTTTGTTCTATAATTAAATTTCACCAACCACCTAACAAGTTGAACTCCTAAAGCACTATAGTAGTCTTACCACAGAGTCAGACAGGTCCCTTGGACATTCCAGTCTATCTTGCCACACAGGCAAGCTGGACTTAATAACAGATGGTTGCTATACATCAAAGATCACATAAGATTGAGGTTGCTTCCAGTCCCAAACGATTAGTCACTTACCTCAGGTCAATTTGTACCTTAGATTTCTCACCAATGTTTGTAGCCAATTCTGTAATGAGTAAGTTTCACAGAGCTGAAGAAGAGCTCTGTGTAAGCTCAAAAGCTTCTCTCTCTCTCTCCAACAAAAGTTGGTTTAATAAAGATATCTTTAGTAAAAGACATTACATCTGTTTCTCTAACATCCTGTGATCAACGTGGCTACAGAACATTGCACAGAGAAAACAGCCAGCACAATCTATCTATAAACCAGCATAATCTGTTAATAAAGACAGTTTAACTGGCCCAAGAAAGACAGGGCAAAGACACAGTGGCACGGGCCAACCTAAAAGCTCCAAAACATACATCCTTGTTGCTGCTGGTGTACTAGAGAAAAGGGCATGGTCAAGATGGGCCACATTGATCTTTGGCTGCATTTTCATCCCCAGAGTCTTTTTGGGGTGTCATCTGTGGCGAGATTTTTAAAGTTTTGATTTTTGCCCATGCCCTACAGACCACTGAAATATTAAGCCTGATGCTCTGGGGAGCAATCCTGCCTCATTACTCACACTCTTGTCCTTAGCTTGGTTACTGCTTGCCATTTTATTATGTTTTTACCTTTGGGAAACTCATTCCCTCCTCCTCCTCCTTAGGCTACTTATTCTCCAGGAACGAATCTCCACTACAGATGGCCACTTTAGAAGAGTTGTTTGGAAAATACCAATTATTTTTAGTGGGAAATTTTCAAGCTCTTTTTTATTTTGTTTTCAAAATTTCCTGCATAAAATGTTTGTTTTTGAAGTAAAATGGAAACGAGTTTTCAGTTGACATTTCAATCAGCTCTAATACTCACAGAAGGGAAAATTTACATAATTTCAATGCAGAATTACAAAGTACTTTCATGCAGAAATTTCAGTCACTCATTTCCCCTCACAGTTTGTTGGGAAGCTCTTCAGAGGGAGTCTTTATCATACACCTTGATGATTACTGTTCTGCCTTTTTGAGGCATTTATTTGTCAACAATTCTGGGGATGTCTTCTCTTCCTGCCATATCAGGAACTGACTGCAAGGTTACCACTGGGGTACTGCATAATTACCAGAACTCATGCTCTTAATTCACACCACTAACTATAAATAACCTTTAGAGCTTGGGAAGTTGTACCAAGAAATCAGGACCAAGGAATGAGAATTATGAAAAAAGATTTCTTTGGAGAAGCAGAATTACAACATATGTAATTTTTCCTTAACCGCTTCTGTATATCTCATTGAAATCCTTGAAAAAGAGCTATTATATAAGTGAAAAGTATTTACTAATGAACAACCAGCAGCCGTGGAAACTCAATCTGCACTTCCAGGAATGGGAAAAGTAGGAGACTATGAAGGCAGTTTTCAGGTAGTTTTTCAAGTGTCTTATTGAAATTATTCTATCATCCAAGTGTAGTATCATTTAACAGAAACTGTCCTCCCTTCTACTTTACTGCAGACATTGTCTGGAATTGTCAAACACATACAGTTAGTTGGTGACCACAAACCCAGAATAAAAATGTGTATTAAATGTAGTCAACTGTGCTCTATCCTGCACGCACATCTTCCCTGAACCACATTCTGCGATCTCTTATCTGCATCTGTCATGCAATTAACATCCAATTAAACCAAAAGTATAATGTACATGGTTAATAGTTTCAATGCAGAGATTTGAGGCCAAAGGCACTGCAGGCCCTTGGCTACACCAGGTGTAATCAGGTAGCAGCTGCACATAAGTAGAAAGCATCGAAGGTGATTGGGGTTAATGTGGAAAACAGTTCCCGGGCAAATGCATTTCAAGATGCAGTGTCATAGGTAATGGTCACTAGTTACCAGCTTTAAAAACTTGGAGAGTACTGGCCAAAAACAATAGTAAAAACAATAGTTTTCTCCTAATGCACACAGATTTACCTTAAAACGAACTTTTAATACTTCTACTGTTGCTATTCCCTAAAATGCATCTCAAGTGTCCTTCAGTTTTATTGTGTGTAAATTCCTCCCAAAAAAGCAGCTTCCAAAGAGTGAAGTCTGAACCACTGCCTGTATAGAAATACTGAAATTGTAACAGGTATAGATCAGAAAATAAACTGCTGTTCTGGGATTCAGATATTCTTCTTATTAAGAAATACTTAAGCAAGGTCAAATTCATGTATATAAAATCACTGCAGATTTTCTTTAAGTCTTAGGCACAAAAGATAAAAGAATTATTTGTTAAAATGGAGTGAAAAAAAAAGTTGAAAACACTGTGCATAGGCACACTTGTTTTTACTACATAGCACTTTTCCTTCAAAATAATTCTGGTCAAGTAATAATGTTAGAGAGTCTCAACATTTTGCATTTACCAATACTCAAAACATGCTAATGGTTTAAGTCATCTTCCAAAGGAGGCCTTATAAATGTGCTGACATTTCTCCTTCTCTATTATTGTGAACAAAAATAATGTCTTAATGGAGCATATCACAGTTTTAAGCCAACAGACTGCTAAAGATAATGGCACAGCTATTACAGACTGTTATTTAGGATGATCCAAAACATTGGGGCAGAAGCAATAAATTGTGATAAAGAATCCAAACAAACTAAAGAGACAGATCACATGGGAAAAGGCCTGAAGGTTAGAGAGTACTGAAGGCTTCATCAATATAAGAAAAAAGCGAGAGAAGAAAATTACATTTCTCTATCAATTGAAGTTGTGGTGAGTAATAAGCTATGTACTGTAGTACCTCACCTATAGGAAATCCACTGTGGTGAACAATTATAAAATGAAAAGATTTTCCAATTTTATCAGGCTTTGACTTAGGGAGACAAGGCACAGTGTGATGTAGAGAGAGGATGAAATATTTACTAATTCAGAAAAGACTCCCTTCTAAAAAACCTACTGTTAACTTCTTCCATTTTAGTTTGATTCTCTTCTTCCTCCTCACTGATACCAATGGTCTTGATATAGCAAAAGTACTAGCTGCCAGGATCTCAGTTCATATGGGCAAAACATGAACTGGAGGGAATTTGCTCAGCTATATTTACATTCTAGAACAACATCTAGTTCAAAAACTGAAAGCCTTGGGGATAAAAAGTCTGCTGAAGATTCATTTTAAGTTACCTGAAACTTTTATTGCTTGGCCAGATATTCGTGCAGACTTGACATATAACAAATTACTCCAAAAGAAAGGAATATCTCTTTTTAATATTTTTGATATTTCATAATTCTTTAAAGTCTCTTAGAAGTCACCAGGAAGTGTCAAATAGAAACTTTTAACAAACTATATAACAGTTTACATTGAAGTGTCTGCATAGGGTAAGTTCAATTTGAGAATTTAATATAAACAGAATCCTAGTCGGGCCAGTAACCATATCTAGCTCTCCCCCAAGTACTCATACTCCACAGTTAGGCGTAATGTCTTGTGGAATTTGATCCAGGAGCAAACAGAATGGTGTAGGTGTAATGTTATTTTATTTATTATTAGCAGAGCTCAGCTCTCAAAGTTTTCACACTAGACAAACTTCTAGCAGGGTTGCAGCTCTCAAATTACAATACAGTAAAGATATCTGGCTGTAATATAAAAGCCCAGGTCTACTCATTGAACAAAGACTTGTGGGGAAAAATCCTCTTTTGACCAATGCATGGATAAATGTACATAGCAAGTTTGGGGATTTCATCTAAAATAAAATCAGCATCTGTTTCTAACCCTTTTAATTGCGAAGATAACCTTCCAAATGTGTATTGTAAATCAATGCAGGAGTGTCCTCCTGAATTTACTAAGAGATGACACCTTCAGTGTCTATTTTGCTTATAGGTTTCCCAAGCAACTAAACTAACAAGCCACCGGTCAGTTTCACTGCTAAAAATATAGAACCCTTTGGGCAGCAGTGAAACTGCCAAGAAACTTTTTTATTTATTTTTTATTTTTGCTGCTCCTGCTGGGGAAGGTTCTGAGCAGTAACAGAGACAAGCACTACAAATTTTTCATAGAAGAGCAACCAAAGAACAAGCTGGGGAAGGGTAAAGCAGAGAATACCTTATTCCCCACAGCAGCCATTAGATGGAGTGGGAGAAAAGTGACAGACTTGCTCCTTCATTATTTGAGCAACAAAGCATTTCGTTTTTCAGACACCTACCAGCCAGAGGTAGATATCTAAGACTAAGCCACTAAGCCAGGCCCAGAGGGGAAAAACCTTGATAGCCATCTCAGCATCTTCCTCCCTCCATCTTTCCAATCTATTCTGGTCTGTAGGTTTAGAACTTCAAGACACTCCTAAAATGTCTTGCTTTTGGGTGATTTGTTGGTGGAATCTATATACAGACTATAATTTGAAAGAATGCTTGGACAAAAAAACAAAAACAAACACACACCTCTCCCCTTCTAGATGATCAGTAGACTATTAAGAGATGCACATTACATCATAAATGGAGACTCATGACATATCATAATATGCATCAATAAGACTGGATTTAGGTAGCAAATGCTAACGAGTTTGAACATAGGAACAACCATATTGGGTTAGATTAAAGGTCCATCTAGCCCGGTAACCTGTCTTCCGACAGTGGCCAATGCCAGGTGCCCCAGAAGGAATGATCAGAACATGTAATCACCAAAGTGATCCATCCCCTGTTGCCTATTCCCACCTTCTGGCAAACAGAGGGTAGGGACAACAACCTTGCCCATCCTAATAGCCATTTGAAAGCTTAAAACCTTCTAATTTCTAAAGCAAATCTTGTTACTATGTTCTATTTCTTATTACATCAATTAAAAAGCTTAAACTTTTAAAAGTATCCTGTCCAAGTTGAGAGTAAAAAAAAAAAAAAAAAAAGTGAAGCCTTTCTAACATTTATATTTTTATAGCACCATAACCCCAAAACAACTTCCTTGAATTTTCTTTTATTGTTTCGAAAAACCGGAAAACTCCTCCTCCTACTTGAACAAGTTCAGTGTCTGTCTAACTCAGGGGAAGGACTTTTTTTTAGGCTAAATGGTTGCCTGTTTTGAACTTCAATAAAGAGAACACTGATTACTAACTGATCAATACTACCCATTCTATTCAGACCTCGACTACTCCCATTTGGGAAATACTCTGAAATAACTTCTAAAACATAAACTGATGTTTGCTATATTTAATTATTTTTAAAGAGTGAAATTATCACTGAACTAAGACTAAACTTAAAAAGTTTCAGCACAAAGAGAGTGCTTTTGAGAAAGTTAAAAGTAAAAAGTAGGAAATAAGATTTCGGAATAGAAGGACACCTTTAATTTTAATTGGAGTTGCTACTGCAGCTCTGTATTGTAAAAGTGGAAAAGAAAAATGCTTTACCAGCACAAGACCCAAGTGAACATGTCATTCAATTAACGAGGCACCAGTCCGGGAACTGCTGCAGGGGCTAAAAGTACAATTTGCCACAGATGAAAAGTGTCCTGATGGCCTGAAATGACAAATAGCTCCAGAATAAGGTTTCATTGGCACAGATGCTAACAGGGCATAGGATAGCTTAGTGGTCTAATTATCAGGTTTGGAATATCTAGAACCCTGGAACTACAAGTTCAGAACCTGGTAAGACTGATTCATCCCTTCATCCTTCTGGGGCACAGGAATTAATATAATTCAGTTTGCACGTTCATCTTTCTGATGAGTCCTTGAAAACAGAGATCCAGTCTGCTGTACATCATCATTAAAAATTCCATTATGCTTTTTGTAAGACCAGAATTTTACCCGGATGTCAGACAAAATTTTCCTCTTCCACTGTTGCATAGCTTGTTCTGCACTGGCTAACTGCCACACTCCATCCTGGGGGTAGCTGCATTTCAGCTGTGATTTATAATCATCATATAGCTGGTAAAGCACTTTGGGATATCTTGTGATGAAAGGCACCCCATATCATAAAACAATAACATAACACATTTCATAGTCTGCTCACAGACACCTGCTAAAAAATATTCGGACAGGATTACATTCTAAAGGCATCACTGACACAAATGGAAGTAGAGAAGCTTTGCATACTGGTAACAGAACAAAACGCCTCTAATTTTCGATCCTTGGACTGTGAGGAGAAAATGGCCATACAAGTGGATGCTCTATGGGACCTCCGGAAAATAAATTCTACTCATTCATTTGGGTCCCACAGTGTCATATGCTACTAAGTCAAAGTGACAGTCATAAAGGAAGATAAAATGAAGATTGCTATGCTCTGGATTCCAGACAAAGAAAGAATCCAGCTATACAAGATTTCTTAATATTTTTGTCATAAATAGTTTAAAAATTGAGATAGCAAAAGGCTCCAGGTCCATCAAGACTGCTATGCTATATCAATAGTGACCAAGTGTTTCCCATGAGCTAAATATAGCCTCCAGATGCCTTCATCTTTAATACCATGGTGTTGCTGGACATCACAGGTTCCAGCATTCAATCCTCTACCTTGATCTGACCAGAGAACAAAGCTTAAAAATCAGACAAATGAGCAGAGATTAAAAATCTAGATATGCCAAGACAATGGGCAGAAATTATTTGACTAACAAATTTTCTGCCAGATCATCTGTGCATTGGAAGCAGTTTAATCTTTACTATGTCAGCAGAAAGGTTGATCAGAGAGGTCCAAGTCCTGCAAAGAGAAGAAATTATTATAAAATACTGTCATATTACCAAATCCGGCCTATAAAATCGCTCTGTTAAACAATAATAGAATACCATTTAAATATTTGTGGATGTTTTCTATGTTTTCAAATATACTGATTTCAATATAACACAGAACACCGGGTACAGAAAATGTTGTGCACAATATTTTAAAATTCTGCAATATTCTGCATATTTTATTTGTCAAAATGACAATATGATTAGGGCTCTCAAGTAATTAAAAATCAATCGTGATTAATCACAATAATAGAATACCATTTAAATATTTTTCGATATTTCTACATTTTCAAATATATTGATTTCAATTACAACACAGAGTACAAAGTGTACAGTGCTCACTTTGTTTTGATTGCAAGTATTTGCACTGTAAAAAACAAAAGAAATAGTATTTTTCAAGTCAGTTAATACATGTATTGTAGTGCAATTTCTTTATCATGACAGTTGAACTTACAAATGTAGAATTCTGTACAAAAAAAGCTGCATTCAAAAATAAAACAAATGTTAAACTTTAGAGCCTACAAGCCCACTCAGTTCTACTTCTCAATCAGCCAGTCACTCACTTAAGTTTCTTTACATTTGCAGGAGATAATGCTGCCTGCTTCTTTTTTACAATGTCACCTGAAAGTGAGAACAGGCGTTGTCATGGCACTGTTGTAGCCAGTAACTTATGTGTCAGATGTGCTAAAGATTCATATGTCCCTTCATGCTTCAACCACCATTCCAGAGGACATGCATCCATGCTGATATCGGGTTCTGCTCAATAACAAACCGAAACAGTGCAGACATATGCATGTTCAATTTCATCATCTGAGTCTGAAGCCACCAGCAAAAAGTTGATTTTCTTTTTGGTGATTTGAGTTCTGTAGTTTCCACATCAGAGTGTTGCTCTTTTAAGACTTTTGAAAGCATGCTCCACACCCCGTCCCTCTCAGATTTTGGAAGGCACTTCAGATTCTTAAACCTGGGATTGAATGCTGCAGCTGTCTTTAGAAATCTCACATTGGTACTTTCTTTGAGTTTTGTCAAATCTGCAATGAAAGTGTTCTTAAAACAAACAAGTGCGGGGTCATTATCTGAGACTGTATAACGTGAAATAGATGGCAAAATGCGGGTAAAACAGAGCTGGATACTATTCTCCCCCAAAGAGTTCAGTTAAAATACAATTGACACATTATTTTTTTAACGAGCATCATCAGCATAAAAACATGTTCTCTGGAATGGTGACTGAAGCATGAAGGGGCATATGAATGTTTAGCATATCTGGAACATAAATACCATGAAATGCCAGCTACAAAAGTGCCATACAAACGCCTCTTCTCACTTTCAGGTGACATAGTAAATAAGAAGCCATAGCGTTATTTCCTGTAAATGTAAACAAACTTGTTTACCTTAACGCTTGAATGAACAAGAAGTAGGATTGAGTGGATTCGTAGCCTCTAAAGTTTGACATCACTTTGTTTTTGAATGCAGTTATGTAACAAAAAAGTATGCATTTGTAAGTTGCACTTTCACAATAAAGAGATTGCATTACGGTGTTTGTATGAGGTGAATTGAAAAATGCTATTTCTTTTATCAGTTTTACAGTGCAAATATTTTAAATAAAAATAATATAATGTGAGCACTGTACACTTTGTATTCTATAATTTAAATCAATATTTGAAAACAGTAGAACATCCAAAAATATTTGATAAATTTCAATTGGTATTCTAATGTTTAACAGTATGATTAAAATTTTGTTGAATTGTGATTAATTTTTTAAATTGATTAATTTTTTGAGTTAATCGTATGAGCTAACTGCAATTAATTGACAGCCCCAATAATCACGATCCATGTAAGTTAGGGAAGCATTGTACAGACAGAAGAACTGAAACTCAAAACGGTTATTTGTCCATTGTCAAACAAACGAAACAGTGGCAGGGCTAGGACCAGAACTCTGACTCCTGACTATCTCCCACATTCTCACTGCTGATCTTTGCCCCGCACCACCAGACTAAAAGGGCTAGCCATTCAAATTCGTGTCCACAAATTATCAATATTATTAATAAGAAGAATTACAGCCAAGATTTTTTTTTTAAATCTCTATTTCAAAGGGAGCTGCATGGTCAATACTTTTTAAAGTTGGGACACTTATTTAGATGCCAAAATCTGAACTTAGGAATTTGCTTTTCAGAACCCATTACTGAAAATTTGGGCTAATTTTTTTTATGTTAATCTTTGTTGTAAATTAATCATTAGTGAAAATTTTCACATTGTAAATTGTTCAGGACAGTTAAGATATGTCTATAATCTGTATAAGGCACCTAGTTTACATGGACACCACAAATAAATAATTGTAATTTCTCATTAAACATTTCACCTTTACGATCATATATATATATATATATATATATATATATATATAATGACAAAGTTCCGAGTCTGTATTTGTGGGTCCTGCGCTTCCTGGCAGATTTAGGGGCCTCAGAAACTCATCCAGGCCCCAGAGTGACCTCCCTTTCTCAGTAAGTAATTAGGGGAGACAGAAAGTGGGGGAGCCCGGGCCTGCCCTCTACTCCGGACTCCAGCCCAGGGACCCTAATAGTATCAGCTAAGATGGCTGACCTTTTAGGCACAAAACACAATACAATTCCTTGGGCTACGTCCCCACAGCAGTCTCCGCTTCTTCGAACTCCACTTCACCCTTACCTCAGGGCCTCCTTCCTTCAGTATGATATGTTGTCCAACACTCAGTCTTACCAACAGCACAACCTCCTTCCACAGCTCCTGACACCCACAGCCCACCTGACTAACTGGGAGGTTTTTATCTGGTTTCAGCCAGTCCCTGATTGGCTTCAGGTGTCCCAATCAGGCTAGCTGTTTCTACTCCTTTCTAGAAGGTTCTTAATTGGCCCCAGGTGTCTTGATTGGCCTGGAATGGCCTTTGTTTGGCTATTCAGGGAACAGGGACCTACACATCCTGAGGCTGATATACCTGCCTTCCAGCACTCTCCTATATCCTTCTGGTCTGACTCCGTCACAATATATATACATATACATATACATACATACACACACACACACACACACACGGCTATAAAAAATCATAGGCCATGATTTTGTTGTGGAACTGCAACTTTCAACACACTGCAACTTTTTAAAGTTGTCGCAAATTTGACTGGCATTTTGAAGCCATGCGCCAGGTCAAAATGCCACTCACTCAAATTTGGCTCAGCTGCCCCTCAGGGGGGGGGGGGGGGCAAATTTGAGCGAGAGGTGTTCTGACCTGGCACACAGGGTTGCAACATCATTCAACTTCAATTTTGGAACTGAACTTTTTCAAAAACTGCCATTTTACATGTACGTTATGCATTTATATTTCGCTGCATTTCTTCACAAACAATGCAACGTGTCTAAAATGTTTTACTTCAAATGATTACTTGCCAAACTTGATATGGAGGGGCTGTTTAGAATTACACAAATGCTCTGATAGTCTATTGTCATTATTTTTTAGTATTTTCCATTTTTGTTCTTTAATAGATACTGTGAATCCATGTTGAAAGCAAGTCAATAAATGGAACATGTCTGTGTTACTAGAACTGACTCCACAAAACCACAACTAACAAACTGTGGTCACACCTTTGAAGCAAAAGTCATGACTTTCTTACAGTCTTACCTATATATTTTATATTATAAAATTACTAGTAATTACTTGGCATAGAAAAGTTTTACAATATTCTAGATAAGACAGTAAGTTGCAAGATATTTATTTCCTGAAACTGTCAATTTCAGATATTAGTTTCAAGACCAATACAGGATGCTTCCAGCTGACATCCAGAACATAATTCAAGCTGAAATGCACTAGGAAGTATTGTGGTTTGTACTATGTCCTAAGCACTTCATCTGAGCTTTATTGACCTAAAATGATTTCTGGAAAGGAAGCAATCCAAGGCAATTTAGATAAATGAACTGTATTGACTACATGAGAAGAGACATTCTGATTTATGAAAGGATTCTTCCAAGAAATCTAGATAGAGATTCAGATCAAAACTATATCAATTAATATGACAGTCTCCTAGTAGGAAAAGAAAGAAAAATATACTTGGATCGGCTGCTCTCAAAAGTGATTAATCCACGCCAATATATGACAGCTTCCGAACCCTCTGCTACTCTTGCATTGCTCTTCAAATACTGTTTACAGAAAATCATTTTAATGCAACAGATAGAGAACACGTAAAAATCACTGGGTATACTAAGGCCTTGTCTACACTAGAAAGGTTTTGCCAGGGTAGCTATACCAGCAAATGCTCCTGGCAGAAGAATTCTTTTGTTGGTATAGCTTATACTAGTTCCCTGAATAAAATAACCTATACTAGCAAAAAAAAAAAAAAAAAAAAAAAGAGGATTTTGCCAGTATAACTGCATTTACACTAGGGATTTTGCCAGCATAGCCATATCCTTTAGGGATGTGATTGTTTATTCTCCTAATTGATATAGATATGTCAGCAAAACTTAAATGTAGACCAGGCCTAACTGACTATCATTGAAGTAAAATGCCTGTGTTTTCCCCTTCTGCTGCTCCTGGAGGGGAAAAGGTGAAGTCCAGTCCTTCTCTAGGAATAGAAGTTTGAGACCAGAAATATATCCATTTTTTTAAATAAGTGGTACCCTTGGGTAGTTAACTGGTTAAGCCACATGACAAAGGGAAGGCCACTGACCAAATTTCAGATAGGCATTCAAATTCGAGACACAGAAGAACTGATTTGGTGGTTTTGATTAGCTAGCTGTGGTTATTTCTGTCACATTCGGGTATTAAAAAAGCACATACCATCAATCCTTAAACAGTTGAGCAGGTACCTACTAAGCAGAGGTAGATATGAAAAATGAGGTGGAGCAGAGCCCTCCACCAGTGAGGTCTAGGGCAACGCCCTGATGAATATACTCAATCTCCTGCATCAGCTTATAGTAAAGGGGAAAATGCTTTGAGTTCTACCAAGGCCTGGCCTCTAGCTCCAACTTGGGAGCGTCACCATTCCTACCAGCCTTTAGCTAGCACTGCAAGTATCTTATAAATACCTGAAGCTCTAATCATCCCCCTGGCTGCTGGAATGGAGAAGGAGCTTCCTTTCTCTTCTTTTCCTTCCTCCTATCCTGGCTGGGACAAAAGGGTTTGGGGGACGTCTTTATTACTCTACCAACCCCCTGAAGGCTGCTTTCACTGGGACCGCCTCCTCATGCACTGCAATTATTACAATTACCTCCTTCTGCTTTTACTCATTGGCATGCTTTCTCAGGCAGCATAAATCTAATACAATTCTGTAACAAATTGCCATTGACTGTCCACAGTCCTTGTTCATTCACTTTTGCAGTCATTTGGGTAAGAAAGGAGCAATAAAAGCAGCTGACCTGTCTATGGACTCAGGATGACAATACTATATTGGTTTACATTCTGCTCCTGTATGGAAGATTACGTTCAATACCATATGGACTACGGGCTTCTTTAAAAACAAAAACAAGTTGCTGGCGAGGACCTCTCACTCTTCACAGCAAGTTTCTCATTCACCAGGAGAACAGAGGATTTTCCAAGCCTTTACTTTGATATTTAAAGATTGTTTTGGGGAAAATAAAATTGTGGTCAAAGAGAGCACACAGCTAGTTTGTATAACTATATGTTCCTCTCTCTATTACTCTCGTCTTCCATTCCCTATTTATCTTCCATTTTTCCCCCAAAGGTCACATAAATATTATTTGAATCAAAACATGGATGAAAACATGAAATATATTTTCTGGTAATGGCACGTGCATTGTACTTTGGGCTGGAACAGGTCTATATAACAAACCATACAGGTAAAACAATACAGGGATATGTTAGCAAAACTGTGACTTCTTAGTGTATGCACAATATGCCTCAGGTGGCACATGACAAGGACTCATCACTGAATTTAGTTTGCTGGTTGGATCATTTGCTTCCCTAGCTTGGGCTGGGTACTGACTGGGTACATGACATGAATGCTAATGAATGGCCCCCAAAACTGTGACTGAGCTTCTAGGTTCTGATGGATCCATTAACCCTCTCCCTATCCCCTACCACAATTCTACTGGACAAGTGCTACCATATACCAATGCACAAAAATACAGGGGATAAGTAAGTATAGTAGTACAATTCAAACTCATAATGGCAGATGTGGTTGAGAGAAACCAAATTACTGAGAGCGAGTCAGACAACTAGAGAGCCTCAAAAAGAGGAAGAAAATTCATATTACCAGATGTACATTGAGTAGCCCGGTATTGGAGAAGAGAAATCAGGGATTCTTGAAAAGAAATGGAGGCTGCTGTTTTTATAGATAGGCAAAATTAGTTTAAAATTAAAAGGTGAAATGGACATGCTCTTTGGAAAATAGAGCTGTCCAAAACATACTAGACAAATTGAAAACCGAGTCTCAGCTAGAAAGCTCAGAAGAGATGTTAGAATAATACAAGTGTCATTTAAGGAGAATGCTTTGGAAAATGCTTTCCCGCTTCTGAACATCTATTAGTTTAGTATTGTTAACTATTATACTTGCCTCCCCTTCCCCTAGATTGATCAAGTTTAAAAGCCTTTATAATCAAAGCTTGGGGCAGTATTCTGAAGAAACTAATAGCTTAGTAGTAAAATAAAGATTGAAAGTGCATCACACTATGTGTTGATAAGCAACAATCAACCTCAATGACTCATGGCAACAAGAAACAGCAGCAATTTTTGGAATTTACACTTTAATAAACTAAAGAGAGCATCTATGGCTGTTTGCACCTTCCTCTCAACCAAGGGCCAAATTCAGCCCAGCACTAAAGCCTGTTTTTAAGTGCTCTGCTGAATCAGGACCCTGAGGGCAGGTAATATCAAGGCTCTGAGCAAGTTATATTGTGATTTCCCCTGCCTATGCAAACAGTAGACTGATATTTATAAGTTCTTGTGATTTCACTTGAGTGTTATATTGTATGAGATTTATTTATTAGATAAATAAATAATGCCAATGAATATTGTCAAAGAAAGAGACTCTGCATCCTGCAAGACACTTAACTAGAGAAATCAAAACCTTGAAGATATGAGTAAAAGGATGCCCAAAATAGAGAAGGCAGTATCTCTGATGAGCTCAACCTTAAAGGGACATAACATGTTACTTTCACAAGTAATTCAAACCAAATGAAGTTTCAGAAATAAATTAGTTTGTATGAACTTCAACAATATTAAGTTATCAGTCACTGCAAGTAATTTAGCTTTGGATACTACTATAGACAGGACAGCTGCAGAGAGGATCGTGAGGTTTTCTAAAGCAATGAAGACCTGAAAATAATAATTAAAAACCCATTAACTTTCAGTGTATGAGAGTGGGAGAGGGACACTTCTGCTTTCTGTTATATTGTTGAAGATATGCTCTAAAATAAATTTCTAAAAAGTTCACACCAAAACTTTAGGAACTTGTTAGCCCTGAAGAAGAACAAGAATTATTTTACAGATATCAAAGACAAAAGCAAAAAAGAATATACAGCATTCTCTCCATATATTGTTGCTTAGGTCTTTTGCTGCTAAACAATGAAACCAAAACTAAAATGAAAAAAAAATTAAAATTAAGACACAGATTTTGTATAGTGATGCCTTTATAAAATTAGTTGAAATGTGGCAGAAAATTTATATCTATATATTTTTAACTGAGTAAATACTGTACTTCTGGACTATATATACTTATTAAAAAGCATACTCTGCCTACGATATAACAGCTGGGGAATGATGATATCATGTATTTGTATGAGCTAATAAATTAGAAATGGGCCTGAATCAAAATCATGGGTCTGAAACATCCCAAAACTGGGTGGGTGGACACAGAAACCAAACCCACATTAGGATCAGAATTTTGCAAATGATGCATATTTTTGTAATAGAGTCAATCAAAACACATGATCAGAATATATTCAAACTTTATGGTGCTCAATGTCCACACAGAGATTTTGAAGCTCGGACTTAGCTTTATATAATATTTACAAAATTATTTTATTTCAATGCCATTTCACTCTACCAGTGTGCATGGAAACCACCACTCTGAATCTCTGATAATTAAAAACAAAAATAGAACAATAACATAAGAATGGCCATACTGTGTCAGATCAAAGGTCCATCCAGCCCAGTATCTTGTCTACTGACAGTGGCCAATGCAAGTGCCCTGGTGTGAGTGAACCTAACAGGTAAGGATCAAGTGATCTCTCTCCTGCCATCTATCATCCCCTCTGACAAACAGAAGCTAGGGACATCATTCCTTACCCATCCTTAATCTTTCCATTAAGTTCAAGACGTCAGGGTAACTCAACAGAAACTAATTCACAAGAAGTAATACCAAGCTGTGATACATCCCATCTTCCACAATGATTTATCCACCTATTTAACCAGCAGTTTTCATAGAACAGTAATAATTTGGAAAGGTCAGAAAAAAATTCCTTGACCTCTGTATACTGTATTTTTTACAGATGCACTTAAATTCTACTTTATTTTGTATTTGGGCTCTTCTCATTTAGTAGACTACAACACTATGTTATCCATTGCCAATTATCAAAAGAAAGATACAAAAATTGCAAACAAAAACAACAAACAAACAAACCCCAAACCCTATGATAAAGGAAACAGCCTTTCATACCACATTGTAACCAGCATTATCTGACTTTCCTTCAATAACTAATTTATTCTTAGCCCCCGTAGGCCAGCCAACCATTGCACTTCATTGCAATGAATTTCATTGCACGGGGCCTATCTAAAGTTTCCTTAAGGTTTATTTTATGTTTTTTTCATTGCAGACAACCAGTTTTCAGAAAGTATGTGTATATACAATCCCTTCATTACATCATATTAAACACTAAATTGTGCTCTGAGAAAGTAATTAATAAAAGCTTTTTAAAAGGGAGGGGAGAAAAGCAATAAAATGTAGTGGGGGAAAAAATAAGAGTAGAAAAAAAAGCCAAGTTTTCATAGATCCAAAAACTGGGGATACTTCAGCCAGAAGGGAACCTTCAGAATGATTTCTGGCTTCCTCATTCTGATCTTGTCAAGGAGCTTTGATATTAAGGGAAGTAGGTGAAAAACCCTTACATTTCATATAATGGCTCAAGAAAGCATCCTTCCCCTCAGTTGAGGTTGGGGCAGCGGGAAGTGGGGAAGATCATGGGACTTGAAACAGAACGTAGAAACTGTGGCTGGTATCCTGTATGCAAGCAAAATCAGTGGTGGCCCAAATATTCACATACCCAGAAAAACACCAAGAAAATAAATTCAATTTTTCTAATCTCAGCTCTTATTGGTAGAGACAACTGACCACAGAGTTGTACTTCTCTTGTTGCCAGAGTACAAGGGACAGGACTGGATCTAGCCAATAAGCAAAGGACCACAGTTGGCCAATCCTGATGCCATCTGCCACCTTGAATGCTGGCACAGGTTACTGTTGGCCTATTTTTCTAGTGGTTCTAAACATGCTAATTGAGCAGCTTGAACTCCACAGATATAAGCTGTCTCATCATCTAAGGAAGCTCCTTAGAATCACAATCTTATACCCACTGCTTAATAAGTAAACCAGTTCAATCATTTTTCTCTGAGTGCAGCAGAATATAGAAGGGGAGCTTCAGGCTCTGAAAGTGAGGAAATGAAAAACCACGTGCCACAGAAGAATGCAGGGTGAGGAAGGGGAGTGAAGTTGATCTTTCAGTGTTGCAGAGCTATTACTACATTACAAAGAACTACAAATAAATTATATAGATATTGCTATTGACACAAATCTATGCCAAAAGCAGTGATTTTCTATTACCCTCATTAGCTCTCAAACTCCACCTGTAATTAAATTGTACATAAAAGAAAAATTTCTGTTCCCCTGTGCTGTGTAAAGAAGGTAAATAGTGTTTCAGATTACAAACACAACAGATTTACTTAATTTGGGAGCCTTCTTAAAAAAAAAAAAAAGTCAATTATCAGTCCCCAGAGAAAGACCCACTTCACTGTTTTCAGATTATAGCTAACCATTTCTATTTTTCAAAAGTTTGGATCCCATTTTGTTTTTCCAAATTACTACCATAAATATGTTAGGTTCCTCTCTGTCCCAGTGAAATTCTGTAAACTTGCCAAAGCAGAAGTGTGAATGCATTTTCATTTGTTTTTTTAAGAGAAACATATTTAATTTGACAAGAAAAGGATGAAAGTATTAAAATGACATTTAATGATGCCTTGAAGTCCAAGGAAATGAGTCCTGAACAGACATGATGTAACCTTTTTCTGCTGGAAAAGCGTAGGGGCTGGAGGAGGAAAAGGAACACAGAACACGTTTAAACAGTTCGATCTATTTGATTTTGTATGAGGCAGCGTCTTCCTGGGACAGGGCAGTGGCGCCTTACATACGGTTTCTGTATAAAGGCAATGACTGTGAAATGTGTTACCTCCTCTGTTCAAGGAAATATGGTGTGAAGATTTTGTAACTAAACAAATTACACTAAGAAAAACCCAGGTTTATATCAATGATTTCTGCGCGCAATGGGACTAGAACCTGGAAGAGCCACTGCTTGGAAAGAGACAACAATATATGTAGAGGAGAAACTAAAGAAAACAAACAAAACACACACACGTCCCTCATCTGGTTACCTATCTTTACAGCACCACAAATTGTTCAAACAACAGGAAAAGTACCAAATCACAATACAGTATTTAATTGTCATGGCACAGCCAGATTTCTGGGATGAATAAGTCAAAATAATGCTCTGGGAGCAGAATGGACAACTCCCCACTTCCTAGCTTTCTTAACTCAGTTATAAGACTACCTGCTTGAAGACAGAATACAACACTTTCCTGAAAATGCCACGTTTCAGATACATTTTTAACATCTCCATGGATCACATTTTGTTCTAAATGTACAGTATCATGCAACATGCTGCTGACAGCAGGGAAGATCTTGTCAATCACAATCCCACTTAGGACAACCAGCAAGCAAAATGTACAGCACTACTCATCCAGCACAGATATGTCATAGATAAAGCCTTTGTGCAGCTATTAATCTAGACCAGGGATAAAAGGTGAAAAAGAACAAGTGAACAGAATTTCTAGTTTGTCAGTGCCTAACAGTAAAGCAAGATGTTTCACTTTAGTTGATCAAATCTTACAGCGGGGTGGAGGTGGGCTGATGAAATGCAATTTGAATACTATTCATTAAAGGGAAAGGGATTGGGGGAAATGAGGCAATAAATAGGCCAGTAGTAGTCATAATATTTTTGAAACAATATATACATTTATTTGAGGGACTGTTTAAAGTTAGTGAGAGATTTGTTGGAGGCCAGCAGTGATTTCCACACCTGAGCACCCATCACAGCAAAGGCACAGCCATCTGCCAACGTAAAGCTCATTATACATTTGAAAAGTTTCTAACTGATGACAACCGGTGTCAGCAACGGGTGCTACTGAACCAGTGACTAAGTGATTTAGCCCTAAGTTCAGAACATGAGCTTTCAGGTCTGAACACCATTTTCTGGTCTCAGTCATAGCTCTTATTTATCTAGATATGACAGACACTACATAAATATCTGAGTGCCTCATAATCTTAAATGTATTCATCTTCAGCACACCTCTGTGTGGTAGCAAGAGCTATTATCTCCATTTTATAGACAGGGAACTGCTGCACAGGGAACCAGCGTGCCCAAGGTCACATAGGAAGTCTGTGGCAAAGCAGTGAACCAAATTCAGGTCTGTCAAGTCCCAGTATAGCACCCTAACCACTGGACTACCTCTTCACCTCTGAATAAAATCCTTGAACACTATAGCAGGCCTCAGCCCTCTAATGCTCCTCCTTTTCCACGTGAAATCCAGATGTTTCAATTCACATAAATGATCTTTAAACTACAACACCCTCAAGGACCAAAGACAAGTAGATTGCAGCGAGAAGCTACAGAATCTAAAGCCCATTCTAAAGTATAACAGCTGTCAGTGAGTTCATCAAATTCCTTACTGGAAGGGGAATTGTTTCATATTTCTTTTTACTAATCAAGTTTGTTAAAAAAAAGTTACATTTTTGTAGTGCAGCTAGTTAAACTCAGCCTAGATTCTAAAAGCACTTACAGTGATCTTTCGGCATCTATATAACTAGCGTGACAAGGGGGCTGAGGTAATTTCTTTTATTGTACCGACTTGTTTTGTTTTTTTAATTTAAGGATACACACTTTTTTTTTTTTTAGATAAAATACAAACACATAACACAATCAAAACACATATAAATACACACACAAGATAAAAACATCATATATCTGGCAAAATACAATGTTCATTATTTGTAAAACCTGGAAAAACAAACAAAAAATCTTCAGCCACAGCGGTCATTCAGGGCATCAATTGTTTAAGTGATTAAATAGGTAAGAATAAGTGAGAACGTAACCTATGAGTATCAGGATACTAAACTGCAGAAGTATGCAATAGTTTCATGTGTGATCAGCCATGCTCATATTTTTTTCCAAGCACTTCTATTAGATAGTCTCCCCCTCCCCCCATTAAGGTAATGGTACAGAGCTCACTAAACCAGTCTGTGTATTGCAGATTACCATTTTCTCAGAATAACTCTTTGGCTACTAAAATAGTTACTGCAATCTATTTCTTCATGTTAACTAGTAATACCAACTCACCCAGTACCCCTAAAATACACAAGGATGGAGAAGGAAAAATAGCAACACTTCAAGCTTTTGAGAAAGCACTAAATATGGTATTCCAGTACACACACATTTTTGACAGGTATAGAGAATGTGTTAAAGGTTGGCATGGGGCTGTTTGCATTTCCAACATTCACTGTGTGTTGCTAATCTAGCCTTAAACAAATGTCTTGGAGTCCAGTAATACCTGTTTCATATCTTGTTCTGGAAGAAACACAAGGATAAAGAACTTGAAGAATCTTTCACATTAAGCCAGATATCCTCAAAGTTTTCTGCTGTGATAGCAAGGCAAAGTCGTTTTCCCCATTTTTCTTTGAGACTGAATTTTAGAAGGTAATGCAAAGCATTAAGCCATCTATAATATTTCTTAACAAGTTCTTTTATAGGTGAGATGAATTTGTCCCCTATCCTTGCATGAAGATGGAACTGACACACAGTGGTAGATATTTTTTGCATATGTAATTGGATACTGTTGGGTATCATTTTGTATTATATTTTTTTTTTGTTAATCTTTTTTCTATCTAAATTATCTTAGGTGTAGGGCTCATTTTGATCCTGAAGCACAGGTTATCTCACAGTGATTCAAGAAGAGAATTAATAAGAGTGAATACTGTAATCATTTTAATGTGTTGCAGTATGCCCCATGTAGATGCACAAACTGGATTTTTTGCTTAATGGTGTAGGTAGCATTTTAAGGTATATAAAAGAAGAGAAGGAACCAAATGGCATATCTAAACTTTTTTTTATCTCAGAGTAGGCCGGTATACACACGGAATTACTGGAGGGGAACCATGTTACTATAGGATGCATTTGGAACGCTAGATAATATAGATACAAATTGGGCAACCCCATATCTCCAGTTGCCAGGATTTTTTAAGGGCCTTCTGTGACAAACTAGTTTTTTTTAAAATCCCATATAAATTGCATGATAAGCCTATTTATTTGAGCAAAGAGCAAGGGAGAGATTTTGAAAGACAAGAGGCACTTTTGCTGGTAAGATCAGAAGTTGGTCCCAATAAAAGATATTAGAAGACAAGAAATTGGTCCAATAAAATATATTACCATGTCCACCTTGTCTTTTTAATATATATTCCATAATTATCAAAACAATTTTGGGAAGATTAGGACAAATTTTAACTCACGAATAAGTTACTTCCTTGCATATTTGAACAGAAAAATTCTGAAACTAAGAAGGATCTGGTCTTTTGGATATATTCATTGCTTGTGATTTATTCCAGTTAATGCAAAAACCAGAGATCTTTCCAAAAACATCAGCTGCATTCAATAACGAAAGCCCCTCAGCAAAATTAATTTCTAAAGTATGTAAATCTGTAGGGAATCCAGTACATAATTTTCAACAGAAAAATAATAAATAATATCAGCTGATAATTTCTGTAAATGTTTACAAAGTAAATGGACATCCACCTCAAGTTTAATGTAATAAACTATGAACAAATTCCTCTTTCATTTCCCTCTGAATTCTGGGATGCAGGGCCTCAAAATCTGTAAGCAGGTTCTTTGGACTACTCTCTATTTACTCTGGTCTTATGCCTGCAAACGGTCTGAGTGCAGCAATTTAACCCTTACTCCTTCATTCTTGGCCCATCTAGCACCTTCTGTGAAGGACAAGACTTTTGCGGGAGAGCAAGAAGCACAATGTTTTCCTTTTAGAAGATCTTAATTAACATAAAGACATTTCTAGTTCTTCAGTGTTTTCCTGTTCTTCGACAGGTAATCCCTGATCCTCCAGATCTTGAATTTATCCAAATTTGAACTAAAATCAAAAACTATATTTTACACTTGTTGCAAGTGTCTGCTGAGACCTTTGTAATATCGATGTTTATTTTTTTACTTAAAACCCAAGAAAAACACACCTATGCAACAAGAGAAGTTATTTCCCAAATAAAAACACATAGATGCTTCCTACTAAATGTATTGCTATTAGACACCTCAAGATCACCTTCCACCTTCTGATTCTTTACCTACCATCTTAAATCACACTTTATTCCAGGGGTCGGCAACCTTTCAGAACTGGTGTGCCAAGTCTTCACTCTAATTTAAGGTTTCGCGTGCCAGTAATACATTTTAATGTTTTTAGAAGGTCTCTTTCTATAAGTCTATAATATAGAACTAAACTATTGTTGTATGTAAAGTAAATAAGGTTTTTAAAACGTCGAAGCAGCTTCATTTAAAATTCAATTAACATGCAGAGCCGCCCAGACTGGTGGCCAGGACCTAGGCAGTGTGAGTGCCACTGAAAATCAGCTCATGTGCTTTGGCACGTGTGCCATAGGTTGCCTACCCCTGCTTTATTCTTTAGGCCACCTGAATATGTAATAGAGTAGACTAGCAGACATGAACTTACTTACTAAATTCTCTCCTGCTATTAAAACATGGCCCACCCATCTGGGCTTCAGAGCACTCCATAATTTTTATTGCCAGACTCTGAGGTGATCCTGTGCACTATTATTCTAAAGCCTATCAGTAATGACCTCAGTAACTCTGAAACTAACATTACCCTTCACAGTGATGGCAGCAAAATAACTGTTGGATTAGAAGAAAGAACTGTGGTATCAGGAGACCAAGTACAGAATAGGTTTATGAAAACATTTACACTGCCATTCATAAATAGACAAGACAGAAGCAATACAAAAATATTTAACTCCATGTCTGACTCTAAATGTAAACATTTTGGGAAAAAAATTAAGACTGTAAAATAGGGAGACAGTAGCAGACGATTCACACTCAATGCATAGACTCATAAGCAACAATGTATATTCTTAAAAAATCCTGCCACTAAATCCATGAGGGTTTAACTTTTAGCATTTTGTCCTTCAGAATAAATGTAATTCCTTATGAAGTTTGTGCTAAGATACCACAACACCACATTATGTGAGCCCTAAAGATGCTGTAGAACTGTTTATCTTAGGACAGAAGAGATTACCAGCATATTCATTTTAGTTATGTGCTCATATACTTCATTGAGGTTGTCTTATAAAAAAACTCAACAGGTAGAATTGTTTTCTTGCTCCCAGATGATCTGCAGGCAAGTGCTGCTGTTCGCATATTGCAAAAAGTTGCCATTATTTTTAGTGTTTTCAAATTAATAAATATAGCAAAAATTGGTTTTAAACATATTTCCCATTTTACAGAATTTACAGACAGACTAATCAAAACCAAGCCATTTCACTGAAGAAAGGGAAAGACTTGTCTCTACGTGAAAACTAGCAAGCATCCAATATAAGTGCACATTTCATCATAATTTATATGCTTTAAAATGGTTAACAGGAGGGCGGTGCATGAAAGTAAAAAGGACCAGAATTCAAAGTCTTATCTAAAATAAAGCTACAACTCCAATCAACTTCAGATAATTATTGCTATACAGTCTTATCAATGTTGCTGAGGAACAGCCCTATGTATTTAGTAAGTGGACTGGACTGTTATAAGTAATATCAGGCCTACAGCTAGCCAGTCGTCCCCATGTAACCTAGACATGTCCTCTAGGTAGAATGCCAGGGACTGGCATGTAGCCATCCCATAAACCCCATAAAGACGGCCACATGTCCAGCACTTGTGGCAGAAGAAAGTAGCTCAAAGGATGGAACCCAGTCTGTGTGCCCTTACTCTGCGGAATACAAGGGGGCTTGTTGGGGCCTGAGAGGACATGGCCTCTGCTCCCACCCAGTGCCGGGCTGAGGCTCCCCCACTGGCATACGAGGTATTGAGTTCGAGACCCGGCTGTGCTCCCCACACCCAATAAAATTAAGTGGCCCTACAGGAGAAACTGGTTTATCTCTCCGACCCTAATGCAGGCAGCCGAGGAAGAGAACCTGGCCTGTACCTCCATGGACGATGGGGAGAAGGGGGCTGGCCTGTAGCCACCGTCCCTCCACCCCAAAGGGACCTAGAACCTAAGCTGTGCCCCCTCCTCCCCCCCCCCAGAACACAAGAGGGGGGAGGCGACAGAACATGGCCTAGGGCCCCCTTCTCGCCCCCCCCCAAACACAGGGACGGAGCGGGAGGGCGACCCCGGCCTCCCCCAGTCTGTTCCCGGGCTCGTGACTCCCCCGGCTGGGCCCCACCTGTAGCCGTAGGCGCTGAAGCGCTGGCTCTCCCGCAGCAGGGCCCGGTACAGCCGCAGCACCTGGGCCCGGCTGGACGCTGCCATGTTGCTGGCACAGGCGGGTCCTCTCGCGAAGGCCCCTTCTCCCTCCGGCCCGCGCAGGAGCCTGAGCTCAGGGCGGCCGCCTCAGCCCCGGAGCGGGGAAGCGGGGACCCTGGGGCGGGGCGGGAACCGAGGCCACCCCCTGCCCGGCTCCGACTCTGCCGTTCGGCGCCCAGCGCCTCGGTCCCGGCCGGCGGCCTCCGCTCGCGGCGTATCAGGCGGGGCTCGGGCAGCTACAGCGGCAGGCTGGCGGGGTGAGGGAGCCGAGGGGGACGGTGAGTGGCGGCGGGCAGGGTCCCTGCGGGGGCCGCACGTGGGGACACGGTCGCCGGCGGGGCGGGCGGGACAGTCACTGCAGGGGGCCAGAGGCGCTTCCCAAGCTCGCTGCCGCCGCCTGGTTTCCTCGGGTGCAGCCCGGTCTCTAGCGAGCAGCCTCCCGGCCACGGGGATGGGCGTTCACAGCCTCCCCTGCGAAGCTATTGGGGGGCTGTTCTGGGCCTGACACCCCCCCCCTCGCCGCGTTATGAGTATTACTGTGTTCCTGTTTGGTTTATTTAGGGATAAAAAGAGTGTTGGCCCCAGGTTGCACAGTGAAGTACTCAGAACAAAGACCCTTAACTCTGCCCCTGCCTCCCGGAGGGTTAAAGCGGGTGGAAACTGTTAATTTTGTGGATACATTACAGACTAAGAGGACTACTCCTGTGATACTCGTGTTAAGTGAAAAGTCTTCTAATGAATAGTGAGTGTTCCTCCCTGTTCGGGTGACCAGACAGCAAATGTGCAAAATCAGCACAGGGGGTGAGAGGTAATAGGAACCTATATAAGAAACACCAAAAAATCAGGATTGTCCCTATAAAATCAGAACATCTGGTCACCCTACTCCCTGTGGACCTGTTTAGGAAAAACTGATCACTTCTTTGATCTTTTTGTTATTTTTTTCAGGCAACAGGATGTTTTTCTCCTTTTTATATATCATAACTCCAATCAAAATTGTTTTAAGGTGCTGCTTAACATTTTAATTGCTAAAAGTTCAATGACTATTTTGAACAAGATTTTGGCTAAAAAATGTGTATTTTTGTAAAAAAAAAAAAAAACCTCAACTTTTCATGGAAAACTGGTCCCTGCAAAATGGAAGCTTTCAAAATATCCCACAAAATCTTTTCCATTTTTCAACCAGCTCTACAATCTTCATTATACATGTTCACTTCCTGTTTCTCATAAGGAAATGTTAGATAGTATTTGCTAAATCCTTAGCAACCAGAACTCTCTGTCCCATGCACATTATTAATCCTGCAAACAAAATATTGAAAAGAGAGACTTTCCCCTGTACATCTTTGGAGCTCCTAAAACACCCTATTTTTGTGCTTTTACTGCTTATTTACTAATGCGCATCAGGTTTATTCTGCTCTAATTCCAGTTATACTACTGTTGATTTGTACTGGTGGGAGGCCACAGTCAAGCCCACAGGCCTTGTCAGTAGTGAGGAACTTTTCTTGAAAAATTAAGCCAGCTTTAAATTTGATTCAGCAAGGGTCTGACTGCAAACTTGCTTGCAGGATTGGAGCAGTCTTGCAAACATTCATATGTAGATGCAAGTGTTTGCAGGACTGAATCCTTACTCATAATTATTTGAAAGTTCCCTCACTTAGAGCTCAGTCCTGCATTGAGAACCACGCAGGTTGACCCATGTGCCAACCCGGCACTCCACTGACCATAGATGCTGAAACTAGGAGTGCTGGGGTGCTACTGCACCCCCTGGCTTGAAGTGGTTTCCATCACATACAGAGTTTACAGTTTGGGTCAATAGCTCAGCACTATACACATTGTTTCTGGACCTTTCCCTCTGACCTCAACAGTGTGTCTCTTTGGTTCTCAATGCAAAATCAGTGTCTTTAAATAGCTTGTGATAGACTTCTCTGTCACATATTTTAAGGATACAGTGCTTCTTAATCAAAACACAGGAGCCTGCATTTGGAAAGTTGAACCTAATTAGACTTTTTGAATGGTTAAAGTTAAATGCACGTTCTAAGGCAGTGGCTCTCAACCTTTTCAGACTCTTCCCTTTCAAGGAGCTGATTTTCCTTATGTACACCCCAGTTTCACCTCACTTGAAAACTACTTTCTTACAAGATCAAACATAAAAATGCAAAAGCGTCACAGTACTCTATTACTGAAAAATTGCTTACTTTTTCATTTTTACCATACAATTATGAAATAAATCAATTGAAATATAAATATTGTACTCATATTTCAGCGTATAGTATATACAGGCGAGTCGCATCTTAGGCGCATGTAACGTGCAAATTTGGCTTTACGCGGTCGGCAAAAACAGAAGAAAAAGGAAAAACAAAAACTTAAAAACTCAACCAGTAGGCAATTCCGCCCGCCACTGAACTTGAGAGTTTCACTGTACGCGATTTCCGCTTTACACGGTAACCGCAGAACAGAACCCTCGCGTAAGATGTGACATGCCTGTAAAGCAGTATAAACAAGTCATTGTGTGAAATTTTAATTTATACTGACTTCACTAGTGCTTTTTATGTATCCTGTTGTAAAACTAGGCAAATATCTAGATGAATTGATGTATCCTCTGGAAGACCTCTACGTACCCCTGGGATACGTGTACTCTGGTTGAGAACCACTGTCCTAAGGCTCCAATGCTGCAAACACTTGCACACCAGAGTAACTTTATGCAGATAAATAGCCCTGTTGAATTTAATAGGACTGCTGTCATGCATAAAATTTCTTGTGTTCTTAAATGATTGCAGACCTGAGTCCTTAGAAGACACGCACAGAAAAAGGGCAGGGGAAAGGATGTAATATTCAGATCACATGGACAGAGTGTTGGCAGCCAGACATCAGGTTAGTTCTTTGTATTACAAACGCTTAAGGGGCTCTTTGGGTTGAAGTTGGGGAGAGGAAGAGATTATTGACGCGAAAGTTGAGAAGGCAGTGTGAGAGGGAGAGGTTGGGCAGTTGAAAGGTTACATGATAGGAGAGGGATAGGATGATCTAGGAGTCGATAACTAATATCAGTCCAATATTACTTCTTTGAACTGCTCCCAAAGTTCAGTAATTTCAATCTTAAAAGCCTATGGCCAATTCAAACAACATTGCCAAACCTACAGTCATAGGAAGGCTCCACATTGTGGGAACACCACAGATTATGGGCATATTTGGTCATATCTCGCCCAAATCAATTCACTGTTATTGCAGGTTCCTTTGGGCATCGCTGGCACCTGTTTCTCCATTTATCGCACACAATTTAGTTTCATGAGGACTGAAATGCTTTGATCTAACTAAAGGAACGTAGCTCAGGATACATAAACCAGGGAATCTAGAATAGGAGTAGAGAGGTTATTTTACTGCTGTACTTGGCACTGTGTGACCCCTGCTGGAATACTGTGTCCAGTTCTGGTGCCCACAATTCAAGGGTATTGATTAATTGGAGAGGGTTCAGAGAAGAGGCACGAGAATATTAAAGGGTTAGAAAACGTGCCTTTATGCCAAAGAGCTCAATCTATATAGCTTAACTAAGAAAATGTTAGGGAATAACTTGATTACAGTGTATAAGTATTTACATAGGGAACAAATTATTAATAACGGGCTATATAATCTAGCAGAGAAAGATATAACATGATCCAATGGCTGGTTCAGACTTTCAGACTGAAAATAAAGTGTAAATTTTTGGCAGTGAGGGTAATGAACCATTGGGAAATTTACCATGGGTCCTGGTGTATTCTCTATCACAGGCAATTTTAAAATCACGATTGGATGTTTTTCTAAAAGGTATGTTCTAGTAATTATTTTGGGAAAGTTCTATGGCCCACGTGGTACAGGAGGTCAGACTAGATGATCACAATGGTCTCCTCAGGCCTTGCATTCCTTGGGCTTAATATCAGGATCGTTGGGTGAAATGTAATGGCCTGTCATGTGCAGAATGTCAGATTAGACGATTGGATGATATCTTCTGGCCTTAGCCTCCGTGAATTGATTAAGTGATGATAATGTGATGACTCCTTCTTGTGGTCTGGTGTCAATGTGGTGTTGAGCATGATTTGCTTTGTGCTGTTTGAGAGCTTTGAGGACTCTCAGGAAAAATGTCCCTGGGAAGTGTAACAAAGGTTTCCCTCTGTCTCTTTCTGTTTACCAGGAAACTTCCATCCACCGTTTTCCTTATTCTTTCCACAAGGACTTACACCCTCTCCTGAGACTAAGTTTAAGTGGGAGTTTGATAGGTGGAGAGAGGTAATGCATTTAATCTTGCGGTTGTGGGCCCATAATTTTGCAAGAGGTCCCAGCTTTGTTGGAATTGACTCTGACAAAGGGTATACGTTACCTGCTGTCTGCACAGACACACACATGGCTCCTGTACAGTGTATGACTTATGGAATAAACAGTTAACTGTGAATTATGAGGTTATAATTCACTTACTAGGTTCTTCTTGTTTATTTAATAAGCCCTAATTTACCCTCCTTTGCTCTATGGGTTATTGCTCCTTCATCACAGCTGCACCATCAGCCTCTACTTTTCTCCCATCTCCACTGTAAGAATCCAGATTTTTCAGGACCTGCAAATAGAATTGCTCCAACTTCCAGCTCTGCTGGTAGTTTTGTCACTACTAGCATAAGGTTGGCGTCGTAGTTCATATCACACCAGTATCTGTAATTTATTTTTTAAAATATATTATCACCAATATGTATTATTTGGTGCAGCTGTGTTTCTAACATTACAGTCCATCTGTTACATGCTATTTAAATACTGAATGAATTTATCTTTAGAAAGGGTGTTTGTGGTGCATCATTTTCACTGATTAAACTGATATATAATCTGCACCAGTGGTTGAGTTTTTTTAATTCCATCAGCTACATTTCTGAACCAGTTTACAGTGTGTTTATAAAATAATGCTTTGTGTGTAAATAATACAGATAAATACCACAATATTGACTGTAGAATAACCTCTGTGTGTGTATATTTATACACTGCACACACGCAAGTTGTTTTCTTTTGGCTGTCCTTTGGGTCTTGTGAAAAGCAAGCAAGCAATATAGAATACATTTTATTTTTGGTTAATTACATATAACACCTTCTCAAACATTCTTCTTTGTTAAAAACAAAATTATAATTGTTCTAAGAAACTTTAAATTGTTCTACAGAAATGCAATTAACTGAACTTTCATGGCCAGCACCATACTCCTTGGGGTTTCCTTGGGAGCTATAGATAACAGAATGAGGCATTATAGGTTGGCTGTATGAATTAAAGGAATATGAGTAGAAGAAAAGAAGGGTTTTTATTGTCTTTGTGCCGTATACTTCTCTTGGCCTGGGCAACAGGGACACTAAACACATATTAAAGTGGAATTTTCCATTTTTATTTGCAGATTCTTTATAACATTCTTCCTCAAATTCTCAGAGACAACCACACTTTTTGTTTCTTCATTCATATATTTAAGGCAGGGATCGGCAACCTTGGCACGCGGCTCCCCAGGGTAAGCACTCTTGGCGGGCTTGGCTGGTTTGTTTACCTGCCGCGTCTGCAGGTTCGGCCAATCACAGCTCCCACTGGCCGCGGTTCGCCGCTCTGGCCCAATGGGGGCTGCGGGAAGTGGCGCCGTGCTGGCTGCCACTTCCGCAGCCCCCATTCGACCGGAGCAGCGAACCGTGGCCAGTGAGAGCTGTGATCGGCTGAACCTGCGGACGCGGCAGATAAACCGGCTGGGCCTACCAAGGGTGCTTACCCGGGGGGGCGGTGGGGGCGTGCATGCCAAGGTTGATTTAAGGGATTCTAAAAAACACCTCTGCAGTCTTTCCAAAATCTAGTTTGGCAGGCTTGGAAAAGGTTAAGTACGTAAAACTAAATTTACAGGCTAGTGCAATGATGACTCCATCTCAGTTTAGTTTCCTTTCAGTCACTGGAACTAGATCATTGGTCACTAAGTTGTAGGGTGTTCCCCCCTTTGGGGGTACAGAGGAATGTTGTGGGGGGCGCATGGCGGGACCTGAGTCAGCCCCCACGGGATGCAAGGAGGAAGCATCACCTAGCCCAGCTGCAGCTCCACTCTGCCCTCTGCTCCCTTTCCTTCAGCTCCGCCCTCATTCCTTCTCCACCTCTAAGCCAGCTCCACCTCTAGCCCCAGCTCTTCCCCCATCTCAGTTCTCCCTCCAGCTTTGCCTTCAGCCCAAGCTCCTCTGCTGAGCCAATTGCGCGGTAAAGTTGGGGAGAGCATGGACAGATTTCAATATGGGCCAGAGGGGGTGTGACAGGAAACGATTGGGCACCATTGAACTAGAGGTTCTATTGCTCTCCTACTGATCTTCAAAATACGAAAGAATTATAAGGAGGAAGGCAAAATATATTGAAGCAAATCTTGTTTACAGGACTGTTGTCAGTTTGAAATCTAATCTAGTCATTAAATAAATTATTTTAAAATAACTTCAGGTATTATCCATGCTCCTGAGTCCACAACCACATGCCCTATTTTTAAAATGTTTGTAATTTTCATGTGCCAACATGAAAGCCACACATATATGCAAATCAGAAGAAAGTGATACACAAAGTGCAGTCGACTGCAAAAATAAACTAAAAAAGGCATTTTTCCCCTTTTATTTTGGTTATAGTAATTGTAGATTGCTTGAATCAAGCAGTAGGAACGAGATTCAGACAATTTTTTTATGTTGATCACGGTGTTGGGGGTAGAGTGATTCATTTTATAAATTTGTTTTGCTTTGCTTTTCTTGGAAGCCATGTATTGCACAAAAATAAGTGCTGCTTGTCTTTAGCGTATGGGCCCTGATTTTTATCTTACTCATATCACAGATTTAAATGGGACCAGGACTGGTCCACTTGTGTGTTTGTGTAAACTCTGCTTTTGCTTATTTATATGCAAATGTGGGGGAGAATTTAATGGTGTGCATAAAATCTTGGCATAAACAAACTTAGGCAGATTTCTAGGTTTTCTGAACATGGTTGGTTGATACCTTGATAGTATTTTATTTATTTAGACAGCAGTCTTTGCTGCTCGTGTTCAGGTTTGGGACAAGGAAACCTGGCTGGCCCTCTCTTTGCCTTATATCTTAAGATAAATGAGCAATTTGAGAATGATATAACAACATAAGCATCTGGTGTACTTGATAATATTCTAAATCTGTAGTAGTAGAAAAATGAATTTGAACAAAATACCTGCAGAGACTATATAGCACTGTGTGAAATGGAACAGCTGTTACATTCTCCAGTGCATATTTGTAGCTTTGTCATATGCTGCCTAAATTATTCTTTTCAGTATATCATTTCAGCTTTATGACATGGCACTCAACACTTTGAGAGAACATGTGCTTTTCTGTTATATTGTTATTCATGTTGATTATTTTTCTTTTGGGGTTGGAATGATAATTGATTGTCATGGTATTATCATCTTTTTTAATTACTGTTATTCAACTTCTAAAAACTTGATAACATCTTTTCCCTTCTGCTGCTGCTCTGATTCTCCTTATTCTTAATCACTCTTGCTCCTTGATAGCAATGGTAGACAGTGCCACTCAGGGTTAGGTTCTGCCCTTGTTTGGACTCTATACCACCCATTGAAAATCAGGAATGCAAATCAAGACAGAATTTGGCTCTCAGCCAATATTATCATAGTTAATTGTAAGTAAAGAAGTGTTTTTCTGTTGCCCACACTGGATAGGATTATTTCCTCATAACAAATAGGTGTTTTGAATAACTCTGTTTCTAAAGTTAGCAATTTATTTATTTTCCTGTAATTGCCTGCAGAAACAGAACTGAACCAGTGTGTGTGTGTGTGTGGCTTTCAGAAGCACTTACGTGACTTAGGAGCACAAGCACTTTTGAGTTTCGATAGTAGTTTTGATCCTAAATAACACAGGCACTTCTGAAAATCCCACCCTAAACTTTTTACATTGGAAGAAATAACAAGAGAAAACTCTTCCATCTTCCTGATCCCACAGATGTTATATTTCTGTATGAATCCTATTGCAGGATGCTGATCATGCATCAATACACTTCTTCCTGCTTGCCTTGTTTGTTTTTTTCTTACATTACATCATCAATAACAAGAAAATGTATTGATTAAATTTCAAGCTTTTGGAAATACAAAAAGGATTGAAAGAGAGAAAGAAAACAACAATTTTGTAGGACCGTGCTATCAACAGAGATCAGAGATACTCTGGATCATTTAGGGGAAGATCTGTTAAATAGCTAGATAGTTTAGCAAGCGGTTAACACATACTATAATTACATACCAAAATAAATTCAAAAGTTATGTTGAACTTTGAAAGATGTTCAAAGCAGACAAATCAAAAACACACAAAAAATTAGTCAGATGCTGGCTCTAAAGAATAAGTTGCCCATCAAGACATTTAAAGGATCAACTGTTAAGAGTTGCTCTTTTTATTTTTTAATTGTTCTGCAGTGTGCTCAGTCAGACTTGTGGTCCATCTTGTTCTATTTACTGGTTCCAACAGTGGCCAGCTTCAGAGGAAGATGCAAGAAACCCTAAAGTAGTCAAATGTGAGAGAATCTCCTCCCATGAAACCAAAATATTTCAAAATCTCCTCCCTAAAACCTAATCTTCAAAGATTGGATTACAGCCTGAAACATTAGGCTTTATATCTCTTTAAAATACTGGTATTTGTGATTCCTCCATTGGAAGAGGTAAGTGGGGGGGCTTGAACTCCTAGCTTCCATGGCCCTTCCCCATACTCCTACCATAAAGCCATCCTCACTGTCTCTTCTAAGTGAACATGTGCTGAAGATTGGGCCCTTAAAACCTTGCATCAGAGTAGGTTTTCCCATGGCACAGACATTTTTGCAGGAAATTAGTTGGGTCTTGATGTCTGTCAAGTGCTTTGCAATCCTTGAATGAAAAATGCTATAGATGGTTTTGTGGTGAAAGGATTAGACTGGAACTCAGGATGCCAGAAGATATATATTAGCATAGTTGTAATCCTTAAGAATGCTCACTTTGTAGTAGTTATACCAAACCTGAGAGAGACCACTAACCTTAATATTGTATCAGATATTTTTTGTGGACAGAAACCCTGCAGGAAGTTAGGGTGTTTTCATTGCATGGTCATTTAGCATAATGAAGTCTTGTTGACAAACTCACTCATAGAAATCAGAGATGGACTAGGCTTGTTAGGTGTTTTAGCCTGTCACTGCATCCATTCAGAACTGTTTTCTATGTTTATACTTTTTAGTGTTTTGTCCAGTCATAAATAACCTTCCCTTCCCTTGAGAATATTCCCCAGTATAATAGATCTCACCGTTAGGGAATGTTTTCTCATATTTGGCCTAAACCTTCTCCTTTTCTAATATAATCACATTACTCCTCGTTATATCCTTCAGAGACAATCTATAAACGATTTCTCTCCCTCCTTGCTGATTTATGCTACATCATTTTTCTATAGTTGTCATTCAGTCAAGCTAACATATTTAGTTACTTTCATTTTTCTTCCTATTTTAGCTGATGTTGAAATTTTTAGTACAGAAAGCAAACTATAGTTCTGGAAAACAAGGAATTATACTTTATTTCAGAGTGACTGAATTTGAATTTTGCTGTGGCTCAGAGCCACCACTTTATTCTTGGCTCACTTAGAATATCTGACCCAGTGATTAATCATGAGTGGGTTCACAAATCCTGAAAAAATGCTGTTGTGATTGCAGTTTAAAAAAACTCCTGCTATAATATTTTTTTTAAAACTTCACTTTTGCAATGGAAATTACTCTGTGGTATGTTTCTCTCCAGGCTTTTGTCCTGTTGGCATCCATTTCACATAGGTGTAGCTGATGAGTTTCAGGGACCGTATTTTCATCCTCTAGTCGATTCAGTGATTCTCTAGGCAGACCAGACAGTACTATCCCCTGCACTCCATGAGAAAATCAAAAAGTATGATACTTTTCTATCATCTGACTCACAACCAGTATCTGGGTTTCTCTTGGCTATTTGAAGTATGTTTGTGTGTGGGAAAGATCAAAACTTCATTTTATTTTTAAAAAATCAGCAATAGATTGTATTCCATAAATTCAGGGAATTATAACAACAATAGGCTTCCAGCAATAACTCACAGTATTTGCAGTCTTTCTGGAATCTGTATTCTTTCACTATTCTATACAATATCACCTTTCATGGCTGCAATGCTTGCGACCATGAAACCTGCAGCATCCACAGCCATGACATTAGTGGAATACCTGCAGTTTAGTAGACATTTCTGAGGGTCGAGAAGTCTCTCAGAAGCATAAGGGTAGACGGGTGTGGGTAATACTGTCTATATATTCGCTATCACCTCAAAAAGAATGTTTTTTTCTTTTCTTCTTCTCTCCCTAGGATTTTATTCGCAGAGGAGACTGAATTTGTATCTCAAGCCTTCTGAAGGTAAGGCAAGACCAGAAGAGTAGGTTGATCAAAGCTTACGAAGAAAAGGATTTAGAACTGAGAAGAGAGCACCTCTTGATGCTAGTAAGTACTTTACACACCAATTGAGCTTTCTACTACTCCTCTTCCTCAGCTATCCATCATTTAGCATGAGTATTCTTGCCTTCAGGAACAAACTTTCTCAGCTTTTTCTTTTAAAATAGAAAACTAAGTCTGTTTTCATATTTGGAGGACCATACCAGACTCTTGCCTTTGGCCTTCATATAGCGTTAATGATTTCTTTATCCCTAATACTTTATCAAAGGAAATAATGGGATTCAGGGTAGTGGAGGTACCAAGAAACTGCTAAGGGACAGATCCTGCCACTTTTACATATGTTGATTTGTATCTTTCTTTGATTTTAATGAGATCATTTGATGAGAAACTACTGGATGAATAAATGAATCGTCATCATGATAAAGGATACCGGACTCTGGTTCTAAGTAATTGACAAACCATAACAGATATAGCAGTTAGAATTTAATGTAGGATTCTGTAGAGAACATTGGAGAGAATTGAGACTTACTGCTTCAGAAAAATTGGGAAGTGGGTTTCTTTTTCCCCCAGGTATGCTTCCACGATCTATCCTGACATCAGTGTTTGGCATTATACTTGTTTTGTTTCCCCTTGCTTCTTAGAATTTTTCTTACCTACAACTTAAAATTTTTGTGCAAGTGATTTGCACGCTTATTTTCCTTTTCTCTCTTTTGGAGATGCTGCCTTGTGATGGGTCTTTGTTTTTTAGAGTATTCAAAATCAGAGGCAGAGTGAAAATAACCATTTTAAGATTTTTTTGTGAAATTTTAATCTATGTTTATAATAAAAATTTTGTATTTCATTTTGACCCTTTTTTATTATTTGTTGGGTTTGGAAGGGTATTAATAACTCTTCCATCACTAAAGTTTCTAAGAACCATACTATATAACTTATTGCTTTTTCTTTTACTTTCATTCTAAAGCATATCTTTCTAAAAATGTTTGCATTCATTCATTTTTATTTTAATTTATTAATGGCTGTCCATGGGCACTGAGTCATTAAAAACATAAAAGAAGACAGAGTCCCTTCCTTGTGGAGTTCATGATCTACATTGGACAAGTCAGTGTACAGATCTCAAAATAGGAGTTGTCCAAGAAATGTCAAATATCTAATCTATACAGAAGTTTTTTTAAAAATGAAAAGCTACCTGTTTCTTACATTGACACATTAGCCTTGGTATCACGGAGGAAGTACATTATGAACAGAGAAGGGGATGCTGCTTGGAGAAAGATTGGGTAGGAATTTATATATGTTTTTGCTGTTCATGTTTACAGTATAGTTTATTCTCTTCCTTCCCCATCCAGTCCTTTTTTCAGGAAGGCTGGTAAAATCTAAACTCTCTCTCACTGTGGTATGGACATTTTATTTGTGCATTTTCTTTTTTTAGTCAATTACTGTGATATTCAAGCTATAATTAATGGAAAAATCGTTGATTGAACTAAGACTTGCACTAAAGATAGGGAAACATTCTGATTTAATTTCCTAGACTCTTTCTGTAGTATTTATATTGATTTTTAAATGAATACTATTTAAAGCTTTACGAGGTCTGACTTCTCCTTATTAAAGTGATTTACTTTTTTTCCTTATTATCTCCTCTGTTCATTTGACCCTGGTCACCTTATTATTCTCACTTCTCATTTCAAAACCCCTGGTGATTGAGCCTGCACGCTGTGTGTGGAAGTTGATTTTTAAACATGTCACAGACTTCAGTTCCCCAAATGGTTATAAAGAAAAAGCAACAGGCAAATCTTATTTTTTAACTCAAATTGTTCTAGTAGATAAAGAAATGCAATGTTTATTGATTGTACTTGTATCATAGGGAGCCCAAGGCATAATAACACTAAGTGAACTTCATTAATAATAAAGCGTGGATTCTTTGATGTTATTTTCTTGCTTTTCTTGGCCTACTGTATCTTTTGTCAGCCAGCAAGGGACATTTATCTTGGCTGGAAATGTGTTCTTTTTGTTTTTGTTTTGTCAAGAAAATGTCTCTAAGTACACTAGCTTTTTTGTAAACAGAAGTATGTTGAGTTCCTCTCATATTTTTCACTAATGCTGGCATTGGAAGTAAATATTATTTTCTGGCATCTGGGGTCACAGAAGAGTTCTCTGACATGATTAAAGTGTGTTGTTTCCTGGAAGCCTTTCAAGCAAAAGTTCTTCTAAGGTATTTCATTCTCTGTGTTGTTCCTGGAAGAAGCACATGAGTGTTGTCAAGCCCTATAGGGTTTGATGGGGGACTAGCATTAAGGAGAAATAAGGCAAGCATCTATTTTGGGAGCCTTGGAACTCATGGGTTAAGATGTATTATCTTTTACAATAGCAGGTACAAAGGTAGAGGAAACTATTATTATTATTTGTATTGTAATTAATTCAAACTTTTCGACACCTTTTGACCGTAGGACCAGAAGGACAAATGACTTATGGCCCAATTTCTTATAATCTTTCTCTGCTTTGGTTGGGACCTCACACATCATTGGATTGGCCTTGCTTTGAGAAAACTAAGGAGATATAAGGCCCCTTTAACATGTTAAGTTTGATACTGTTCAAACATGTTTAAAAACAATATTGACATGACCATGCTATAAAAAGTTTGAGCTTGCATAAGTGAATGAGACCACTCTATGCTCTAGCCTTGATCTGTTACAGAACTAAAATACAGTTGCATCATGTAACTAGAACAAGATTTGGTCCCATTGATACAGGTAAGACCAATCCATATTATATCTTGGGCTGTGTTTAATAGTGTAGATGGAACTTTACTTTGAATAATTTTATAAAATGCCGATGGACCTGTGTCGGGTTGAGTCACAGAAACTCCCTTAGGACTGCCACCTGATGTGCTGAAAGTACCCCTGAGCCCGTTTGCCCTGCCAGCTTGGGATTTCAGTACCCTGTCCTGTGAGCCAGACACACTAGCCTGCTGCAAACACAGACCCAGGTCTGAACCACATCCTCCAAAAGCTGTAGACTTAACTGAAAACAGCGTAACAAGTACTCCTGTCTCTAGCACACAGATACCCAGTTCCCAATGTTATCCAAACCCCAAATAAGTCAACTGCACTCTGTATAAAGCTTATTCAGGGTAAACTCATAAATTATCCACACTCTATAACACTGATAGAGAGAGATGCACAGCTGTTTGCTCCCCCAGGAATTAAATTACTTACTCTGAGTTAATTTATAAGCAAAAGTGGTTTTATTAAATATAAAAAGTAGGATTTAAGTGGTTCCAAGTAATAACAGACAGAACAAAGTGAGTTACCAAGCAAAATAAAACAGAAACACTCAAGTCTAAGCCTAATACATTAAGAAACTGATTACAGATGAAATCTCACCACCAGAGATGTTCCAATAAGCTTATTTCACAGACTAAACTCCTTACTAGTCTGGGCCCAGTCCTTTCTCCGTACAGTCTTTGTTCTAGCTCAGCTGGTAGCTAGGGGATTTCTCATGACTGCAGCCCCTTTTGTTCTATTCTACTGCCTTTTGTAGCTTTGACACAAGGCGGGAATCTTTTATCTCTCTGGGTCCCCACTCCCCTTTTAAATGGAAAAGCACCAGGTTTAAAATGGATTCCAGTATCCTGGTGACATGATCACATGTCCTGTGAGGCCTTCATTCTCCCCGGCCTGACTCACAGGAAGGCTTGCAAGTAAACAGAGCCATCTAGACTCACTTGTCCTGGTTAATGGGAGTCATCAAGATTCCAAACCACCATTAATGGCCCAAACTTTGCATAATTACAATAGGACTTGAGAATTATATTTCTAGTTTCAGATACAAGAGTGATACGTTTATACAAATAGGATGACCACACTCAGTAGATTATGGGTTTTGTAATGAGACCTTTTGCCTGAAGCATATTCCAGTTACATTATATTCACACTCATTAGCATATTTTAATAAAATTATATGGAGTGCAATGTCACAGGACCTTTTCTCAACAGTGTAATTTCTAGCACTACGTTATGACTTCCACTTGGGAACTCTCTGGTTTGAAGAAAATCACAAGTCTTATAGTTTTTATCATCCCTAGATAGACCAGAAGTATAATTCTGCAGTTTCTTTAATGCAAACATGACAAATATTTCAATAATCCAATCAGAATATTTAAAACACTGCTACTCTATCTTTGGTGAGCATTTTTTCTCCATCAAAGGGAATATTTTATGGGAAATTGTTATATTTTGCTCATGGAAAATTACTTACACAGTGCATGAAGATATATTTTCTGAGGTACTTTTAAAAAATGTATATCAAGGCCCTCATCCTGCAATTTATAGTATATGGGAAGATACCTTAACTGACTCAGAGCGTTATTAAAGTTAATGGGGCTCTGTGAAGGTACAACCAGCTGCCAAACTGTGGTAAATTGCAGGTTCTAATGAAATATGAACTGAGTACTTAAGAAATATGATAAATAAGTTTACTAAAAAGACTGAAATAAAAGAAAACAAACTGGATACGTTCAGCAGTGGAATCTCATTTTGTTTTTATTTTGCCTTGTGAAGTTTTATATTTCCATGAGACTGACTTTACTGAAATAGATATTGTGAGTATTCGAGCCTTGTTGATAGAGCCATTTTACTGCCTGTGAATCTTTTTATGCTTTCAGCTTCTGATACTGGTGGAAGGGAGTGGAATGAACTCTCATTTGGAAAACCTGTCTTGCTTATCTCCAATATATCACTGACTACTGCACTTTGGATTAATACATTTGCCCTTGTAAAGGTATTTTCTCTGCCTGGTTAGCAGTTTGGGATGGAATATGAATTACAATAGAGACTCTTCAAATAGATCCACTTTGCTTCAGCATACTGTGTGTATACACTATTTGTGTAAGTCATCAGGTCTGATTTTTCTCCTTGTGAAATGAAGTCCTCTTTATGCTTGTACCTCCCATTAGAAGAAATGGAAGACAAATGCCTGAATTACTTGCATGTTGATGGGAGAAGACATACCTAGTGTTGCATTAGTTTTCAGTTCACTGAGTCAACAGAAAAGAGGCACACTATCAAAAATGGGGAATTATGTTAAAACACTAAAGCCTTCTTGTATTATGTTAAAATAGTCAAAGTAAATTTAATTTTAAAATTATGACTATATATTTGCTTAGTACAAGTTATGGGCACCACTGTAAATGTTTCAGCTACATGGACTTTTTTTTAAGCAGAGGGTGAACTAAAGACCATCTTGGGGGGACCCAGTGCCTTGTGCCTCCTGGGTGCCCCCTCTGACTCCCCAACAGGAGACTGACCCACTTCCAGCAGCCCAACCTCCAACACACCCATTGCCTCTCTTCCAGTCTTTTTTTAACATGATGAGCATGTTAAAAACTAGTTGAATCACCAAGACACTCACAGCAACAACCATAGCTGGATGAGCTTATGGGAGTCATTCACGATTCCTAAGCAATATGTGTAGCTCATCTATACCTTGCTCAGCATTATCCCATAGCCTCACATACAGTGAGCTCAGAGCTGAGTTTAAAAACAGCATTTAAACTTGGTTTCAGCATAATTAGTATCTATCACACTTTTTAAAGAAGGCCTTATTGTTGTGCTGGATCACCTCTGCATTCAGAAACACTCACAGGAGAGAGTGTGATGAAGGGATTTTTCCTCTTGTTGTGTTGTGTATATGTCAGTCTTACTATTTTGCGTGAATACTGCGTGTACCTCAGTTTCCTGGTGTATTACTCCAGTGCCAAGATGGTGGAAATAAGGGTGTGTGACTTTTGCTGAGACCCCCCAGGGGCGGATGAGGCTGCTCAAGTTGCCTGCTCGTAAGCAATGGATGGTGCCCTTCGTAAGCTGAGAACCAGGAGGTGGATGCGACCAGGTGACACGTTGCCCAGGAAGTAAGAGAGAGACTGGAAGAGAGGCAGTGGGTTTGATGGAGGTCAGGCTGCTGGAAGTGGTCAGTCTCCTTTCAGGGAGTTAGAGGGAGCACCCGGGGGCACCAGGCCCTGCGTCCCCCCATGATGGTCTTTGGCGAATGGTCCTGCTTTCTGTTCTAATAAGCTCTGTTCTATGCTGTGTTCCTTTCGACTAATAAACCTTCTGTTTTACACAGTGACTGAGAGTCACTGCTGCCTGTGAAGTTGGGGTGGAGGGCCCTCCCAATTTCCCCAGGGGTCCCATCCAGGTGGACCTATTGCAGGAAGTGCATGGTGAGAGCAGAGGTGCTGAATGGTCCGAGGTCAGATCCAGGAAGGCCATAGCCGAAAAGGCTTCTTCCTCTGGACAGCGTGCCGTGAGGGGAGTCATGCTACTCCAGAGTCCTGTCTGGCTTCATTAGCAGTTCCAGAGCATTGGATCTGTGATGGAGAGCTAATTAGGAGGAAAATAGTGCAAGGTTCTTTCATAATTTTCCTACCACTATTCTCTTTTCCATGAGATGAAGATTGGGGGAAGCAGAGTTTGGAAGTCACTTCACCTTTTGTCATTGTGGATCTCAAGAATCTCTGATGAAAGCACTTGCCTCCTTCATGGAGACAGGAACCCTTAGGAACAGTAGGGGTCGAAGAGACCAAGAACAACATAATACAGGATGTAGCAGTATTATCTCCCTCTGAATTTTTCACTTGGTGCTCTGGGTTCTCGGATGAAAGAAGCATCACATCTGTTTTTCACCCTTGCTCCACCTCCAACGATTTCTGGAGTTCCAGTTGACAGTGATCCATATATCATGAGGAGAGAAGAAACAGTACAACAGAGAAGGCATTCTTTTCCCCTCAGTGTTTTTGATATTTTCCTGGAGTGCAGGGAGACACACCCTGGTCAGCCAAACTGTTTTATAAAGTTTTGTTGAAACTGTATTTAAACATCTCTCTTCAATTTAGATCATGGCCTAGTGCAGATGGGATACAAGATTTTAGACAACAACAACATCATTCCTGTCACAAGTTGACAATTGTTGTGCTCACATAGCTAAGTCTCTTGTTTCATTTAAAAGACATCAGTGTTTCGGTATGAATTTCCTATACAATGCTCATTAGGCTTTGACACTGTTGTCTGCTGGTTGATAGTAGATACTTACGGTGCTGAATGCCTACATAGAGATTTGACTAGAGTTTCAATCCAGTTCCTGTTCATTGACTTGAATAGGTATTGGTTCAGACTCTAAGGCTATGTCTGCACTACACAGTAAGTCGACCTAAGTTACGCTACTCTAGTTACGTGAATAATGTAGCTGGAGTCGACGTAGCTTAGGTTGGCTTACTGCAGTGACTACACTGGGTTTATGGGAGATGCTCTCCCATCGACTTACCTTACTCCTCTTGTTCCTGTTGTCAACTGGAGAGTGCTCTGCTGTTGATTTAGTGGGTCTTCTCTAGAACTGCTAAATCAACTTCAGGTGCATCAATTACAGCAGCATCGATCCCGTGGTAGTGTAGACATTGCCTAAGTAATCAGGTAGCCATGTCAAGAATTGATGAACCTAGAGAAATACCACAATAGGAACTGAATCACCCCTATTTTTAAGGTTCTGAAACTAAATGATGTCTTGATTCTTAACCTATGTCACCATTAATAAAACTCCAAATGTGAAAAGTTAGTCTGAATAAAAAGTGGATACATGATAGTATTCAATGATGTTTTAAAAGTTTAGTTGAGATAGTAGAAGTCTTTTAATTGACTGCAGTGGGCTTTGGATGAGGCCTTTATACATGTGATTTAATTAGGGGCAAGCTTTTACTTTGCTGGTAAGATTCTTTTCTGGTGGCCCAACTAATAGTGAAAATACCATCTGTATAGGTGGAATAATGACTGGCAACTCTAAATGGAACATATTTATATTCCTATGATATTACAACATACCTGGAAATATCTTATTGCTCTCCTATGGCTGTGCATAGTATAAATTTAGGTTAGTGTATTTGATTAAATGTTATCCAGGGAGACTGTTAAGTCACATGTGGCAATATTTCACTGACACAAGGAGCTATTTTATGCTAAAAGAGGGGGCGGCTAAATCATGTGACTTTATTCTAGACCACTTATTAATAGTTAGGAATTTCCCATACTGAACTTAGATCTGATCTCTCAAAAAACCAACAACCCCAAACTAAGAGACCTGGCTCAAGATGCTGAAATGGTTCCCTGTTTTATTAACCTTATCCAAGAGCAAAGCAACAACATACACACTATAAACAGTAATGTTGACAGTTACATATAATTTATACTGTGATGTTCTTGCCTAAGGGTAAAAAGGAAGTCCTCTAATACAAAATGCCCATTGTATTGTGTCTGCATTCACCAGAGAGCAGGTTACATTTATCCTGAGTAGTGCTGTAATATTTTTTTCTGTTTCTTATTTATATTATCTTGAGCAACATAACACCACATTTGGAAGATGAGTAGTTCAGTTTGAATTAAGGAGACAACTTTAAAAAAAATCTTAACTGCCATATAGCATGGAACATATGCTATTTCTGAGGAAGACATCTTTCAAAATAAAAAAGACACACACTAACCACTATGATATGTGAATGTCTATCATTTGCAGTGATTTGGGGGGAAAAGAGGGGACATGTGATAACATAAGAATATTTTCACATGCTTTAAGGTAGCGGTTCTCAAACAGGGTTCTGAGCCCCTCAGGGGCTGCCAGTAGGTTTCTGGGGGTCAGTCAAAATAAACCAGAGAGCAGGGCCAAGGTTAGATTCAATGCGGCACAGAGCAGAAAACCGATTCCCAAGATCTGCTGCCTGGGGCTGATGCTGAAGCTCAAGTAACTTAGCTTCATGGGGCCCCCTACAGCATGGGGCCCTGGGCAGTTGCTCTGCTTGCTGCCAGCTAACACTGGCCCTGGCTTTTAATTTACTGAAAAATAGCTGTTGTGGCACAAGTGGTCTGTGGATTTTTTATAGCATGTTTGGGGGATGGGGCTCAGAAAGAAAAAGGTGGAGAACCCCTACTTTAGGGACAATTTAGAACTAGCAGGAAGGATAGATTAGGTGATGTAATTGGTTTCTTCTTTCTCTGAATTCTGATTCATGAGCTTATATTGGTCCTAGTTCTGCATGTGTTTTTAGGAGGTGGGCAGGCAAATTATTAATTTCTCACTTGCTTTCATGTTTTACTGAAAATTATGAACTTTTTTAAAAATTAAAATTCTGTTTCTATTAGGGAGAGGGTAGAGAAGTAAGGGAGAACTTGAGGGCATGCCTTCAGGCCAGTGTTTGGTGTCAGATGAGGCTAAAACAAAACAGCAACATAGTATTTAATTTAATTGTTTAATTCACTGGGGTTCTGGTAGCTGCTTGAAGTGAGCTATAAGTATTACCTTGAGACTACCTTGAGGCAATGTGGCCAAATGGACAGGACAGTAGGAGTCAGGGGAAGTGTGTTCTACTATTCTGGTCTCTGTCACTAACCTGATGTGTTACCTTGGCAAACTTTTTCACTTCCCCATGCTTTGGTTCTTCCAGCTGCGGGATGGAAATAACAGAGGAGATTTTCAAAGGAACAAATGGAAATTAGGCACCCAATTTACATTGGGATAGGGATCATGCATCTAATTGCCCTTTGTGCCTTTGAAAATTTTCCCCAATGATACTTACCTTCCTTTATAAAGTGCTTTGGGATTAACAGATAAAAATCACTGAATAACTGAAATATCTATTATGATGATGATTGTTACCTTAATTAGTTACTGGGACAAATTCAGTACAGCTTAAGCATAGGTTACTTCCGCTAGTATAATCTCCTTCAGAAAAGTAATTTGTCCCAGGTGGAAAAGTCATCCCTGTGGAGTTGCCCAGCCCCAGCCAACCCTCATCGCCCCACCTCTCTCTCTCTCTCTCTCTCTCTCTCTCTCTCTCTCTCTCTCTCGGTCAAAAACTGAAACATTTTCATGTTTGGGGTTTTTCAGTTAAAATCCAAACAAGTGTAGAAAACTTGTAATGAGAATGAATGTTTTTTTTGCCCAAATTGGCTAACGAAATCCCCCCCCCCCCCCAAAAAAAAATCATTTGTGATCAGCTCTTATCGATAGAATGTTTGGTTGATGTGTGATTTAATTTATGGGACCTGTCCACCCCTGATACCTTTGCATCCTCTAGTGGCAAAATGATATATCTGTGTTAGGGAACAGGGGCATACTCTTAATATTAACGTACTAAGGATGTGACCACGCATTACTGAAGTCAATGGGAGTTTTGACATTGATTTAAGTAGGAGAAGGCCCTAAACTTAACATTTTACTCTGAAAGCAGATGTATGGCTGATATTGGGAAAGAGGGATCTAACAGACAGACGCCTTTGTAGAACAAGACTACATATTGTAAGGATTTACTTTGCTGGGGTACTCTCAGGAAGACCTAGGGGAGCTCCAGCAGTAATTATGATTAGAAACATCCTTGTAGTGGTCATAAATATAGTGGAAAGAGAGGACATACAGTATATTCTTAAAGTCAGTGAAAAATCTCTTTGTGTCCAACACACAAGAAAAAATTGTTGAAAAATACATTTATCTGTGTGGAAAAGTAACACCTGTGATTCATTAAGATCAGTGTAGTTCATGTCCATCTTCTATGTGAGTTGCACAAGTGAAAACTGCTTGGGATAAATTATATAGTTTTAAATTTACAATTAGTTTTTCTAAGATTTATAGGAGACAGGGAATGTAGAGAATTGAGTAGCAATACATTCTTAAGGGATCATTCTTCCCTTGGTTTGTACATGGTCCATCCTCCTTCATAAATGTGGCAGATTTCCTCAGCTGTGCATCCTATGTAGTAGTATTGGGAATTACCATTAGTCCTTTGAACTGGCTAACCATATCCTCCTTAGATCATTTTGGAAATATAAATCCAAAGATCTGTGTTTAAAAAATAAAATGTTGATGCTTCCTACAGTCACTAATTATTATTGCTACTGATATGGTATGTGCTTCCAAATGTGAACTTATGGCACTATTGTTCTTAAAGGAAATTGTTGTGAAGCCCTGCCTGACCCGTATAAATATTTTAAACAAAAGATCTGCTGAAAGCATGTGAGTAGAGCTAATGGAATTCTATTCTTTTATATTCTCTTAATGAAGGAAGGAAATTTATTAGGGTTAGCCAGATGGGCACTACTCATTTTTGGCATTCAGAGATAAGCCTGCAACACCTCCAGGTGGCTCTACAAAAAATGATAACACCATGGCAGTGCTCCAATTTTATTTTTATTCCTCTCAGACTAGTCACCTGTCTTTTTTCCCATTTAGAACCATCTGCTGACTTTTTTGGCTGCTTGCCTAGGTTCTTTGGGTGCTCATCATTCCAAAGTCATCAAGAGGACCTATACTGGAGACTAATGTAGAGTTTATGTGCTTGGTGTTTATAGGGCACATGGAGATCTTGTTTCTGAGTGATTCTCTGTTTTCTGTTTGCGGGTTTATTTTCCCCAGATCACCCTCATGATGTCATGCATGATACTCCACTGCACTGAAATTCATTCTTCAGGTTTGTTTTCACCTTTTAGCTGGAGATCACAAGACAGCAGGAAAAGATCAGATTTTCATTCAGAAGTGATGTACCACAAATTATTTGAAGACACTTATATAAATCCATTCAACAATGCATTTCTTCTCTGAGGGAAAAAGTCATGTTTATTCAAAAAGTCTAATATTGTGAATGTGCAGTGTAGAAATATAGAATATATGAGAGCTAATTTTGTAGCATCAACACACATCTTTCTCAAAGTTGTGAGTGTGAATTTTGCAATCAAGTCAATAGTTTTCCTTCTCCGACAAAGTTTGATGCCTTTTCAATAAGTAGTCCATAGAGTGGATTGTCTTGTTGACTCAATTTAGCACTGGGTTGACCTCTTTTTTTTTTTTAATCAAGGTTTATTTTTCAAATATAACAGAAAATGTGAATTTCTCATTTTTCTTTTTTTTTGAATTTTATTTATGAAGATCATTCTTTTAAACAGAAATCTTGTAAACCTTGTTTTACAATTTAAATAAAAATACTTGGTATATATGTAAACACACAATTCTAAATTGATCTGTTTAAATACCTAATGCTGTACTGAGGCGGCTTGCTACCAGTCACTTTCTTCAACTTAGTGGTCTTGGTCACATATTGGGATTGATGCTCTCCTACCCTTCCTCTTCTTTCATATCAATTGATAATGTCAGTTAAAGCCTTTCATTATCTCATGTTTTGGTCCAAATTTCTGTCCTAGTATTTTTACTAGATTGTTCTGAAAACTCTGTGTCTTATAAAATTCCTGCAGAACTGAGCACTCATCTCTGAGTTCTTCAAAAATTACCATAGCAAGGTGGTGGAAGGGGGGAGTGACTCGCTGCAAACTATTGGCCGATATGAAGAAATTTGGGTACTTTTTTTGAATACTAAGAATGGAAAAACCCCTTCAATGATAGTAAAAATAAAACTTGAAATTCAGATATTAAAATAAGGAAAATAGATAGGAGGAAAAAGGATAAAAGCTTAATATTGCAGAAATTTTCAGTAGTGGAGCTAACAAACAGGTTAAATGCCTAATCTGTTCTATTTTTACTGAGTGCTAATTAGGAGTTGGTGTTATACATCAGTCTTTAGTCTGACTGTTTATTGTAATAGTGCTTAATGTTTGGCAAAGCCAATCCTCCCTTTTGCCATGGCCTTTGTAAAGTAGATTGCTTAACCCTGGGTTTCTTATTTTCCCAATGAATTTGTTTCTTGAGGATTGCCATCATCTAAGAGACTCCTTGGACTAAAACCTGAAGTGTTTGGAAAAGAAAGTTAATCCAGGGTAAGTTATTCATTTTAGCTGTTGCAGTTTTGCCCAGCCATGAAATTTTAGGTTTTGACCTATTTTTCCAGATCTGTTTTGATTTTCTTAATCAAAGGAGTATAATTAATATTATATAAGTCTTGTGTGAATTACTTAGTTTCAAACAGGGATAGCTGGAGAATTTGGTCATGTATGTTTAACAGAAATGACTGTGGTATCAGAGGACGGGTTTGAAGAGATAAAAGGTTCAGTGGAATTACAGTTCTAGAGGTTTTTGTTTTATTTTTTTAACAGTAGCATAATGCCTACCTGGGGGCTTATACTAACAGTAGATCACTGTAATCTGTTCTATCACTGTAATCTTGAGACCCTTGGGAGCTAATGTAAACCTTAGTAAGTTGTCAGTAGTTACAGCTGCTGGGTAATCAAATGTAAAATTTATAGATATTTACCTTTTAGAGGGTTTTTATTGTGTTTTTGCAACTTTTCTGCAGACCAATTTGCCCTTGGTGAATGATGTAGTCTACCTGTGAACTCCTAATAACTGCATCTTTCTCTGCAAACTCATTCTGTTTGAATGCTTTGTAGAGACGTACGTTGTGTTAGAGTTTAAACTATGGTAAACAGACTTCAGCACTGACTGCAATGGTAGATCATTTGTGGTGGAAAACCATATCAATTTACTTGTACTCAGCTTGAGCTCCAGTGATATTTTTCTCAATGTCATTGCAAACAAAATACATTTTCTCATGCCTCCAAGAAAAACTTGCATAAAGAGAGAAATGTTAAATGAGCCCAGGCTTAAAAATTAAAGCTCTGAACCTGCAAACACTTATATATGTGCTTAAGTTTAAGCATGTGAATTGTTCCACTGATATCAGTGGGACTACTCAAGCATATACCTAAATATGTCAGGATTGGGTCTTAAATGAGTCTGTATTTCACTAGTTTGCTGGAAGTTCTTCTTTCATGTTTGCTAAGTATTCCCTCCTGCTTGTAAACTGTGGAGAAATCTGGATTCAGACTTTGGCTTGTCTCTACCTCTGTAATAGGTCTGAACTAGAATCATGACATGAATCTTTGAGAACCTTTAGTTTTTTATTTACATCTGAGCTTTGCAGCTTATGACTCTAGTAAGAATCACGTCTTATTTTTCATTTCATCAAGTGATCTACCCTCTGTCATCCAGTCCAGCGTCTGGCAGTCAGATGTTTAGGGACACCCAGGGCATGAGATTGCACCCCTAGCCATCTTGGCTAATAGCTGGTGATGGAACTAATCTCCATGAAATTATCTAATTCTCTTTTGAATCCAGTTATACTTTCAGACTTCACAACGTCCCCTGGAAATGAGTTCCATCAGTTGACTGAGTGTGTGAAGAAGTACTTCCTTATGTTTGATTTAAACCCGCTGCATTTATTAATTTAATTTAGTGACTCCTAGCTCATGTGTTGTGTAAAAGGCTAAATAACACTTTCTTATTCAGTTTCTCCTCCCCATTGATGATTTTATGGATCTCTATGCTATCTCCCCTCAGTCTTCTCTTTTCCAAGATGAACAGGCTCAGTCTTTATAAGCTCTTCCCATATGGAAGCTGTTCCAGTCCCCTAATCATTTGTTGCACTTCTCTGTACTTTTTCCAATTTTAATACATTTTTTTGAGATGAGGCAACCAGAACTGCATACAGTGTTCAAGGTATGGGCGTACAATGGATTTATATAATGGCATTATGATATTTTCTGTTTTATTATTTATTCCTTTCCTAATGATTCCCTACATTCTGTTTGCTTATTTGACTGCTGCTACACATTGAGCAGATGTTTTCAGAGAACTAGCCACAATAATGTAAAGGTGGCAACAACTAATTTAGAACCCATCATTTTGTATATATAGTTGGGATTATGTTTTCCAATATGCATTACTTTGTATTTATCGACATTGAATTTCAGCTGCAATTTTCTTGCCTAGTTACCCAGTTTTGTGAGATCCCTTTGTAACTCTTCACAGCCATCTTTGAATCCAGCTATCTTGAGTAATTTAGTATCATCTGCAAACTTTCCACACTATTATGTATCCTTATTTCCAGATTATTTATGAAGATATTGAACAGCACTTGTCCTAGATCCTGAGGGCGGAGAGGGTGGGCACTATTTACCTCTCTCCACTGTGAAAACTGGCCATTTATTGCTGTTCTTTGTTTCCTATTTTTTTAACCAGTTACTGATTCATGGGAGGACCTTCCCTGTTATCCCATGACTGCTTAGTTTGCTTATGAGCCTTTGCTGAGGAACCTTGTCAGAGGTTTTCTGAAAGTCCAAGTACAAAGCCTTAAGTCTAGTGATTGATGTTACTGACTGCTGTAAATTGTAATTCCTATTTATTCTTCAAGGCAAGGTCCCATTTCAGGAAAGTATCCCAGATTTACAACCTTAGGCTTTCAAAAATCATGAGTCAGGCCCCCCAAAATCATGAGATTTAAAAAAACAATACATTTTGGGTCTTTTTATTTGTGTTCTACCTTTTGAACATTTAGGGTTCGTAGTTCAAGCCTTTCTTCACAATGCTGAGGGCTAGAACTTTATTAAAAAAAAACAAAACAGACTTAATATGAGATTCTCATGTTAGCCCGTAACTTCAGGAGCTGGGGATTTAAATAAAACACCAAATATTATGAGACTCTCAGTAAAATTGTGAGAGCTCTCAATGCAGGAAGCACATAAGCATGTGCTTAACTTCAAGCTTGTGCTGGATTGAGTTGGTCATTTGCTTAAATATTTTCCTGAATCAGGACCCAATGGAAGGCTGAGCATGCTCCCAGCTAATTTTCTGGTCCTCCAGTGAGACCTACAGCAAAAACAGAGAAGGCAACATTTATATTCCTGATACTTTTCAGGTTTTAAAAAAGTGGTAGGTAAACTTTTTTAAAAAAATACTTTTCTGCTTGTCTTTTTTTATACACCAGAAAGAAGCAAAAAAGGGCCCCAAACCAAATGATTTTTCTTACCTTTGAAGTTCACCTTCTATCAAAATCCTGTGTGTATCAGCACTCTTTGTAGTTCTATAACTTTAGAGGTACTTTCTCTGAAATAATTAGTGACAGTTTATGGGGTACATCATGGCTACTTAAACGTGTATTATAATGGAAAACACTGCTGTTAAAGTTTATGGTATAATAATAAAATGGGTTGTATGGTTTTCAATTAACTTTTTGAAGTGTTAAAGCATTACAGCTTTTGTACCTCCCATGTGAGAGGTGAAAAATGAAAACCTGTTCATTACACATGGATATTATTTAAGAATGAGAAGTAACTGCACGTTCTCATTGCTTCTGAAATCACTGATTACTTTCAGATTTTTCATAGTTTGGTAAATGACAAAAAGAACAAGAATTAAGCTGAAACTGCAAGATGGGTAGTGAAGCAAATCAAGGTAGGTCTTATGACACTGGGAGAATAGACCGAGTAGTGTGAAATTCACTCTGGTTACGTGATGTATGTGATACCTATTTAAGGTCTGATGGGGGAGAGAGGACAATAACAACAAAAGTTAATCTGGAAATAATGTCTTGTCTTTAAGGTGAGAATAGCCAATGAGTGTGTTCTGGTGATGTCCTGTTTCTAATTTGTTTTTTCAGTGAGTACATTGTCACTTAATGAATAGTTTTAGATAGGAATTCAGTAGAATTGGGTTAAAAACCCTTTATTTAGATTCTAGAATGAAAGGCTCAGTCCTGCAAGGTGCTGAGCACTCTGATCTTGATCCAGCAGGCAGCTTAAAAATGTGCTGAATTTAAAACACAATGGAACTACTCCCATGCTTAAATGACTCAGTGCCACAGTGCTCAACATTTTAGAAAGGAGGAACTAGGAAGTGGCAGAAAGTAGAGGGAAAAGAAAACCCTACACAATGTTTCTGTGGATAGTAAAGAAGGTCATTGGGGAAAGAGGGCAATTTGGGCAAAGTGGACCACAGAGAGAGAGAGAGAGAAAGAAGTTTAGAAAAGTTGTGATGCTGGCTGTGTGAGGAAATAAAACTGAATAGGAGAGATTGTGAGTTGTGTGTATGCTTATTGGCTTATGAGGAAGGGAAATTATGAAACACATAAAATTAAAACTTTGAAGAGAAAAGAAATGGTAAAAGGAGAGAAAGAAGTAAAACTTAAATGAGAATTTGATTATTAAAAAGATTCTAGTGGAAAAGAGTGTAGAGACACACTTAAATGTGTCTGTGGAAGAATACATAATAAAGATGTCAGGGAGAGAGAATAAAATAAAAAGGAAGTAACATAGAAAATGTTTGTTTTTACTTTGTAGAAAGTCTGATAGAAATAAATTAGGACTCTGTTTATCTCCATCGAGCAATGTTGGTTTTCTTCATTTGTATATTCACACTCCTGGCACTGTGTGCTGACACTCTCTGGGTGGAGGTGGGGGTGGGGGCACTAGCATGATGACATTTCTTTTTTTCCTTACAGTGACTCAAGATTTATGTTCTATCTGGCAGTTTTCTTTGACAGTGTGTTGGCATCTATTGTAGGTGGTGTTTGAGTTAGTATTTATTTAAACATTTAAATGAGGAAATCAAATACAGACATGGAGAAAATGATATATTATCCCTATTTAAAACATGTGATCAGCTAATTGAGTGCATGTCCTACAGCTCCTTATTTTGTAAGGAATGGTGACCACCATAGGCGCCAACTTCTTCTGGTGCCGGTGGGTGCTTGACCCCCCCGCCAGCCTCTGCCTTGACTCCACCTCTGCCCCACCCCCATTCCAACCCCTTCACCAAAGTCCCCACCCCAACTCCACCCCCTCCCTGCCCCTATTGGACTCCTTTCTACAAACCTCTGTCCCTGCCCCACCTCCTCCCCTGAGCGCGCTCACGTTCCCACTCCTCCCCCTCCCTGCTTTTGTTATGCCACGAAACAGCTGTTTTGTGGGACAAGCACTGGGAGGAGAAGCAGGGATGTGGTGCGCTCAGGGGAGGAGGTGGAGGTGAGGTGAGCTGGGGCGGGGAGGTTGCACAGCACCCACCAATTATTCCCCGGGAGGAAAAAGAGTTGGTGCCCATGGTGACCATAGGTCAGGGCATTTTGAGGGAAGATGAATCTGTCTGGATAACAAAATCTGTGACTTGGACTTTCCTTATGTGTATGCCACAAAGGCAGGGCATGGTGGTTAGAGGTACTTCAGGCTTCTCGTTCCACACTGTTCTTAAGTAATCTAGCAGAGTTTAATGTCACCACAACCATTCTCTGGTTAAGCAGAATGAATACAACCCAGAGGAAAACTTTCATTCCGTACCTGATCAGGCTTCAGTTGCAACTGCTGAGTGTTGTAAAGGTTCACCTCTGTGTATAGGAGCCGACTGCACCATGGCAGTATTTGTGGCTTGTTATATGCAGGATTCTGAGTCCAGAACTGGAAATTGATTAAGTCCATTATTTTGTTTTTCTTCTCTTAACTTAAAATATTTACTAGCCAGTAGTCATGTTAAAAGAACATTACAAGGGACAGAGTTAACTAGCTCAGAGCTACCCCTTTAAACACTGTATAGTAAAACTTCCAGAAGTCCACATAACATATGGTATTATCGCTTTAGTCTTTAGTACACCGTAGGCACAGGCTTCTTCTTTTCATTTTTGGATTAGATTAAATATAATGTTGCACATGCTTGCATCAGCCAGGCATGATTATTTCCAGAGTAAATGATGCCAAGCAGAAAAGTTGAATCCTGAATTACCACTGTGACAGCCAGAACCCCCCCAGGATATCACGTGGTGTGCTGGGCCACTGAGTCAGACTATTCTGTCAGGCCGGGTCCCTTTTACCTGGTCTTGCTGGGTTAGCCTTTTCCAGCCAAGCACACAGGCAGGGCCACACCCAGCTGCACAGAGAGACAGAGATCTGCTCTGGGAAGGCTCATCTTAAGGGGCTTGCCACAGCACTCAGATTTCCCCCCACCCTTGGAGTACAAATCCCAAATTGTATGAAATTCGCCTCTTCCCTCAATGTGGAGGAGGATGTACACAACTCCTCCTCCCCAGTTAGAAATCACACAGACTGGGTTATATTGTAAACCAGAAAAAAATTTATTAACTATAAAAGGTGTATTTTAAGTAGTTAAGGAGGTAGCAGATAGAACAAGGCAGATTACTAAGAAAATAAAACAGAGCACGCAAACTAAGGCCATGGTTACACTGGCACTTTATAGCGCTATAAAGCCCCTACGAGCGCTATAACCTACTCTCCGTCCACACTGGCAAGGCACTAATAGCGCTATAACCGCGGAGTTATAGCGCTATTATTAATCCACCTCCTCATGGGGAATAAGGGCTGTAGCGCACCTGCTGTAGCGCTACAGGAAGAATGTGGACACCCACTGCGTATTAATTGGCCTCCAGCCTGTCCCATAATTCCCGTTCGAGCCACTCTGGTCATCACTTGCAAACTCTTTTGTCCTGTCCTCAGGTGACCACACGTCAGACCCACCCTTTAAAGTTCCAGGGAAATTTGAAAATCCCCTTCCTGTTTGCTCCAGCCAAGCGTGGCGTGCTCTCAGGGAATCCTTGCAAGTGATCATTCTCATTGATCTGATTGATTGCGTGGCGTGGTCTCAGGGAATCGTTGCAGGTGATCATTCTGATTGATCATCATGACTCCACGTGCCATGCCTCCTCGCAATAGGCGATCCCCAGCATGGAGCAATAGTGAGGTGCTGGACCTCATCAGCTGCTGGGGGGGGGAAGAGGCTGTTCAGTCTCAGCTGCGGTCTAGCCGCAGGAATTTTGACACCTATGGGCAGATATCACAGGCCTTGGCAGAAAGAGGCCATGAGCGGGACACTCTGCAGTGCCGTGTTAAGGTAAAGGAGCTTAGGAATGCGTATCGCAAAGCCCGCGAGGCAAACGGCCGCTCAGGGGCAGCCCCGGTGACTTGCAGATTTTATAAGGAGCTGCACGCGATACTTGGCGGTGATCCCACGGTCACTCCATCGACCACCACGGACACTTCCCAGCCCACCAGTGAAGGGGGGGGTGAGGAGGAGGACGAAGAGCAGGAGGATGAAGAAGAGGAGGAGGATGAGGACGAGGCAGCAGCGATCCAGGGCACGGAGGAGTCCCTGGACGCATGCAGCCAGGAGCTCTTCTCAACCCAGGAGGGCAGCCAGCCACAGCGTCCGGCGGTTGCAGGGGCCAGCTCAGCAGCGGATTGCGGAGGTAAAGCTGCTTTTCTATGGGGAAGGCTGGCAGCTTGGGGTGGAAAGGGATGAGGGGGGCATTCCACCTGGTGCTCTGTTCAAGCCAGGAGGAGGGCAGGGGGGCATGCAGCCAGGAGCTCTCCTCTAAAGCCAGGAGGAGGGCGGCCAGCCACAGCGTCCGGCGGTTGCAGGGGCCAGCTCAGCAGTGCATTGCGGCGGTAAAGCTGCTTTTCTATGGGGAAGGCAGGCAGCTTGGGGTGGAAGGGGATGCTTGCATGCTTGCCTACATGTGGAATAGTGCATTGATGTAGTCTATCACCTCGCGGTAGTCGTCATCAGTAATCTCTTCAAAGGTCTCAATAAGAGCACTTGCAATGCGCCTGCGCAGGTTTCCCGGGAGAGCCAGCGTGGTCCCCGTCCCGGTCACGGTCACTAGTCCCTGCCACTGTGCGACAATGGGTGGGGGGAGCATTGCTGCACATAGGCATGCTGCATATGGCCCTGGGCAGAAGCCGCATCTTAATAAAATCCCTTCCCTTTGCTCCTCAGTGACTCGAAGCAACGAGATATCTTCTAGGACAAACACCTACGGAGAATGTTGGAACAGTGTTCAGAGTAGGGCTCCTGCCACTTCCCGGCACTCAACCCACCCCCCGCCACAGCTTTTCAGGGCAGGGAAAAAATCCTTCCCCCTGCCTGCTGCTCACACTGTGGCTCCTGCCACTTACCGGCACTCCCCACCCCCTCCCCCGCCACAGCTTTTCAGGGCAGGGAAAAAATCATTTCCCTTGCCTCTGGAGTCCACTCACCATGGCAGGGGCTCCGTTGCTGTATCTGTGCTGTCTGCGGGACAGGCAAACGGGGAATGCAGGGGAATGATAGGCATGTCTGCTCTTTACAAGGGAACCACTGTGCAATGTATCTTTTTATTTTAGAAGGGTCGTCCTTCACCCCTTCGCCATCGCTCTTATCAACAGCTGAGAGGCTCAGGCGACTGAGGAAGCGGCCACGAAGGAGCAAAGAGGATCTTGTACAGCAAGTAATGCAACAGGCTGTAACGGAGAATCGAGTTGCACAGAGGTGGAGGGAGAATGAGAGCAAGTTGAGGGAGAAGGCGCGGAAGGAGAACGCGATTCACCGCCGGGAAAGCACCGACAGGCTGTTCTCATTACTGCAGCTTCAATTGCAGACTATGCAGCGGCTTGTCACCCTTCAGGAGGAGAAGCTCCGCACCCACCACCCCAATTATCGTTTGCCCCAACTCCCTTCCCCTTCTTTGCCTCTGTACCCTCCAGGCCACTATCATCAGCCAAATGGTTATCACCATCCACAGCTGCATCCAACCCCTCTGTCTTCACCGAACAACCCCCAGACCCCAGACCATTATCCACTGCAGTCTACCCCTAATAACATGCCTTACTGGCCACCGCAAATGGGGTTCGGGGGACATGGCCACTGTGAGGGCACTGGAGACTCAGAGACCCGGACATACTCCGATCTCTGACTGACCCCACGACACCCCCATTGCACCTCCCCTGCCTTCCCCCTCACATGCATCACAATATTTTCTTTCAGCAACCGAACTACCTGTTCAATAAATGAATTGTCTTCTTAATAAATGGGTTTTTTTTATTAAGTGTACATACATTATTACAGGCTACAGAAAAGCAAATGCCTGTTCCTGTTAAAAGAATGCTCCCTCCCTCCCTCCCTCCCTCCCTCCCTCCCTCCATCTGCACCTCACTTTAGAACTGGCTTTCAGCCTCAAAATGCTCCCTCAAGACTTCCCTGATCCTAACAGCCTCGCGCTGGTCCCCTCCATGAACCCTGCTCTCTGGCTGGGCATATGTGGCCTCCAGGCGTTGAACCTCAGAGGACCATGCCTGAGTGAAGCCTTCGCCCTTCCGCTCACAAAGATTATGTAGGGCACAGCATGCGGAAATAACCGCGGAGATACTACCCTCGGCCAAGTCTAGCCTCCCATAAAGACAGCGCCAGCGCGCCTTGAGACGCCCAAAAGCACACTCCACAGTCATTCGACAACGGCTAAGCCTGTAGTTGAACCTTTCCTGACTGCTGTCCAGGCTCCCTGTGTATGGTTTCATGAGCCAGGGCATTAAAGGGTAAGCAGGGTCACCAAGAATCACTATGGGCATTTCCACTTCCCCCACGGGGATCCTCTGGTCTGGGAAAAAAGTCCCGGCTTGCAGCTTCATGAACAGGCCGGTGTTGCGGAAGATGCGTGCGTCATGCACCTTTCCAGACCAGCCAGCATTAATGTCAGTAAAACGCCCACGGTGATCCACAAGCGCCTGGAGAACCATGGAGAAGTACCCCTTTCGGTTAACGTACTCCTCAGCTAGGTGGGCGGGCGCCAGAATGGGTATATGGGTCCCATCTATCGCCCCTCCACAGTTAGGGAAACCCATTTCTTCAAAGCCAGCCACGATGTCATGCACGTTATCCAGAGTCACGATTTTTCGTAGCAGGATGCGATTAATGGCCCTGCACACTTGCATCAGCACAACTCCAACGGTCGACTTTCCAACCCCAAACTGGTTGGCCACCGATCGGTAGCTGTCTGGGGTAGCCAGCTTCCAGATCGCGATAGCCACCCGCTTCTCCACCGGGAGGGCAGCTCTCAGTCTGGTGTCCTTGCGCCGCAGGGCGGGGGCGAGTTCAGCACACAGTCCCATGAAAGTGGCTTTTCTCATTCGAAAGTTTTGCAGCCACTGCTCGTCGTCCCAGACTTGCATGACGATGCGATCCCACCACTCTGTGCTCGTTTCCCGTGCCCAGAAGCGGCGTTCAACAGCCGTGAGCATGTCCGTTAATGAGACAAGCAGCTTTGTGTCGAATGCATTCACCGCTTCGATCTCGTCTTCAGAATCATCACTGTCATCCTGCATGTCAAGGAATAACTCCACTGCACACAGAGATGTGCTGGCGACAGTCGTCAGCATGTCCCTCAGCAGTTCTGGATTCATTGCAGCACTCGACAATGGAAGACGGAGCGTGCCTTGCTGAAACCCTTGAAAGATGGCGCCGGAGGTGGAAGGAAACACAGGGATTGCTGGGATATGCCAAAAAGCATCGTGGGTAGTTGAAACAGGATATAGAATGCCCCGCAAGTGACGCCCCCCCCACCACAAGCCATTGCGCCAGATCAGGAAGAGGTGTACTGTGGGATACATGCCCTAATGCGCTGCTCTTCATGCCGTATTAAGTGCCGCCAATGTGGCCATGCTATAGCGCTGGAGCATCTCAGTGTGGACATACAATAGCGCTATTATTATTGCTGTATAAGGCGAGCGCTATAAGCAATAGCGCTATAATTTTGTAAGCGTAACCATACCCTAAGCTTAATGCACTAAAGAAACTGGTTACATGCAAGTTCTCACTCGAAATGTGGTTCTAATCATCTTCTTCACAGGCCAGATGCCCTTCTAGCCTGGGTTCAGTTCTTCCCTCCAGTCTTAGTTGTTTCCAGCAATCATCTTGGGTGGGGTAGCAGGAGAGAATTGATGACCTGGATTACCTCACTCCCCCACCCTTAAATAGGATTTGCAGAAGGCAGGATTCCTTTGTTTCCTAGCATTCCCCCCTCCCCCGCAAATTCCGCCCCAGCTTCTCGTGGAAAAGTACAGAAATCAAGATGGGTTTCAGTATCAGGTGACATGGTCACCTGCCTCTGTAGGGCCCTTGAGCCATTCTTCACAGACTGACCCAAAGGTTCACAGGAAAACTAAGCTCTTTTACAGTTCATTGTCTCTTGCTGATGGGCCATCAGCCCTGTCAGGCTTTTTCATTGCTGTACCTTAAGGGCTTGGTTACACTTACAGCTTTATAGCGGTTTTGGTTATACCCGCCTTCGGATACAGCTCCAGGGAAAGCGCTTCAGCGTGTCCACACTGACAGCCACAACTGTACTGGCGTGGCCAAATTTGTGGCACTTGGAGCAGCACGGGGAGTAGTGCATTATGGGCAGCTATCCCGGCATTCAGCTGGCTGCAGTGTGCTTTTTACACGAGGAGAGTGGGAGGAGTGTGTTGTGCGTATGCGGAGGGAGAGAGCGAGTGGATTTTTGGAGTGCTGAGAGTGTGTCAGCATACTGTCTTTAAAATGCAAATCCTACTAATTTTCTGCTTCTCACTCGGTAAACATTTGCATTGTTGATTTGCCGAGTTACAGATAAGCTCTGAAAACGTACTTCCGCATTCCTCCAGCCGAGCTCAAAACAAAGGGAAGAGAGGTCAATTAGCTTAAATAGATTAGGGGCGTTTCCGGAGATCACTCAAAGCGCAGTATTGTTACTACCCATTTACACTTGAGCTAAAGCATATCACCCAAGATGCAACAGCTGTTAATCCTCTGGGAAGGGAGAATTACCAGGACCGCTATAACCACAGATTTATAGTGCTCTATGTGCCTTGCCATTCTGGACGGGTAGTAAGTTATAGCGTTCCTGGTGGCTTTATAGCACTATAAAGTGCCAGTGTAACCAAGGCCTAAATGTAAGCAGTGAGTGTCATCCAAAGTAGCATAGTTGAAATACAGATACATAGTCAATAATCCTGATTTCAGGTACAGAAATGATACATGCATACAAATAGGATAAGCATCTACAGTAAGTTATAACCTTTCCAATGATACCTTAGAAGAGTTATTTTACATAAAGCATACCTCAGTTATCCTACCACAAGCATATTTTCATAAAGAATATGGAGTATAATTGTCACAACCACATTAATGCAAATGTTTTCATAAGACCGTGGATCTGTCTCTGCTTCCGTTGAACACTGTGACAAAACTCTCACTGGGGACAGAATTGGGCCTGTTGCCCAGATCGTGGTGTTTTATCACTGTAGCGTGTGATACAGGTGTCTGTGTGGTTAGTATGTTGAGCAAATGGATACTTAAATCTATATAATTTACAATTACATTTTCCCAACTTTTGAAAGCTGAGTCTTTCTTCAGGAAAATGAAATCGGTAGTGTCATCTTTCAACCCCTCTATGTTGTTGACAAAGCAGCATGGGGAAAGCTTCCAATACGACTGTTCCATTTCTCTTTCTCCCCTCCCATCCCTCTACTGGACAAGCAATTGGTCGGAACACACCACACACTTTGGGAAAGGTTGATAAAGTATCACAGTAACACAGTCTCCAGATCATTTTAAGTGATGCTTCGCATTTATGTAAATTTGATAGAAATTTTATTTTTTCCCACTGTACAATGGAATATAGAGAATGACCACTTCCTAGCAGGGCAGAATCTTATCCTAAGTATTTTAAAATGGTGGATGTAGATAAATGTAGCAGCATGTTATCCAAACTACTTAGCAATGCTTGGCATGTATCTCAGATTAGAATTTAAATAAACAAGTACTGATGCCTAAAGTCCCATTACTCTTTGTTATGAGTATGGCCGCTAATCCGTAGGGCTGCAGGAAATAATGAACAGTTATTTCCTACCACCAGTGTCTTCCACTACATTTATTTATTAAGGTCTGTTCTGTGTGGGAATGAAAGTACCCCAATATTTTTTCCCCTTAATTTGCTAGCTATTGATCACATTCCTTTATGGTGATACTGTGTCCTTGGGAAACGAGTGTGCAGATTATCATTGTTTCTGGGGGAGGCGTTCCTTGTAAGACACTGGTTAATCATCATGTAGCAAAATCAAGGAATAGAATTCACACTCATAAGAAGGCTTAATTGTTCACATATTATTCTTCATGTAGTACACCTCTAGAAAGCTGTGTTATTCTGCTGCTGTTAGCACCCAGTCACCCAATAAACCTTGCTTTCCCTGTGGTAATATATACACATACCCACACCCACAATATCTTGAACTAAGGTAGATAGTACTTTTCAGTCACAGATCTCAATGAAATGTATTATTTCCGTTCTCATTCCACAGATATAGAGAGTTGAACAGCTTGCAAAGAGTACAGAGCAAATCAGTGTCTGAGTCATGAACAGATTACAGGTTTTTAGCTTGCCCCTTGTTTGATGCGTTTGAGCTTAAATATTCCTAGAGGTACTTTTAATTTGGATGCTACAAGTGTGAGAATACTGTACCATGGATTTAATTTACCAAGCGATAGTCAGGTCTTGACCCTGAAGTTGTGTGAAGGTTAAGTGGATATTGAATATGAGAGAGAAGCTAAATGAAAAGAAGAGTACAGTACCCCGGCTTGAAATTGTTTTTCCCTTCCACTTGCTTAACCAGCCCCAACCCAGGTTAATTGAGAATGAGAACTCCAGATTGTGAGCTTTACAGAGCATTCCTCTCTCCTGAGAGCACCTTGAGGTGGTTGATGGGGAAGCTACTAATAGAAGCATTCCTACTTGGTAAATGGGGAGAGTTCATGAGAAATCAATAAGATCAGGTAAAGTACTTGCTACATCATCAAGCTGAAGTTCAGCCACTTTGGTCATGAGAATAAGACAATGCAGTAGTGGTGGAGAGAACGGAAAAAGGCTGCTGCTTGTTCTACAGTACATTGTCGGTTTCGTGACTTATGATGATAAAAGAGGCTCTTGCTTATGTTAGCCTCACCATGGCTACCATGACCCTTCTGTGAGCAAAAATTGAAATCAGTGTCTCCTGGAAAAGGAGGTGCAGCTGTTCCCAATCCCACAAGGCATTTGGAGAGTTTTACTGGGGAAATCGTGTATGGAAGTCATTGGCCTCTGATCTTTGACATGGTGCAGTGCATGCTTATATCACCAATCCAAGCTTTGGGAAAAAGCAGTTCTAAACCTGTGATTTACTCAATAATTAAATAGTCCCAGATGTTAAAACACCAGTTTGGTTGTGCAAACAGTTGGAAGGAACCCAGCTTCTTTCTTTAAGTTATGGTTTGTGTTGAAGATTTTAAAAAGATAATACTTGAAAATAAATTAACTCATCTTGTCAAAAGACTGAGTGGAAAATGGGTATAATTTCCTTTAGCTGTCTTCTGTTGATTTTTTTTTGTTTATTTAGACAATAAGATCTTTGGGGCATGGACAATGTTTATGTATAGTGCCTAGCACAATGGGACCTTGATCTAGAAGTTTTGGCTTTTAGTTATTATTGTAATATAGATAATAATACTAATAAACTATTTTGTGTGAAATGAGGAATATAGGCCACATAATATGTCTTGGGTACATATCTGTACTTTTATTTATATATCTGTCCACATGCTATTATGTTATATATATATGGCACACCTAGGGTGACCTGGGTTTAGGTTACAAAAGCTAATATGCTTGTCACATCACAGAAGTCAGTAATCATTGATTCAAATGGTTGTGGTTACAGGTATCATACTGTTGACTTCAGTGGAGTTTCATCCACTTATGCTGATGTTGCTTAGGTGCACATCAAGAATTATGGACTACATGATGAGCACATGACAACATACATTTAATCCTGAGTGTGTACAGTGTTCAGAAGGGTAATATATTATGGAATAATTACTATGATCCTTGCCGGCTCACATGGTGAAGTGGCTGCTATGAGTTAATTTGTTCAATAAAAGTATAGAATATAATCTGCTAAAACTTTGGACACATTATGGGTCGGGCTCTACCAATTCATGGACATGAAAAATATGTCACACACCCTGAAATCTGGTCTTTTCCTTGTGAAACCTTGTCTTTTGTGTGCTGTTATCCTATACTATACAGATTTCCCGGGGGAAGACCAGCATTTCTCAAAATGGGGGTCCTGACCCAAAAGGGACTTGCAGGAGGGTCACAAGGTTATTCTAGGAGGCTGTGATATTGCCACCCTTACTTCTGCACTGCTTTCAGAGCTAGGTGGCTGGAGAGCTGCAGCTGTTGGTTGGGCACCCCGCTCTGAAGTGCCCCAGCAGTGCAGAAGTAAAGGTGGCAATCCGATCCCATACCACACCACTCTGACATCTTTGCTGCTGCCTTTAGAGCTGGGTGGCTGAATAGTGGAGGCTCTGATGGAGGGTGTAGCTCTACAGGCTGCAGTGCAGAAGTAAGGGTGGCAATATCATGACCTATTTTCTTCTGTGCTGCTGCTGGCAGCGGCTCTGCCTTCAGAGCTGGGCTTCTGGCAAGCAGCCTCCGCTCTCCAGCTGCCCAGTACCTCTGCCAGCAGCAGCAGCGCAGACATAAGGGTAGCAATACTGCAACCCCCCGTACAATAACTTTGCAACCCTCCACAACTCCGTTTTGCGTCAGGATCCCTACAATTACAACACTGAAATTTCAGATTTAAATAGCTGAAATCATGAAATTTAGGGTTTTTAAAATCCTATGACCATGAAATTGACCAAAATGGACCATGAATTTAGTAGGGCCCTAATTATGGACTTATATGTTAGAGAGACTAGGTGAGTGAGGTAATGTATTTTATTGGACCAGATTCTGATGGTGACAGAGACAATCTTTTGAGCTTACACGGAGCTCTTCTTCAGGTTTTCTGGGCTCATATACTAGGCCAAAAATACATCACATGAATAATCTAAGGATTTCAGCTCAGGTTCTGGAATTTGTAAAAAGAGTGCCTTTGTCACCTTTTTATTGAACGCTCTTATTCATAGCCTACCAACATAGAAATGTAGGGTGATAGGTCACTATAAAGGGAAATATGGCTGTTCAGTTACTGATCCTTCCGTTTCCAGCAGAAGCACTGCTCTGTGCTTAAATATATGTGGCTTAGAATTAGTGAGCTAGTGATTGCTGTTGAAGCTGAATTTTGTCAGCAAAAAGGTACAAACTTTCTCAAAAATTAGAAGCTCCCTTTCCCTTTGCTATCACAAATTCACTGACTTCTGAGTGACCTTGCTCCTGTAAGTGTGTTTCTGTATATGGGAGTGAAGGGTAACTGTGGGAAAGGATGACTTACTTTAGGAAGTTATTCTCAGAAATTTGTTGACAGGTGGGCTCTACATTATTTAAGAACTTCATGCATGATGCTTTCTAGCTTTACTGAGTGTATTTATGAATCCATTCATAGATACTACTTAAATCTTCATGTCTCACACATGTATATTGAATATTGATATCACTGCTGTGACCAAAGCTGACATGTAGGAAAAATTGATCTAATTAAATGAACAGATGTCATTCAGATGGTGAAAGGCTTTTCTAAATTCAGCTCTGACAGTTCTGAACAAATACTTGCACAGGAAAATTAACATTTTTATTGACAAGTAGTTATTTATCTTTTAATGTGAACTGTTAGTGTTCTGCAGAATTCTACTACTGCTGCTTCATCATCTGTCTGACATAACCGGAGGGCCAAATCCTTTTAGCCTTACATATTTCAGTAATGTTACTGAAGTTAATAGGGCTATGCAGACTGAGGGAGAGAATATGACAAAGGGAAAAGATGCCATCTGTGCTTGTATGTATAGTGTTTATTAATCAGAGGAACCTATATGGAATTTTGTCTCCTTTTACCTCTCTCATATTCTTGCCCTGATTTCAATGTGTTTTTATTGTGTGAGAAGCACTAAAAGAAGTATTTTGATCAAACTTTGTTCTAATTATTGCAAGCAATCCTGATACTGCAATTACTGAGAAATCCTGTGTGAATTCTCCTGTCTAGCAGTCCTCTACCCCACAAAGCCTGTGTACCACTGAAGTTAATAAATAACAGGTTATTTCTCCTCTCAACCCTCCCCCTCCCCCAAAAAAGCCAACAACAACTCTATCTTCATGAAAAACTTCATCCTGCAAAGTGCTGAGTGCCTCCTGGGACATGGTAAGTATCCTCTGCTGTCCTTGCAAAGATTGTGGAGCATGCTTGGGACTGCAGGCTTTTGCTGTAAAAGTGAAATCCTATAGGAAGATGACTCAAGTCAATCATGACTTCTCACATTGTGTACAAAAACCTGTTAAAAGGATCAGGCATTTTAAACTGAGAAAGTCTTTGACCAAAATTCTAGGTAAGAATATCTTTCCGCCTTCCTCTCCCCAAATCTGAAGGTAATTCAGATCTGGACCAGAACTCTGTAAGTGACATCTGTCTTTCTAATGGGCAAACCAAACCCCTGGATTCAAATACCCCCACAACTATGGGATAATTTTGTCTGGATCTGAACTTTGTAGAGTGGACCTTCTCTATTTTTAAAGTTAAATTCTATTATGCAGCCAGATTATGTGCTTAGCTCCTGATGCAGTAAAGCATCTACAAGTATGCATGTCTTTAAGCATGTGAGTGGTACCATTGACTTCCGCTGGACTACGTACGTGCTTAAAGTTACCCACCTGCTTAAGGCTCCCGAAGGAAATTCAGGAAAGCATCCCTATTCAGGAAAGCATTTGGTTAGCTTCAAGCATGTGCTTAAATTCTCCTCAAGTCAAGGAATGGATTTCAATGCATTGAAATCATTGGAAAAACTCTCATTGACATGGGCTTTGAATGAGGCCCCAACTGGTTCACTAGGGCCTTAGTAAGTTGTGTACCTGATCAACATGAAGCTTTTGTAGTAAAACCCATAACCAGACTAATCTTGCCCAGTATTGGGCTTTGCTGCAAACCTGACAGAGGGACTAGCTTCACAGAGATCTGAAATGCTAGACTGAGTTTTGTCAGCTTGTTGTTGGACAGTCTTGGAGAAGACCCTCTCTTGATTCCCTGCTCATCCTCAGCAGTGAGATATCTTCCATAATAAACACAGCCTGTGGAAAATATGGGGACAGTAATGATTATAAGGAGAGTGCTGGCTGTCCCCAAGAGTCACATGCCCAGTGTACAGCAGGGTCTGGGAACAGTGATTTACCCTGCCCCTGTGGCTACTCACCATTTTGGGGGTTTTGTGGCTTATGTGTGCTTGCCTAGGGTCAGCCAATTAGTGTCAGGTATGTGAATACTGGCCTCCAGGCACTGAGCCTCTACGGTCAAGCCTTGAGTGAAGCTTTCACCCTTCCCTTGACAAATATTATGGAGCATACAGCACGCAGCTATAAGCATAGGAATATTGTCATCGACCAGATCCAGCCTCCCATATAGGTAGCACCAGTAGGCCTTTAAATGGCCAAAAGCACACTCAACAGTCAGCCTGTTGTTGAACTGCTCCTTGCTGCTGTCAAGATTCCTCAGGTATGGCTTCATAAGCCACGGCATTCAGGGATAGACAGGGTCCCCCAGGATCACAATAGGCAAATTGACTTCTCTTATGGTGATCTTCTGACCAAGGAAGAAAATCCCTACTTGCAGCTTCCTGAATAGGCCAGTGTTCTGAAAGATGTGTGTGTCATACATCTTTCCGTACCGGCCTGCATTAATGTCCATGAAATACCCACAGTGATCCAGAAGTGCCTGGAGAACCATACAGAAATACCCCTTCGGATTAATGTACTCAGTGGCTAGGTGGTCTGGTGCCAGAATTGGAATGTGCGTGCCATCTATCGCCCCTTTGCAGTTAGGGAAGCCCATTTGTGCAAAGCTATCCACAATGTCATGCACATTTCCCAGAATCATGGTCTTTCAGAGCATGTTGCGGTTAATGACCCTGCACACTTCCATCAACACACTGACAGTCAACTTTCCCACTCCAGAGTGTTTAGCGACCCATCAGTAGCAGTCTGGAGTAGTCACCTTCCACAGTGCAATCACCACATGCTTCTCCAGTGGTAGCTCAGCTCTGATTCTCATGTCCTTGCACTGCAAGGCTGGGACGAGCTCATCACACAGTCCCATGAATGTGACTTTCCTCATCCAAACATTCTGCAGCCACTGCTCATCATTCCAGATGTGCATGATGATGTGATCCCACCACTCAGTGCTGATTTCCCGAGCCCAAAAGCAACATTCCACAGTGATCAGCACCTCCATGAATGTCACAAGAATCTCATGTCATAGCTACTATTCATGGCAAGATCAATGTTGAACTCCTCTTGCCTTTGTAGTTTAAGGAATAATTCCACTGCTACTTGTGATGTGTTAGTGAGAGTGAGCGTTATATTGGTCAACAGTGTGCGATCCATTCCTGCAGATCGAAAAGGCAGAGCGCACAATACTCAAACTGCTGAAAGATGGCGCCAAATGTGGACGGAAGCACAGGGATTGCTGGGATGCAAAGCAATGCATCATTGGGCATTGGGACGGAACCCACGATGCTCTGTGACCACATCCACCTTCCCACATGTCTTAAGAACAGAAGAGGAAGAGATGCTCTGTGGGATAACAGCCCAGAGTGCACTGTTTTGAATACTGCTGCAAGTGACGCAAGTGTGAACACGCTCTTATGCAGGCAGCTGACAGTGTGAACACAGAACAGCGGTTTTCCTTCAGTGCTCTTTGAGCAGTGCTGTAACTGCCAGCGATGTAAATTTGCCAGTGTAGACATCCTCTGAGTCTCCAGGCAAGGTTAAGCAATTCTCCAGGTGTGGCCTCGTGCAGGTGAGTCATTGAATTGTAGCTCCTTTGCTGGACAATGGTTGTTGATGGGTTGTTTGATGTCCTGCCCGGGCATTGATTACTTTCCTTGCTGTTGCCTCTGGGGAGCTAATATCTGGCTGAATCCCCAACTTACCGTATGTTTTAGTGACAACCATACCACACAATTCTCATAACTTCGTATGCATTAATGAAATACATAAATGGATAGAGAAATGACTTCAGCAGATCATAACCTTTCCCCTGATACCTTACCAGGCATGTAAGATCATGACTGTATAAAAATGAGGAATATGGGGGTTATAGGACACTCCCCCACGGTATAGAATGTCACACTGTGGTGCACTGATAATATGCAAGGAACTGTGGTGGTCACTGAGCACTCAGCAACAATATTTGTACTGGTGCCAGTTAAGCTGAGAGAGAAAATGCCAGCTACTGGAATGCAATATAGAAAATAATGTGTTTTATATATCACTTGCCGTGTTCTGGCACATTAAAGCACTAGATAGTTATTGCCATATATGTATTTTATCTATCAGCAAATGTATCACCTACTATGTCCACATAGTGCTGTGGACATCATTAGAATTTCTGTTGAAAAAGGGACTATTGGCTAGGACAACTGAAGGTGTTTCCTCGTAGCATGCTATTAAAGTTTATTAATTTTTGTAGCCAGGGTAGGGCAATAGTTATATGGGGCCTCTCAATGGTTTCGTAGAGCTATCGAGGAAGGGGGAAGGGAGGAAAAAAGGCCAGGGTGGGGTGTAGAAAATCTTCCTGAATTCATGGAGATGCCAGTTTTTTTCCAATATGTTCTCTGCAGGCTAAAAGTAAAATCTGAAAAAAAATCTTTCCTAAGATCTGACAATACATGAAGAAATGAGGAGATCCTTTTTGTAACTACTGCTTTCTGTGGAGTAGAACTGTAAAATTGAGAAATGATTTCACACCATGCAAAAGTACGAGACTCAGCCCTTAAGTTGTGGGTATCTCCAATAATGATCTCATGGCCTGATCTTTTCCTACTCCTTTTCCACTAGCACTTTCTTTCTATACTCATGTTATGCTTCTGTCCCTTCCCCCCGTCCCCAGTTATCTTTTGTTTCTATTGTTTTCTGTTTTTATTACTTTCATTGTAATTTGTTTGAATGCCGTTAGAAGTGCCCACTAATGGTGTGCCGGGTTTGATACAGCTATGTCAGCATTCAAAGTCAGTGGGATTCATGGATGCCAAATAGTTCTGAAATCATGTCCTAATCATTGCAAGTTGGATTCCTAGCATTTAGTGGATGCTTCTGAAAATTTTCATCAGAATAGCTAGAGATAACAAAGCTCAAGTACAAGTCTTAATGATTCCAGAGCTTGGGGATTTGGGTTCCTGGGATTTGGCTGAGGTCCCTCTCTTGTCAGTAGTATATTGTAATAAAACATACTTAATATATACTATTCAGCTCTCCAAAAAACATATAGGATACATTAAATTGTATTCAATATATATTTCATCACATAATGGAGAATAATTTACAATGCAGTGATGTTTCAGTGCACAAGGAGATAAATCTAAATACAGTTGCACCACTATGGCGCGCACTCTCTCTCTCTCACACACACACACATATTCCTCTCACACTCTCTCTCCCCTGCACTCCCACAAAATTCCTCCTGCTCCCTCCCCCACATGACAAACCCAATGGCATTGAAACAAATGCCACTTAAAGGGATTGTATACTACTCAAAATCTGCTGGTAACTACAGTAATGTACCTAGTAGAGTGCTGGTTAATTCACTAGCATTTTTGAGAAATATGGTAATGGTTAATATTGTGTAGGCTATACTGATTACATTGAATCTGACTCCACACCCTGGATCGGTCTTACTTCAATATATGATGTATGTACAGTAGTTACTTCAGAGGTTAGTGTGATACTCTTTGAATCACAATTGCATTCAAGAGAACTATATGGAAACTTGAATGTATTTTAAATGATGTATGAATGTACCTTGAACTTAGTATTTTAGAATGTAACTCTTCAGACTATATAAATACAAATTATGAGCCTGAAGCCTGCAAACCCTTAATACTAGGTGAAATTCATCCCTGTGCAGAGGGCCAGCAGAATGTCTATGTGCCACTAAATCCTATACTGATAGCTAAAATGATGCATAGGCCTGATGCTGAATTTCTGCGTGCTGGTGAATTTCATCCTTAGGTGAATTGCCTTCATTTTTTGTGGGCTAGTCTTGTGGGTATGTTCCCTGACTTTCTACAGTTTAATGCTCAATTTACTGCCAAGTTAGAAAAGGCTTAGCAAAAAATACAGCTGGTTAAATGGCCAATTTAAGTACATTTGATTTACCTGCAAAATGTTTCACTTTGCTTCAATATAAATAACATTGAAGTAAGTGAGAGAACAGAGAAAACATTTGACATATTAAAAATATTTAACAAAAGAGAAAGTTGTGGATCTTATTTACTCTTCTGAATTACACTTTCTCTCAAATGAATGTGATGCTATAAAAAACAGAGAGCCTGAAACAGGTATAACATGGACAGTAATAATGCAAGCTTCTCACTCTCCCCTGCCTATAGGCTTACAGCCTGAGCAAGTAGAATCACCTCTGGGAATGAGAGACAATTTCAATTTTCTATCTATACATTTTTGACATTTGGCTTCTCCAATACGATTGTGAATGAAGGTGCCAGTTATAATGGTGGTTTGTGTGAGGTCATTTTGCAACGTTTTGGTTTGTGATTCAAATTTTCTTTTCTGGATCCCAGTTCTTTTTATAACTGGCAGTGAAATGTTAACATGTCACTTCATTGTCTTTTCCTTTGAGCTTGTACTGGGTTCTTAGAAATTGTCTACAAAGACGATGAGCATTGAATCAGTTTCCACTTAGCTTAAATTGTAGAGTCTGCACATATCTCTTCTAAACTTTATTATGCTGTAGCTGACTAAACATTTTATTCAAATAACTTGCCTTTTTTAAAAAAAAGATGAGTTCATTTTCAAACATTGCTCTATAACTTTGTAGAAACAGATTTAGACAGACTCATCAAGTCTGTTGATCGTTATTTAGCAAACCTCCCTGGGGTTAGGGTGTAAACTACCCACTGAAAGTAATCAGCAAGGTCTCTAGTCAATCTAATTACTTTATTCTGCCTCTCAGCAGATGACAGAAAGAAGAATTGGAGAAAGAGAGTTTGCAGTTCAGATGCCATTTTGTATGCATTTATTAGAATGGCAGAAAAATAAATACCATAAAGATGCAGGAAAGTGTTTTGAACTTTAAAAATTCCAACCATTCATCTTGGACTTTGATTCTTGCTTTAATTATCTTAGAGATTTTATGGTAGTATTTCCCAGCAGAATTAAATTCTCTGACCAAGTCCACATAAATGACAAAGACAGCAATTCTACCTGCAGTCTTTTATGAGTGATAATAAGGAAGATAGTCACATAATTTAGATCAAGAGATTTAGGGCCAGATTTTCAGCCTTTTATTTACATTGGTGAGGAGTTTTTATTCAAGTAGCCCAGTGGCTTCAGATGAGTAATTTCTTACTAGGGTGTGTAAGAGGTTCATAATCTGTCTCCAACTAATTTATGACCAAAAAGAAATTATAAAATGTAATCACCCAGTTACTGAGCTGTCATAGTGTGGGGTCTGGTGTTAGAATATGAATGGGACAGAACAGAATTCCATAAACCCTCATTCTCTTACCAAGCATATTAGATCTTTCACCTTTGATTAGTCCTGCTAATTTTAAAGGGACTGAGCTTAATAGTGTTTGTATGATTGCACCTTATAGTGTAGTATAAATTGGGACCACATTCTGAAGCCCTTACATTGAGTAGTACATTACTTCACAGTTGAGCCCCTTTGTTTGCCTGGGACTATTTACAGAATAAAATGCTACACTATTGGTAGCAGTGTTCAAATCTGATCCTACCGGGGCCCAGAGACTTTGATAACAGATTCTTTAATATATTGAAAAAATAAATTATATTAATAAACATGTTCAAACTTTAAAACATTAAATAAAATTAACTATTTCCCTACAGTGTTGGAAACACAAATGTATTAGCACTATGGTAGCACAGAAAAACTATTGATTAAAACTGGCTATTAATAAAAGTGCACATTTGAAAATGGATTAGACTAGTGACAAGTCTACTTTCACTATTCAAGCTGAGTGAAGTGAAAAAAATAAACAAAAAGCATACATTACGTGGTGAAAAAAGTACATTCAATAAAAAAGGGGATAGGAGTAAAGTTTAATCATCTGAATTGCTTCAATAATAAAGATAAAATTGCTTTGAAAATATGCTTTGTTTGAAAAACAAGTTTGCAAGTATAGATGTGCATACCTAACTCGAGAGCTCACAAATTCCCAATTATTAGGTACCTGTCTAATATATGCATGCATAAGTTAAACATTTGAGAATGTGTATATCTAACTTTGAAGGTCTGGTTATGTGTTCTTCTATAAATTCCCAGCCTGTCTATGAACATTCAGCATTTTCATCCAAACGTTAGGTGCACACAAAAAGAATTGATGTAGTTTTTCTCAGTTAACTTTAAAAATAACACGTAAGATTCGTATCTTGACAATTCTGGCATCATAAGCAGGTGGGGGAGGAGGGAATAAGGAGCATTTTCTGGCTTGCTGGGTGAAGGGATATATCTCTTTAAGGATGTGGAAGTGAGAGAGGCACAAAAACAGCTACAAAAGCAGAGTGGGTCAGTATTGCAATGCTGACTCATACCCCAGGGACCAGATGGTCAGAGGAGTTGAGAAGGAATTTTTCCTTCACCACCAGATTGGCCAAGATGGAGTGGCTGGGGGGGGGGAGGGGACATCTTCCCCACAGTGGGTTCAGGGTGGGGGTGGGGGGTTGTTACGGTGAGTAGGGTAGAGCATAAGGCTATGATGTCACGACTCATTCTGTAGTTGTGGGGCCGATGTCCAGCGCAGGCACACTTTAGGGAAGGGGCACAGTGACCAGATAATGGCCTGTTAAAGGAGTAGAACAGGCGGGAGGGGTGGTTCAAAGTGCCTGTGACTGGTGTGGCATGGAGCCTGCTGTCCCCCTTCCTTTATAGCCCACCTTACCCCGCATTTGAGGTGGGGGGATAAGGTCCAGAAGTGCTGGGGACCAATGGGAAAAAGGGGGCTGGCTGAAGCCCCCAGGTAGATATTGAAATGAACATAGAGTTACCTGAGCTGTACACTTTTATCTGCCAAGTAGTCTCAGACATCTAATAATAAAATTGCAGCCTGATTAAACCATATCCAGTGTCTTTTGTTCTTCTAGTGTAGCCAGACAATATCCCGTAGGATACGGTATGTGTTTGATAGGCCAGATGCTGTTATAACAAGTAGTGAACTACACACATTTTCTCTAATACTTTTGATGTAGTATTTATTGTGAATAATGGTGTAATAGCATGAAAATGAAGATGATTTTTTAAAAAAATTAACAGGATGATGACAATATACAGAGAGGCCTTTCAAGGAGAAGGGAAAAGCCATAAATATGTCTATAGTGTGGTGTCCTGTGCCTAGGTTATAACTTATAAATCAAAATGTATAGAGAGTAAAACAATTCTAAAATGTCACTTCAGTGAAATAGATCTAGGCAACAGTGCTTGGAACTTCAGGAGCTTATAATGTACATATTCCTAAAAGGTCAGTGCTATAAAATTTTGTGTTATTCAGTGTTATATAGCTATCACTCTCAAAATCTGCATTGCTGCATGTGATTTAGGCAATGGTTATATTTTCCTTTCTTGGTCTGGATTTTGTACCTCTTACTCACATTCAGTATTACCTCACTTCACCATAGCCCACTGATTAATCATAACTGAGGGTGCCAGATTCTCTCCACTCCCATTCCCCTAGTTTAAAAACAAAATATTTTGTGTGTTTTTTCCAAGTTCCAGCTTTTTTCTTTCTAATATGGGTAGAATGCCATTGCTGGACTTTTCACACATACAAGGAACTGCAACCATTATCTCCCCAGTCCTCGCATAACTTTACTAGCTTCCCGTTCATTTTAGGATTTAGTTCAATTTTGTCTTACCTTGTTTTTAAACCCCTCTGTGGATGTGCTCTCACCTCATTCTCTGGTCCTAGTTAGGATTATTACTTAGTATCTGTTTAGCACTAACAACAAATACCTCTCTCCACTACCCTCCCCAGTGTTTTCCCCAGAAACTGAAATTGCGGGGTGTGTGTGTGTGTGTGAAGGCCGATGAGGGCGTTGACCTTGAGAGCAAAGGTGAGCTGTATGGCACCATAGTAAAAACTGAAAAATATTTATTAGATTTAACTCATGTTTTAAAATTATCACACAAATTAAAGTTGGTTACTCAAGCCTACTATGAAGCACTACATCTACACTCCTCTTGGTTTCTTGTTGTAATTTTGCACTCTTTGGTGTCGTCTTGTGTGTCAATTACTTCCAGTCCTTCATGAGATGCTCATGATCAGGTAGAAGGAGACTTCTTTCAGAACACAAAACTATATTCAATAAGGAAAAAATATGTTCAACTGTAGTTGTTGTGACTGGGATTAGCAAGAGATGAATTCCTACTTTCATCCCAGGAAACACAGCACAAAGATTGGGTCAAACCACTAGTGATGATAAAGAAGTTGAAGTTAAATCTTCATTCGTTCATTGTATTGTATTCCACTCTATGTTCAAAATTCTCTGTTCTGTCCTAATCACATAGCAGCCCCATGGCTGGTAGTGCCTCACTCCACTCAACCGTAGATGTTTTATGAGACAGGCATCTATAAAAGCTACATGGAGGTGGAGCAGAATCCAGGAATCTCTATTGTAGATTTGTAAGAATCAAGTCTGTGTACTTTTTCAGCTGGCTTAACAAACACTTTTTTCCTCTTCATCTATGGAGTCAATATAAGTATCTTTATTAGTCAACTTCTGGACTGAAGTCTTTGCTTTTTCCAGTACATTTTTAATGGATATCTCTGATTGATCCAAGGATAGCTTCTATTGCCGGACACAGATCTATTACTGTGGTATCAGATGCATGGATGACATTGTTTAATGACCCAAGTGGTTTTAACAGTAGACTTACAAGAGAGAGAATGGCAATAGTCTTCTCTGAACTTAATAATAAAAGTAGTCCACCAGCCTCACTACTTAGATCTGTCCTATCTTGGTGGATACTTTCCAAAGCCAGTAATAGCGGTTGCAGTAATTTTAAGACAACTGCCAAGAAGCACTCATGAGAAAGCCAGCAGGTTTTCCCAGGTTGGACTCATTTGAACTTAAATCTTCTATTTGTTTCCAAAATGTTGAGTCCTTTTGGACTCTTGCTGAAAAAAAGAGAATAAAAAAGCCATTAAATTTGTGGCTTTTTAATGTCTTTTTTGAAGATTCTGCAGCTTATACTAGTGCTAGCTGGAGTAGATGGCTTCTACATTGTGTATAGGAAAGATCAGGATTACATTTTTCTTTGAGCAAAGCTTGTACTCCACTATGTCTTCCAGAGAAGTTTGTAGTTCCATCAAATGCATAAGCAGCCATCTGTTTGGAGTTAAATTTACAAGTATTTAACTCTTCTGAGTTGTCACAGATACAGCTGATGTGTCTTCTATAACCTGAACATCTAGAATGCATCTACTGTCCTCCAAAAGACATCAAGATAACATACACAATGACTTAATACTTGATGCCTGTTTGCATTGGTGCATTCGTTGGCTACGTATGCACATATTTTGAATATGGTGAGAAAATTCTTTACTTTTTCAACTCCTGAATCTTTCACTGTTGCACCACATGTTTCAAGAGAGTCAGCTGATTCTTTTGCAGAAAGATAGTGAGCATTTGCTAGTCTTGTTCAGAACCAATGTCCAGCTTCAGGATTAACAAGTGACAATGCACTTAACATAGGCCTCTAGTTTGTAGTGTGTGGTATCTCTTGCTTAAAAAGAAAGTATGATGCAATAGCCATTATGGTTCACATAAACTGAGTTATCTCCCCAACATTCTTAACAGCCTCACTAAGTTCTTCTAAAATTGGCTTTGACAGTGACTGGCTTATAAGGCTTTCTGCATGTTGATGCAGTCCAGAGTAGGGTTACCATATTTTGCCAATCAAAAAAGAGGACGAGGGGTGTGGGCTAGCCCCGCCCCCCTCAGAATCTCCAATTCTCCCCGTTTCCCTCTGACTGCCCCCCTAGAACACCTGATCCATCTAGCCCCCCACTCTCTGTCCCTTGACTGCCCCCTCCAGAAATTCTCTGCCCCTTCTCTAACCCCTGCCCCCTCCCCCTTACCGTGCAGCTCAAAAAAGCATGTGGGGTCCTCTCTCAGCCCGACACTGCCACACTCTGCAGCTCAGCTCACAGCTGGTCCCACGTGCTCCGCAGCAGGGGAGTGAGCAGCAGAGTCCAGCAGCTCTGAGAATGCAGAGGGGAGCGGGAAGCAGCGGGAGGGGAGCAACAGCTGCCGGAAGCTGCGGGAGAGACAGGGAGAGTCCAGAGGCTTTGACTGCAGGAGCCCAACGCTGCTGCGCTCTGCACTGGCGGGAATCCCGGACATTTTTAGACTTTTACAAATTCCCCCTGGATGCTATTTTTATCTAAAAAAGCCATACATGTCTGGTAAAATCCGGACGAATGGTAACCTTAGTCCAGAGGCATGGTGATTTGCAGCCTTTTCATATAGATTGTCAGTATTGGCTTAGCTGAACAGTCTGGCAAACCAAGCTCCACCACTTTTACTATATAAATCCATGACATGCCTGCATCTTAAATACTACATGTAGTTTTGGTCACACCATCTCAAAAAAGATATATTGGAATTGGAAAAAGTACAGAGAAGGGCAGCAAAAATGATTAGAGGTATGGAACAGATTCCGTATGAGGAGAGAATAAAAAAATGAATGCACTGACATTGTCCCAAAAAACAAAAGCTGTATAAGGAAGCTAGTCTGTGTTCACACTTTTCAAATCTATTATACTTTTTCAGATGCATGTATTTTATCGTACATTTTATATGCTTTAAATGTGTATTAATGTTTCATTTTAAATTCAGATTCCCAAACAATCACTAAATTTCCAACATTGGATATAATTATTTCACAAAACTTGGAGGGGTGGGGGTGTTGGGAAAATTCAGAGGGGGTGTAGGGAAATCCCTCACCTTCCTAGTTTCTTCTATTCATCTGCAGTAGCTGTAAATGTTATGATGTAAATGTTATCATGTAAATGTTATGATTTTATCCTTTCTGTACTACACTGTTACATTTCTAAGGCAGTCAGTCTGGATACAGAGGCAGCTTCCATTTTGTGAGGCAGAGTTAAGGCATCTTTTACAGAGGAGTCACACTCTCTGCTCTTTTATTCCATTTGTTCAGTTTGGGATTTCCTTTAGTTTAATCTAAGGACTTGATCTTGCAAACTGCTGAGCACTCTGGCCCTAAATCCATCCAAGCACGTAAGCACATTCAGCCTGTTCTGCTGGATAAAGGCCAGAATACTGAACACCCTAAGTGATCAAACCCTAACACTGACAGTCTGTGGCTGTGGTTTGGCTGTGTCTTCACCAGGAAAATGGGAGTGTTCTCATCTTGAATTAGCTAACATGAGTTAACTAACGTGAGGTAAAATTCTGGCAAAGACGAGGCAGGTTTTACTTTTCACATGAGTTAGCAGGTTGAGTTAAATACTCAGTAAGGCATAAATAATACTAGCAATATTCGTCTCTATGTCATTTCATGCAATTTTGCTATTCTTGATGTGAGAGCCTCGTTCATGGCAGAAAATCAACTTGGAATATCCTTCTTATATAAATCTGCCTCAGCAGCTTTCCATCTCTCTTCACCTCTCATCTCAAAGCATATTTCACTTAAGTATTGTTTGATTTATTTCTCAATCTCATGTCTCTTGATGGTATTAAGTAAACAATAAAAAATAATATAATTTAAGTCTGAAGTTTTTTGGGATGAAATTTGAGAACTGTATGATTGGGCCTTAACATTATTTTATACAAGGCCTAATACATTGTTACCTGCAAGAACTTGCATGTGGAAGGCTGCTTCATTCATAACATTGCAGTATGCCCTAATTGTTCAGCACAGTTTTTACTTAGGCAACTTAGTCAAGCTACTTTAAAAAAGCATTTTAATTTCACTGAGAGTAATCATTATTCTTGTTAAATAGTTTCTAGTTTAAAATACTTTTAGATGATTATTCACATCATTATTTTTCATTAACCAAGCAGTTTCTTGTGTCAAAAAGTCATTCACATTTAGGTTCACTGTGAAGATTTTTTAAAAAAATGCTGACATGAATAGTTGATGAAATGACATTTAAGATTAAAGAAAAAACATTCTGAGTATTTGAAAGAGAGGAAATTAATTGAAAATCAGTTGGAAACAGACAACAAATGAAAAACAACATGTTGAAATACAAGGTGGGTGAGGTAATATCTTTTATTGGACCAGCTTCTGTTGGTGAAAGAGACAAGCTTTTGAGCTATGCAGAGCTCATAGAAACAGAGCTGGAAGGGACCTTGAGAGGTCATCTAGTCCAGTCCCCTACATTTAAGGAGGACTGGGTATTATCATTTTCAGGTGTGATGAAATACAGTATTTCTGATTTGGAAGCTGCTGTACCTAATGGGTATAAATAATATCTTTTCCTCATAAGGTATTGCAATGCTTACTTAGTTAATGTTTGAAAAGCACTTTGAAATCTTCAGGCAAAAGGCGCCATGTAATTAATTATTATTATTATTATTATTAATAGTAATACGTTGCAATTTAAGAGATTATAAATAATGTCTGAGAGTATCATCCATGCAATCAATGGGAATTAAACCAGTGAATCAACACATATTTGAGTCTTTACAGAATATGACACTGGTATCAATTTAAGTTGCACACAAATATGACTACATTTGTCTGGATAAACTAATATTCATTAATACATTTTGTCTTTTTCTGTAAAAATGAAGGGTTGCATGAAAGGAACACCATATCTGGTTTTCTTCGATAACACAAAGTCTTTTCTCATTTGTAAATTTTCCTTGTAAAGAAATAATATTTGGAAGCTCCTGCTTAATTTAATTCCCATGTGCATCTGTTTGCAGATTTTAACCGTCTGATTTGACACAGAAGACATCATTCTGCCTAGTACAAATGCATTATGATTTATGAGAAAACCTTTCAAAAATGGTATTTTTTTCCATTTGCATTTCTGTACATCATGGGATATTTTTTTTATGTTCTGTGGATTTTCAATAATCAAACAGCTTTTGACATGACAAAACACCTTTTATCTCACATTTGTGGAATGTAGTATAGTAATTTATTTGCAAAAATATCATTAATAGTCATTTCTTGATTGAATCAATTATGAAATCTCATCTTGTGTATCCTGAGCGAGTGCGGGTCTTTTCTTTTTTAGATAATATCTGCAATTACAAATGCTGAATTTAGTAAGCACTTATTTGTCAATTATCTCATTAATTTATTTATTTACCTTTCCCAAAGCATTCTTTACAGAGGTAGTAGTTTCTGAACACAGACCAGACAGTTAGTGATTTTTTTAGATCATAGTGTATCTCATATTGCTTGCCTCTTTGTGCAACTGCCAAGCTTTCTTGCATAATTTTCTTGACAAATTGCTTACTCATTAATATTTCAGTCCCACCCTTACCAACCCATAGAAGCTGCATGTGCCAGGCAGGGAAATACAGTTCCTTCTGGAAGAACATTCTAATCTTTTCTTTTAATACATTGTCAGAACCTATGACAGATAAAGAGGGCTGGTACTGTTCAAACTAAAGATGGTTTCTTTTTACATATGTGATTGTATGTTTGCTAACTGGGAGATACTGTACCTTGACAGCAGCAGTAGCATCTTTGCTGCAAACATTTACATGTTCTGTGCTGCTGCTACTCTGAAGCCTGTTAGACTGTTCGATTCTAAAATAAAATCCATAGAGAAATGTTTGTCTTTTTTTTTATTGGTTGTTAAAAAACACATAGTCCTAGTAAATGCTCGGTACATTCACAGATTTTCAGTATTTCCATAATCAGAGATGGAAAAAGGAGCAGTGTTGGAGTGGGGTAAAGTTAGAAAGTTGAGATCAGAGATGCATTAACACTAGTGCTGAGGTTTGGGTCAACGGTGAGATTTTGGTTCAAAATGGCAGGAAGTGCAGGAGATCAACTGATACGAGAATTCTGCCATCTTGAATTGTACAGTTCACCCACTGGGCTACAGTTGGGCTTAAATCTGACAATGAATGGGTATTCTAATGAGGTTTTTGATTGCATCCCTGTTTTAAATCCCAATAGGAGCCAAAACTGAAGGGGCAGGTCCAAATTCTGGGATTTGAAATTAGACCTTCCTTGAAATTCAGATACAACATTTCAGTTTTGGCTCAACTCCTATTTCTAAGAATTGTGTATTATGAAAATAATGTTGGCATGTTTGTGGTTAAAGCCTGGGTGTATAGGATAGTGGGGCAGAGCCATCTGTGAGTTAGTTAATTCCCCATCATCATAGAGAAAACAGGCAATTGAGTGAGTTGGGAGGGAATTGAGAGAGACTACGAGCTGAGAGTGAGTTGGGAGGCTATTGGGAGAGAGCAGGAGCTAATAGAAAAGCAGGGGACATTTCTCCAGGTTCCTGTCAGACTTGATAAATAAGTGCAAAGCTGCATCTCTACTTTGTCCCAGCTGAATTAAGCTGCACTTTAGGTTTGTTTGGGGCCAGGGTACAACCCATCCCAGGGGGACCCAGGGTTGTGTGGCACCTCACCACCATGTGTTCTTAGCCTTGTCTGTGTCTGCTGTGAATGAGCTCCTTGCAGTCAGCAGCCTCTGGTAACACAAACATTGCCCTCCAGGGCTCCGCAGGCCTTGCTGTCTCTGTACAGGTGGGTGATAGGCATGCACCAACCCCTGAATCCTATGAGTGTCCCTCTGCAGTGTGTACCCCTATTCCATTGAGCACTCACAAAACTCCTACATCCACTGTTCCCAAAGGACTAGTATGTACCAGCTGCAAGAGACAACTTAGGATCACCTCTTTGGTTAGCACCACAGCACTTAGATATATTTATAGTGAAAGCAAGGATACTTGTATTAGCAAAGAACAGAGATTCAAGTGTTAATGGGAATATTGGAAACAAATGGTTACATATAAAAGAAAATTGTAGCACAGTTTCTATTGACTAGACTAAACTAAAAAGTTATCCTCTGTCTAAAGAAGCTAATCTCACTCAAAAATCTCTCCAGCATTTTCAGCAAGTCTGGCTGAGACCCTTCTTTAATGAATCAAACTCTGTTTACTTCCTAGGTGAAGGATGCCAGAATGACCTCTTTGTTCCCCAAATATACCAGAACTGACCTTTAATCTGCACTTCAAGATAGGCTCCTCATCACCCCCACTGTTTTTCTCTCTTTGTTTTTCTCTGAAGTTTTCACAATACTTCATTAGCATTCGGTTCAGAGTTGGGAGTGGAGGCCTATTTTGAACCATACAATACATAATTAATATATAAACAGATGAATAGGTAAACATTTTGTGTCTAAAAGAAAAACTGTTTTTCACTTTTCCTCGTGACTGGTTCCTATACACAGACTTTAACATAATTTTTATTCTATATACCAGGAATGGTCAAACTTACTGACCCTCCAAGTCATGTATGACAATCTTCAGAAGTTTGAAAGCCAGGGCGCGTCTGCTGGGGCTCGGGGCTTCAGCCCTGCTCCTGTTGAAGCCTTGAGCCCCAGTAGATGTGCCTTGCGGGGCTGAAGCCCCAAGATTCCCCTCCCTGCTAAGCAGAAGCTTCTACCCGACCACCCCACTTCAAGGCAGAGCTCTCGAGCTCACCTCCCTCAAGTCTGTTATGTGGAGAATGAGGGACATGGGGAGCTCCACATGCCACACACTAACTGTAAAAGAGCCTCATGCAGCTCACAAGCCATGGTTTGGGCACCCCATATATGTACATAACTCCTTACATATCCGTACTTGTTTTTTGCAGTGATATCAGTTACCAGAATGACACTGGCTTTTATTTGAGACTTCACATGACACTCACTTAGAATGTATGTGCCAGACCCAGGGGGATTCCTGTAACTCATCTGCATCCCTTATGGCCTTTGCCACTTGGTATCAAGAGATCTCTGGGTCACACTGGGCTAGAATATTTTTCACATTTCAGATTTTGTGGTAAATTGCACTTCCCAGGTCTATGAATTTTATTCAAGCAGGTGAATCCTTTATGGATTAAACCCCCATAAACCAGCCTGCCACAGTACCTCTGATTTGGAAAAAGACCTCAGTATAATTGAAAAATAATGTTGTATTAATGTCATTTCAGTAAATGGGCCAAAGGCGTTACTGTAATTCCACCCAACCTGTCAACACCCAACATTAATCAGTGTTAAACAGGGCCCTGGGGTTTGCTGTATAGATAGCTCAGCCTGCTTAGTATCATTGCGAACACATTATTAAACATCCTTTTAACTTTTTATTAAAGATAAAGAAAAGAAGGAAAATACAGTTAAAACATTTGAAAAGTAAAGTATTAAATAAGGCTTTGACTTTAACAACATCCCTTGTTCCCGTTCCCCTTAGATGGGGAGAGATTTTACAAGCAAAACCCCATTGTTTGACCGTCTCTTAGATGGTATTAAAGATGGCAATAACTGTCCTTTTGAGGAAAAGAGAAGTTAGTTGAGATGGACTAGAGCTGTTACTCTCATTGTAAAAGTCTGATCCTATTTTATTCCATGTGGTGGTTGGAATTCAACTGGAGCTGGTTGCTGATAATGTTATCTGGGACTCACTTTCTGCTCTGATCTGATCAGAGCATCTCTCAGAATTGGGATGATGAAGGCTCTGGGTCCCAGGAGATGATGGGGGTGGCAGGCCTGATGGCAAAGCTTGCTTCAGTTGCCTCTGTCTGTTCTTTCCTGTTTCATCATCCAAAGTGTCTTTCTTTAAGGACCCAAAAAGGAGTGATAGATGGAATAGCCCATCCTCTCATTACTTTGTCCACCAATGAGGTCTTGTATCTGAAGTATCAATTTTTGGTTCATTAATTTCCAGTTCCACAACAACTGTTTTTACCAAGCAGGATTTTAACATAGTCCTTGAACCATATCTGTAGTCGCTTTTGTTTAGACTAATTCTGCCTCTCTTTTTCGTACCTTTTTCCCATCAACATTTGTTGTTACAAGTTTTATGATATGATATATGTACTTTCACATACTTTTAACAATTGAAGCTTAGAGTAAATTTGTAGGCCTAATTATCACAATAGAACTGAGACTCAACATATTTGCAAGGCTAAGACAGGCTTTATGGGGCATTTATGATACCTCTATCCTCCTTTTGTCATCCTCTCCTGTCCATTATAAATTTAATAATGTAATAAGGATTTTTTAAAAATTTGATTGTATCTCTCTCTCCCCAGTTCTTTTCTTCTTAGGTCTCAATCCTGCAAATTGATCATGAGGGAAAATCCCTATGCCTGAATAGAGTTCCATTGACATGTCATTTTATAAGATGTGGCCTTAAATTGTAAACTCTTAAGTCAAAGAGTGTGTCTTTTTTTTTGTATTTTTTACAGTACCTAGCAGAATGGGGTTCTTATTGTGATATCTTAGTTGCTACTGAAATAGAAATAACAACAATAATTATTAAAAATTATTTATATCTGTGTAGATAGTTCCAAACAAGGAGAATGATTTTCCATAAAATAAAATATAGTGTTAAAGCCTTGAAGATTTTACAGTCTAATAATACAGTATTCCACTTTAATCATCCAGCACTCTGCAGAATTGCTAATTTGTGCTATAGTATTTTGGACCATTACTGTGGAATTCACAGGCACCGACTTTCCAAAGTGCCGGGGGGTTCTTGATCCCCAGCACTATCCCAGGTCCCACCCCAACTCTACCCCTTCCCCTAAGACCCTACCCCACCCCCACCTCTTTCTGCCCCTGCTCCGCCCCCACCCTGCCTCTTCCCGTCTGAGTATGCCTCATCTTTGCTGTTCCCTCTGAGCCTCTTGCATGTCACAAAACAGCTGTTCACGGTGGGTGGAAGGAGCTGGGGTCGGGGGGAGGTGATAGAGGGGTTGCTAGTGAGTGCTCAGCACCTACCATTTTTACCTTGTGGGTGCTCCAGCCGCAGACCCACCCACGGAGTCGGCACCTATCGTGGAATTCATCAGTGCTTTTTTATTTACTCTCTGTCTATTGTCCCTTGCATTTTTAATGCCCACCTAAACTTGTGTTTAAGTACTGACTTCCAACAAATTCAACTTTTTTTCTACTTCTTTTTTTCAATTAAAGCTAGGTGGGCAGTTATGTGACTTATGTCTGTAAGAATGACATATTTAAGCAGTGAAATTAAGGAAATATACCATCTAATTTCTAAATAAAGTAAATTAATTTTTATCCATATAAATGCTTCACATTGTAAACTTACTCTTTGTGCTTAACAAATACATCAGGATAACATAGGTGAATTTCAGATGTCAAGAAAATGTGACTGAAAAGATAATTTTTCAGGTAGACTTTATGGCCACTTCAGCTGCATATTTACTAAATAACAGTTCAGATCTGAAGAACATTTAATTAAAGAAAGCAAACTAGATATAGTTTGGATTAAGAGTGCTGAAGAGAATAATAATAAGGTACTAGAAAGCCAATGCTCCCCCAGCAGACAAGGAATGAAGGGCTAGCCTTGTTCAGAATGTGTCTCTTGAAAGAGAGATGTATCAAAAGCAGGACACAGGAGATGTATCTGAGAACCTTTAGTAACCATTTATGAATCATCTTGTGGGATCTGAGATCAGCATGTGAGAATATGTGATACTGTTATGTATGTTGAGACTATAGCTATATAGTAAAGATTTAACATTAAAATATGCACTTCACTTTCAACCATTTCTGAGTTTTGGGATTGATATTTCTGATATTCAGATAATTCAAAATCAGATGGTTTTTACTTAAATCACGTAGGTGCTCTTGAAAGTCCCCTCTAATGCTTCAAACTTGGAATGGAGCCAGTCTTCAATGAAGAACAGTCTCTATTTAGTTTAGGGCAAGGGTTCCCAAACTTGTTCCGTGGACTGGCCAGCTTCTGGCTGGCCGCAGGATGTTTTGTTTACCTGAGTGGCCGTGGGTTCAGTCGCTCACAGCTCCCACTGGCCACGGTTTGCCATTCCCAGCCAGTGGGAGTGGTAGGAGGCGGTGGCCTGGTCCGCGCTGTTTCCTGCAGCTCCCATTGGCCAGGAATGGCGAACTGCAGCCAGTAGGCATTGCAAGCGGCTGAACCTACGGCCACTTGGGTAAACAAAATATCTTGCGGCCAGCCAGGGGTTACCGGGGCCAAGCAACGAAACAAGTTTGGGAACCCCTGGTTTAGGGAAAAAAATCAAGGAATTATTTCCATTTTAAGCTAAATAAAATTGTTTACTGTGCATGTGGGGTAAGAGGTTTTCCTTAACAGTTTAACCTGTTTAAGAGAACATCTAAGCCAGTTTCAGCATTAATGCTCTACAATTCTGAATCTGAGCATTCTGTACATCTATTTCAAATATTGCATCAGGAGGAGATCTGAAGATTTTGGGGCCTTTCTACTGGGGCCTAAATTTTTAAATTTCACAGACTATAGGGCTTGGTGCCTTTATTCTGTTGTAATGGGTGCTGGAGTATGGACTATTTGAATTGGTGGCCATCTGCTGGTTGACTTCTGATGCTGTTTGAAAGGTGATTGTTTCTGCCTGTGCCCCCTTAGCCCTCTGTTTTAAACTTGACACTCTCTAAATGGTACAACAAATTAGATGTGACTGTCTAGTTTGATGATCACAAATTCCAGTGTACAGGCACTCCACTTTCCCAGCTGCTAAAGCGTATTTTATTTAGCTCATGTAATTCATTTAGAACCAAAGAGTGTCAATATTTGAATTGTAGATTTAATGCAGCTAGAGTTATAACAGAATTATAGAACTTGTAGAATTTTTGATCATGCTGGACATGAATTTTAATTCACCTGAAACATGTGAGAAGCTTTAATTTATGGATAAACTGAAACACCTAAATGATGTGAATAACCGGTGGACTGTAGCTGTCTTAGGTATGCTTGGTGGATAGCATCAGGAATGAAATAATGAAACCTGCAATATAATCCAGTATGATATGAAGAGGACGCTAGAATTCTCATCAGTTATATTATCCTACCTGAAATTATATGGAGTTTGCACTTCTTAGTTTAACATTTTAATAAACTACTATTGGTTCCCTGCAGTGCTCTTGCAGAACAATTTTCTGTTTTCCCAGGAGATGCTGCACGATAGGGTTTGACCTCACATCAGTTGAGGAGGATGGTGGTGGAGGAAAGCGTGATTGAAATACATGGGCCGCTTTCTCTGTGCCTCTCAATGTTGATGTGTGTAAAACAAGACATAAAAATTCTAAACTTTGCTAAGAAATTGGATAGGATAACTGGATTAGTTACAAGAAATGGTTTGATCATTAACTTCTATTCCAAACTTTAAACAGTTCTTACACATAACAGCAAGGAGAAATATGATGGTTAATAACTTTATCCAAGAAAAATTTTTATAATTTTCCTCTTTCAATATTGCAAGCCTCCAAATGTTTTCAGTAGTATCATCATGATTAATGTGGCACTATTAGAAAACAGACAACAACTAACTTACCGCATCTTGTTTTGGTTACAGAAACTACAAAAAGGAGGGTTTGTGAATGTTCCTTACAATTTATGTCTGCAAGACTATACGTAGGCCGTTAAGTAGATGAACTCTGAGTATGTAAAAAATTTAAAAGTCTTTTTTAAAAATCATTTTAGCCTGCCTTCTTCCCAGGATTTTAATACAAAATTTTGAAGGGCCATGGGAAATGTTAGATATTCTCAGCAGGATCTGAGGATGCTCACCACCTGATAAGATTGGAGCCTAAGTGTGTGCATGACATACAGTTTATTTCAAAAGTCTTTGTTGTATAACAAATGTGATGTTTTGGAGGCCTGTTTAGAACACAGACATCTTGTTAAACTCCAAAACACAAGAACATTCAAACCGCTAATATTATGTCACAAGAGACCACTTCCATGGGTGTCCTATTGTAACCAATGGGGAAAAAATACAGACGTGGTCCTGGCTAAAATAGTGATAATTGCTGCTATATGCCTGCACAGTTTTCAAAACTAAAATGCAGGGCTTTGCTAAATTGCTAAGCAGACTGGTAAATGTCCAATTTTAGCTACCTAACATATGTTATAATTTTTGTTTAGCGTATGCTGTGTTAGTGGAACTCCCCTCCCCACACATACTGTACACAAAAACTGTCAGATCACAAGATGGTGGCAATCCAACTTTTCTAATATTTTCCATGGCACTTCAGAATTTTTCATTAATTAATTATTCTTGGACAGGAGGCAGGATAAAAGAGCTTTAAAGATTTTTGGTTTAAAAGCTTTCATGTACTCAGAGCTTACATACTTACTGGCTCATCTGTATTCCTTTAGCCACAAGCTGTAAGACAGGTCATCCAGGGTGTGAGGTCAAAGGGAGCTCTAAGGGACTGGGGCATTGGTGATCTGACCAAGTGGTCACAGCTGGGCTAGTGTCTACAAGCCATGGACAGCCACAAGGCTCTAGTCAACGAGCAGGGATAAGAATAATCGTTAGATCTGGGATTGATAAACAAGAGTCACAATCAGACTGAGTGTGACAAGGTAGAGTAGGCCTTGAGGCCCCCTGCCTTGTGGCCCTGCCACACCCCACCCCAGAACAGAGCAGAGAGATCCTCCAAGCTATCTGGAGTTGCTGTGTGGGAAGCAGCCAATCAGGGCCCAGTAGGTCAGTATAAGAAGAACTGCAGGGCCAAAGTGAGTTCAGTTCCTTGTTAGAGCTGGAAGAGCGTGGATGGAGTGTGACTGGCTGGGAGAGCTGCAGGACCTTGGACAAGGTAGTGATGCCGGAAGTCAGGAGATCAAGAAGGAGCCCTGAGCTGGTTGTGGAGACTCTATCAGGACAATGCCCTGAGATAAGCGAGAAGATAGCACAGGGCCATGGGGAAGTGGCCCAGGGAATTGGAGCAGCAACATGACTTAGATAAAGGGACACAGGGACAGCTACTATCTATAGGGTCCTTGGGCTGGGACCTGTAATAGTGGGTAGGCCTGGATTCCCCCAACACCCTATTAGCCTCAGTGAGGTAGTGCTCTGACACTGAGGCACCCCCAGAGTGGGGAACTGAACTGCAGTGGCCTAGCTAAAGAGTTGTGGCCGGAAAGGTCTTAAGAAGGAGCAAACATTGCCTCCAGGGGAGGAGCCATGGGGCACAGCTCTATTCCAGAGCAGGAACAAACTGAGGAGACATTACAGAGGGCACTGAGAGAGGCCTCTGTTGGACTTGTACCCTGAAAGGGTTTTGCACAGTCTCACTGTCACACTGTGTATGACTTGGCTGGAGAGCTGAGTCAGCGAAGACCCACCACAAACAGGTAGAGAGAGTGTGTAGGTATGTGAACTCAGCCTGGCGCCGCTCATAAGAGGTGAGTGCAACTCTGTTACACTGGGGTTGGAGGCTGGAGATCAGAGGTAGTACCAGCCTGAAATCGGGAGGCAAGAGTCTGTGTCAGAGTCAGGCTGGGGCCGGAAACTGAAGATCAGAAAGCAAGGCATGTTCTGGAGTCACAGTAGGCCAGAAGTCTGTTTGATTGCCCAGCTTCCTTTTGGGGCACCCTTCAGGTTTAAATAGTGTGCATGGGCCAGTCAGAGGGCCGCAGGTTGCTGTCACTCTGGACGCTTTGGACGGTACTTCCTGTGGTGCCTAATTTCCACTGTGCTCCTTGGATGTGGCTCTGCATAGCCTCCCAGTGGGGATGTGGGAGTGTCAGCTGTCTCAGGTTTTGCAGACCTGTGTTCTAGTCTCACAAGTCCTTACAGCAGCTGAAGATGCTCACTGCTTTTAGATGTTTAATGAGTAGGTAGCAGGTGGTCCTAAGACCTAGCACATTTGATTCACTAGTAGGTGCTATGCTATGCAGGAGTGTTGTCTGTTCTCCTTAGTATCTGTGGTGTGGAAGGCAGAGACCGTACCGGCATGGACACAGTTTCCACACACTTTAATTTTGGACTGCCAATTTCCCAGTCTGTTCTTTCTGCCACCTGCTTTTTTAATTGTCCTGCTTATCTGGGCAACCAACATAGTGAGGAGGAGTGAGTTGTTTTTTTTAAAAAATAATATCAAGCTTTTCTAACATGGTTTCTGGGGATAGGGGCACACGTAAGTTGACCATGTTTGTTGGTTGGAAATAAGGGAAAAACCACATGAAAAATAAAGAACAAGGCTTTAGGGACATTTTAGGGAAACATAATTCTCCTTTGCGTATCATGTATTTTTCCTCTACTGTCCTTTAGCATACAACGCAATAATCATAATTTAATGTTTAAAATGGTCAAGGGATGTCCCTTAAAATAAGTGATCACCTTAAGAGGACAAAACAGTGAAATAAGGGTTGGTCCCTTAAGATAAAGGATGGGGGTTACCTTAGGTGACATGGTTAATATAACTGCATCTGTATTATGCTGTCTCAAACCCTGCTGCACTAGTGTAGGAACCTGGGTTGTGACATGAAAACATGTGTCTCTACAGTGTAACAATATGATCCTCTCAGCCCACCAAATTGTGCATTGGAAATACCCCAAAATCCCAGTAGTGGTATTATATTCTGCCTATCTAAATTCTCCTGGTAGTTCCTGTGTGTGGTGTACGTCTGCTGTTTAAAGCCTAACATATTCCAGTATAGGGATGGCTGTTTTTCAATGATGGATGTAGGGTGACTCCTTTATGTGCAAGTCTGGATTGTGCCTTGTGTGGTATGGATATTCAGGGGAAGTGGGAAGGGGAGAGGGTGCAATGAGCATCTTCCCCTTGTTTTTAAAAGATGGGTCTGGTACGTCTTGGTGTTTGTGCTCTTAGTTCTTGATCCAAAGTCCACTGAAGTCAACAGGACTCTGTCCATTGACTTCAGTGGGTTTTTTGATCAGGTCTCTAGTGTGCAACAACCCAAGGATTCTACCTCAACAGCAGTGCTAGAAACCTCTGCATGGGGTGCAGAATGTGAGAACAGGTCAATGTGGAATCTGTATAAAGGCCCTCATACAATGTTCCATTGTGAATGTAATATGTTGGTTTATATATATTGTGATAGGCTGTCTGTCTTTACACAGTTGCATAATTGTTTGAAAGGTCAGACTCGCTTTTTTGTTTTCAGATAGATAGAAAAATATTGCAAATGTGTAGTTTGTAATGCATATGTTATGTGTGTGTGCTATGCCATGAAATGAACTAGGTTTCATCTCTAGATTCCTTATGGGGGACAAAATTTTGTTGTGAACAATGGAAAATATTACATTTTTTCTCTTTTGTTGTGCTGCTGCTATTTAATACTGTAGTTTATGTTTTGAGAATGTACAACAATATGTCAGCACATGGAATGTTTGTATAAATGAATATCTGATAGACAAACATGTTAAAATTTACCACAATTTCTCATGTATAATATGTTGAGTTATTGGGGAAGGTTAAAATTGAATATAAAGAATAATAAGTAAAAGGCCTATACTGCTTTTATTTAAGGTACTGTAAAGACTCCCATCATCTTTAATGGGGACAGAATCAGGCTCTAGATCATTAATAGAAGGGCAGGTTGGTGGTTCGAGAAGACAGTCTAGCTGGAATTGTGTCATAAGATTTTATTGTAAGGTAGTGGACTAAAAACTGGACTTCTGACTTACTTAATGAATTGATGTTTGGCTCTTTGCTATTATTAGACTGTTTGCAATTCCTAACAGCAAACCTTGACTATTATTTTTTTTTCCTTTTTTCTAGAGACTCAGAGGTATTGTAATGGCAGCATCTTGGAATTTCATGAGAATAGTCCATTATTCCAAACCTGTTTTGTCACAGGGAGTCCATATAGGAGGAATCACCAGTTTTGGGCATGCCTGGTCCCGGACTATAACTTCAAGTTTTGCTGCTAAAACACCCACATCAAATACAGTGGAACTGCTTGGTAAAGCATACTCTCGAGATGACTACAGCAATGTCACAGAGAAAATTCTCTCCAAAGTGGGAAAGAACTTGCACAACCAAAGGTACCACCCTTTGTGGCTGATCAAAGAGCGGATAAAGGATCATTTTTACAAACAGTATATAGGACGTTTTGGGACCCCACTCTTTTCTGTTTATGATGATCTGTCCCCGGTGGTTACAGTGGAGCAGAACTTTGACAGATTGCTTATCCCACAAGACCACCCCAGCAGGATGAAAGGGGAAAACTACTACGTGAACCACACTCACATGCTAAGAGCACACACGTCTGCTCACCAATGGGACTTGATGCACTCAGGGCTGGATGCCTTTCTGGTGGTGGGAGATGTCTACCGCCGCGATACGATTGATAACAGCCACTACCCAGTCTTTCACCAGATGGAAGGAGTGCGGCTCTTCTCCAATCATGAGGTAGGAACTATTCATAATGCTTGGCATGACTCTAACAAGCAGGGAATTTCGCAGGTTCCTCCATTTGGCTAGTATCACAGTGCAGCCTGTTAAGGAATTTCCCCTTTCTAGTCCTTTCCAGTTTCTAGTCCTTGTAGACTGCAAAATAATGGACCTTAAAACTATGTCATCATGACATACGGAAAAACTATCTTAAGTAATTTGTAGAGATTTCTAATGTGTATTATTTATAATATTTTCCTGCAAAGCTGTTCAGTTTTCTTTTGTGTGCCAGAGAGAAACATGTTTTACTGGTGAAGAGATTAAAAAAAAAAATCTAGTATTGATAAATATTTCAAAGAACATTTCTAAATGTAGTTGTTTCTGTAAAATATGTGACACACACATATTGGTGTGGTATAAAGATTTTTATCAAAACTGCTTTTGAATGACCTACATAACTCACTTACAACTAGAATTTTAGTAATTTTTTTAAAGACAAAAAATGATCTTTTTTAAAAAAAATAATGAAAATCTTTTACTTCAAACCTTCTGTTTTGGTTTATGGTTTTCAATTTCAGGGTTTTGGGGTTTTTTAGTATTATTATTATATTTTGACATTTCCAATTTTTTTTAGTCAGCCTAGTCACAAGGTAGAGTTTTTCAGAACTGAAAAATTAGATGAAAAGTTTTGATTTTGAAATAAAAATTTCCTTTTTTTGGAACATTCAGATTTTTTTAAAATAGAAAAATTCAATAAAAAATCCACATGAAATTTTGAAAAATGAAAAAATCATATCTGAAAACTAGCAAAATGAAATGGTCTTTGGAAATTAAGAAAAAAAAGACAGACGCGCAACCAGTTTTACTTGTGATCTACATAATTCAATTTATCCATGCCAAACCCATGTTGAGGACATCTTTTTACCAACCGCTTTGTTGCATTCACATGCTCAATATGTCCGTAATTTAGGCCAGTAATTGTTACAGCTAAAATTGAAATGCATTTTCTGTTCTAACCATCACCTTTTTTCAGTTGTTTCTAACTTTCTCAGAAAAATTCCTTTTGTACTGAAATTTTCTATGCATAGTCTCAACCCAAAGCTATGTTAAGGATGGCTCAATATAGCTGACACTGATGCAATCTTGTGATGCTTATACAGTAAGCTCAGTAAGGCACAAAAATGCCAGCCAGTAAACCTTTAGCAAATGTCTGTGATTCCTGAGTTTATGTATTTCACTGGCAAAGCTTATATGCACTGTGCATGCTTAAGTGCGATTGATAAGTAATATATTGATAGGGGAAATAGATTATTAAAAAGGATGCCAATATGCGAAAGGGTTTGCTTGTTGGAGAAGAATAGAGATTGGGATTGCTTAGCTGAGGAGGTAATATGAATGAATATAAAATGTGTGCATATAAGGTGGGAACACATATGTAAAAAGTATATATTTGCATTATAGAAGTGCCACTTGCAGTTGCACAGTCAAGGTTGGGTTGAGCATCTAAGGATTTGATTAACCACTTAATTTTGTTGTGTAGACGTGCCCTAAGTAATTCTGCCTTACATTGACGTACCGCCACCACATCGCTTGTGCATGTCTGCACTTCGTTCCTTGTGTCTGTGGTGCCTGTCCTCACCAGGCGCACTTGTGCCGATTGTACTGTCAGTGTGGGGCATTGTGGGATGGCTTCTAAAAGCCAGTAACAATTGATGTAAGCAATACAGTGTCTACACTAACACTGCGTCGACCTAACTACATTGACATTGATTCTACGCCTCTCATGGAGGTGGAGTTATTAAGTTGGCATAGTGGGGCAGTTCTGTCAACAGGAGTGAAATTTTAGTGTAGATACTTACATAGTTAGGTTGACATAAGCTGCCTTGCATCAATCTAACTCTGTAATGTCGACCAAGCCTTAGTTATGTATGAAAAATACACCATATCCTACTCAAAATTACCACACTTCTTATTCTTTGAGTCCAGAATGAATTTTCTGAGAATTTGAGTAAATTGGATGATTTATGGCTAAAATTAATTTAAGAATGGTTCCTTGAAGAAATGTAGCACCCATTTTCAGATTGGTTATCTCCTGAATGAGCTTAATAATGGAATTAAAATTCTCATATCTTGTACAGGGTTACATTTGAAGACCTTTTTTAGTATTAATGGTAACTTTTCCCTCGAGCACTATAGCCCTTGCTTGAGTGGTTTTGTTCTTTCCTCTCCAGATGTCAAAGCCTATTCCCATTGAGCTCAATAGCAAAACTCTTTTTGATCTCAATGGAAAGGTGTTTTGGGCCCAAGAGATCAGAGAATGTGATTTTGATCGATTGCTTATCTGTCCAGAGACAGTTCTCATACATGTTCTGCCAGGCTGATTTTGATTTTGATTGCCCCTCCTGTATGTCATGCTGAGGAAAATAATAAAACAATTTGAGCTTTAGTTCTATCAAGATGTACATGGCGCACACGGATCTATGCCTCTTTTCCATCAAACCCAGATGGTGCAGCATCTTTGTTTTCTTAGTGCCTGGTGGAGAGCAATACTTAGATAAAGGTAAGCTGGCAAAAGCTTAGTTTAGGCATCAAGGAGTGTGTTTAGGTGATTCTCCTTCCTATCCTTCTTCAATTTAAAAAGTTTTCAATTTGGGTGCTACTGGATCCTCAATGACACTTGGAAGCACAGGGCCCAGAGCATCATTTTACAACTGCATCTCTTAAACATGTGAAATTTTAGTCAGGCAAGGGGGGTGTTGGAGGGGACGGGGAGAGCCAGGGGGCCTCAGACTGGAGGCAGGGAGGGGAAGAGTCACATGGAGGGTCACGTGAGGAGGTCACATTCCCTCCCTTGTGTCCCTCCTATGAGTGCAGTACTGGCAAGAAATAATTTCTGCTTGCACCACTGACAGTGACTGGAAACCTGAAAAGCAAAGTAGTATAACGAGCTGGCTAGTATGTTAAATGTGTATCATTGCCTGCATGAAATCAGATCATCTGAACCCTGCATCAGAGACCTTCTGAACTTAAGGGTACATACCTAAGTTGGCCTTAATCAACAGCAGAGGAACTGCAGCAGGACTGATGAGTCATTAAGCACGTTTCCAGGGTCTGGAGCAGGCTTGTATAGCCCATGCTGCTGTGACTACATTGCTATTCATTCTCAAGCTAGCTAGATCAAAGCTAACTCAAGTGTGTCTACATATGCTGCAGTCACACCACATCTGGCATCAGTTGCAGTGCACACATACCTGAAAAGCTTCATTAGCTCATATTTTAGCTTAATTTCAAGATCTTGTGCTCTAGCAGCAGGAAGAAGTGGATTGTATCCTCAATACTGTGACATGCCTATTGGCCATGGTGTGTAGCAGAATGCCCTAGGCCAGGGAAGTGATAGCAACCACTGGCATTCATGCTGCTTCTGTGAACTGTGGTAGCATTTATATATACATGCCCAGACATATAATGTATTTTCCCCTCATTTGTAACATCACTGCTTTTTCAAACCGACTACCCCCTGTGTATTCATCTAGGGAGTGGGGACTGTTGACCTAGCCATTCCAAGACAGAACATGGAAAGGTTAGTGCCCTACTGAACACGAGATCACTGAATTATTTGTTGGAATTTGAAGTCTCACTTTATTCTTGTGATGAAGTTTGTAATAAGTGTTATGTATTACAATGAATTGTATCAATACTTATCATGAAATTCAAGTGTAAGCAGTGTCAGGAATGAGATATATTCTGACATCTGGTGGCGAACTATGGGAATTGCAGTGAGCCTTAGAAAATAAGTCTGGGGCTGACAATTTGCATAGACACACCCACTGCGCCTAGCCTGAGCCCACAGCAGCCCACATGGCCACTTCGGCTGATGAGGGAGCCCCAGTTTCTATGTTATTGGGGCAGGAATGATAAAGTGATGTTACTGTGATTATGTGAATGAAGGACTATGGACATGTACTTGGCCCTTGTTATGATGGAGGGACTCGCCATCATCTAGGTAGCACTCACTGGGCAAGGGCCATGCGTTTTCAGAACATTGTGAGATCGAGAGAGGTGGTGGACAAGCACCTATACCTTTTGGTGAGGGTGCTGTCTGAGGGCCTCCCAGGCCTATTGCACCCTGCCTCTCTCCACTGTGGAATGTCAGAATTGAATTTTGCTTCTATTAGGAGCCTGGTTTCAGGCTGCTGAGCTGAAAATTGCTTTGGGCTCACTGGTGCACCTGCACTAAGGCTCCCCTACTGTGAGCTGAAATCACTTAAGAGCTGAAATCACCTAAGAGCTGAAGAAATCACTGAGCACTGTCTTAAGTAGGGGGGCCGGAAAAAAGTGCAGCGTGGCTGGTGCAGCAGAGCAGTCTGCGTGTCGGCTAGCAGGACGGCTAGCGGAGTTGTTGGTGCTGTGGAGTGGCTGGTGCGGCAGAGCTGTCCGTATGTCAACTAGCAGAGCCGTTGGTGCTGCGGGCAGAGTGACCAGTGCAGCAGAGCTGTCTGTCGACTAGCGGAGGTGTTGGTGCTGCAGGCAGAGTGACCGGTGCGGCGGAGCTGTCTGTGTGTCAACTAGCGGAGGCGTTGGTGCTGCGGGCAGAGTGACCGGCGCGGCACAGTTGTCTGTGTGTCGGTTAGCAGAGCAGCTAGCGGATCAACGGGCAGAGCAGTTCGTGGGACAGCCAGCGGAGCGGAGCAGAGCCGATTGCGGGGAGAGCTGCAGCAGAACCTCACAGAGAGGCGGCGCAGTCGGCTTCGGACCACGTAAGGTGCCCCTTGCCCTACCCTCCATTTCCACCCAGGCTGGGAGGTAAGACTCTGCAGATTAACTCCGGAACTCTGCACTGACCAGGAACAGAGACTCTTGGGCTGAGGGACTTTTGGGTGATTTTTGGATTGCTGGGCTCCAGAGACTTTTGGGCTGTGGGACATTTCGGGACTATTGGGTGAATTTTGGATTGCTGGGCTCCAGAGACTTTTGGGCTGTGGGACATTTTGGGGACTTTGGGTGATTTTTGGGCTACTGGAATCACAAACCTAAAGAAGGGGACACAGCCCAATCGGCTGGGGTGGCGGTTTGCTCAGGGGTTGGTGTATGACTCTAGTTGTGGTGTTTTTTCCCAATTTCATGATGTCATTTATCTCCTGTTAATAAAAATTTCTGATACACCAATCTGTGCTTGCGAGAGGGGAAGTATTGCCTCTTTGAGGCACCCAGGGGGGGGTGTTAGGACTTTTCCCAGGTCACTGGGTGGGGGCTCGAGCCAGTTTTGTCTTGTGTTGTTAAGAGGGGACCCCTAGGTACTGAACCCGGCCTGGCAGAAGGGTTACACAAGAATAAAACAAAGTGTTCTAATTATACAAGGAGAACTCTGCACAATCTTCCTCTCCACCAGCCCTCCCACAAAATTTGGACACCTACACTTTCTGTGTGCCACATACAGTATTTATTAATTGTTTGCTACTTTGAAAGTCTCCAACACAGATTTTTCAGGGAGAGCGAGAGAACATCTTTTCCAGGCAAGTTGGTTAGCATATTGCTATAAATTATTATATAATGAACTGAAAGTTAACATTCTTTGATAACAGCCCAGTCGTTCTCCTGAGAAAAATGGCGAAGAAAAGAAAAAACAGGGAGAAAGTAACTTTTTTATTAAAGGCTGCAATGAGGCTAATGGGAAATGGTATGGGGCTTTTCTTTTTCACCCTTCTTGACTTAAAGACAACATTTAAAATGGCTCTGACACGTGTTGGAGAGATTGTGGAGGAAGAGATGCCTTTTTCCATATCTCATGGGAGTGTCCAAATGTGTTCAAATTTTGGATCCTCATTTCAATGTCTGTAATCATGGGGTCTAAGATCTTGTCTGACCCTGCAACCTTCAGAGTCTTGTAGCACTCTTCTGAACACCAGTTGGAAAGAATTTTTTTCAGTAAGTGTGGACGGATTCTTTTCTCTTAGAATCATGTAATTTTTTTCAGGTTCACACTGATTAACACAGATAACAATTGGGGCTGTTAAATTTTCTTCAAATTCCATGGAAAATTACGTTCAGGTATATTTTCCAGTACAGTGATGAAATGGGTGTTTATATTTGCAAACATCAACATGCTTAACTTCTGACTTTCCTTCAAAGTATGTAGTATTTCAGTATGTGTATATGGAATATGGGAGTTGGGTGAGGAGCCATTTCAGCATATGTATGATTTATTAAAAGACAAATTTTAAGTAGAACTGTAACCTAAACTGCATTATAATATTGTGCCCAAACTTTGCATTTCAATGGGAGATTCAACTTCCTTTTTAGATACAGAACAGACTCCTGAAAGTCTTACCACAAAAGTGGTCTATAGACATGCATTGTCTTCAGTGGGACTGATCAAATGATTAAGGGTTTACAGGATTAGGTTCCAAGTTTGTAAATTGTTCTAGAATGAAACTGACAATGCCTGAGTTGTCAAATCAGAAGGAGTTGTCAAAGGTGGGCAGATGTGTGATAAGTCTTAGCTCTGTTGCTAAGATGAGGAACATATTTTCAGCCAAGTTCTTGGCAGATTCCTGAAGCAGCTGGTTTAAGGTCATCAGTGTCCAGCATTATAATGTTCACTTATAGTTCTCTCACCCACAAAGCTGGAAAATGAGTCATTTGTTTTCTTTGTTTTGCTGCTCCAGTTCCAGTTAGCAAAATACATGTTAGACTAGTTTGGCTTCAAAGAAGAATTCTAGGTACACTGGAGACAGCACCTGATTCGTGTCAGGCTGCAGAAATGGGCTGACATCAGCATCCAAACATCCTCTGGTCAGTGCAAGAGGCATTCCTCTAATGATCTGGACTTGATGTGATGCAGTATGGATATCATGGATAATTCAGACCAGTGGGGAGAAACAGAATTAAAAATACCATTTAAACACCTTCTGTCCCTCTCTTGAGGACTCCTGACCAATTTAACAGCACAATGCATATACTAACAAACTTAAACAAAACCTTTGTTTAAGTTTGTTAGCATATGGATTGTGCTGTTAAAGCCATATAAAGAATGGGTGTCCTCCTAGCCATGTTCTGCTCCTTTAATGAGCAGAGTGCAGCCCCACCCCACCCCTGGAGTGGGGGGGCTAGCCCCACGCCTTTCCGGTATCCCCCCTTTTGCCGGTACTACATGCTGGAGAGTACCATGGTACTTGCACTACTGTTGTTTGTCCTCCTTCCACCTGGAAGCAGTCAGGTAAAGGAAGTGCCAAAGGTCCCATGGCATTTTAAATTTAAAATACACAGCTAATGGTCTCTATCGTTTGTGATAACAAGAGAGAGTAAGCATGTTTGCAAAAAGCTTCAGTTCAGCTTGAATGGGCATTTTGCACAGGATAAGAAAGATTTAATGAGCCCCGTCTTTTTCACAAACTCATGTCAAGCTGTAATCAAGGCGGATTTCGAATTGTACTGCTGTTTGAGTGAAACATTCACATCGGTCTTCCCAAATATCTTAGAATAATAATGATGGGGATTAGAGTTAGGAGAACTATTATTAGAAAAAAATCACCTTTTTATGTTCATAAGTTAACCACTTGATTTTTTTTAATGAATTTGTTCATTATTCAGAATTATTTGATGGATACTTTATTTAACCGTACTCTGATGTGTTTGCAAACTATTTGATTCAGTTATGTCTTTCATTATTTGCTAATCCTCATTCCTGGTGTGCGAATGGTCACCCAAGTCACATGGCATTATGTCTGCTCTCTGATTAGATGAGTGATTCTTTTATAAATAAGAGCAGAGAAATCTGATATTTCAAGATGGCCATGCAACCAGTTCCATTGTGAAGCTTCCCATGATTACTCATTCACAAAAATATTAGAGACTCATTTTCCAAATATATTCTTGTTCTAAATATAATTTTTAAATGTTCACATAAAACTAATTATGAAACAGTCATGGACACAAAGCACATTTGCAGTTTTTATTCTAATATGTTCATTAATATTTTTTAAATATTTGCCTAAAGTATTGTATGTATTAATGCTTATGAAGGGAGGTAATAGAAGTGACAGGAACTAGAGTCTTGTGAGGTTCTGCTAATGCACTGCAATTTTTAATGTAAAATACACTAACTATTCTTGTTCTGACTCATGCAACAGCAAATAATATATTTTTTTTTAAGATATAGACGAAATTTGCAGTATGGGCTTATAGCAGAGCGGCAACTCACCCTTGCCGTGCCTTCTGCTGGTCGTCCTGGAATCAGCTCTTTCAGCATCCGAAGCGCCCCCTGCAGGCCGGTGTCCCACTTGGCACTGGCCCCGTGTCTCTCCTGGACCCTGGTGCCCTCTTCCCTGGGGTGCTGCACCCCTGCAGTACTCCCACAGTCCCGCTGGGTCTCCCTTCCCTGGGGAACCCCCATCCACTATTCCCACCTTGCCTCAGCCTATGGGCTACTGCCAGTCACCATCGAGCCACCGTTCACTGCCCCCTGCTCCACTCCAGGTACCTTCTCAAAATCCCCAGCAGCCAGGCCAGTCTACCTCCACAGCTAGAGGAGGAGACGCTGGCTGAACACCAAACTCTCAGCCCTCTTATAAGGGCCATCTGGGTCTGTTTGGGGTGTGGCCCCCCATCTGAGGCTTCCTCCCAATCAGCCCAGCTTTTCCCTTGCCCCAGCCATCTCCCAGGGCTGACTTTAACCCCTTTTCTGCAGGAGTGGGGAAGCTGTCCCACTTCAGGGCTGCAAAGACAACACAATGCTCATTTTCATTTTTGATCTTTAATACAAATTAAAATCCAAGACTGTAGAAATGAAGGATTGCATATATAATGATATCCTCAATAAAGGTCTAATCAGGCATTCTTTAGTGTGGCATGTTTTATATTAATGCAGTGGACCATGGGATGAATATGGCCATTATGTACTGAAGATCTTTTTAAGACAGCAGCATGAAAAATTAAAAAATCCAAACTGGGAATCAGTTTCTTTTGTAGCAGATAGAGGTGATAGGGAGAGAGAATGATGGATTTGAGAGTCTAGAAGAGACAGTTTCTATTCCAGACAGTGTCCAGCCAGCTATGAGATGGAGGGAAGAAAGTGTTTGGTGTGTGTTGGGGATTCATTGAAAGGCATCTCCCAGAGATGGGAAAAATAAAACTAAATATAATTTATTATGATTGGTTCCTTTTCTCAAAAAAGGACCCTCCGTGTGTTGCCTACACTCACAGAACTGCAGAAGTGTAGGTGCACCCCTGCAACTGAGTAAAGATGCTACTTATAGCGTCGGTGGAGGTACTCCACTTCCCTGAGAGGCGGTAGCTATGTTGATGGGAGAAGCCCTCCTGCTGACATAGTGCTCTCTACAGGAGTTCAGTGAATATAATATAAGAAGGTAGTATAGACCAGGGCTCAGAGACGATGTATCTAATCTGGACAGAATCTCCTCCTATCTTTTTTTTCTATATATACAAATATATGAAATCTAATGATTTTCCCCTCTGTGTCATGTGATTTGCAAACTCTTTGGATTAGCAACGTTAGCATAGCTGCAGTAAGGCTAGAATCAACCATTTTAAATTCTGATCCCCAAAGACGTATTCATACATTTCTATATAAAAATGAAAGAGGGATGCACTCCTTGATGTTCAGGGATCAGTATGTGCAATTCCACACATACTAAAATTTTTGTTTAATATTCCCCTATATTTCAGGTAATTTCCCCACCAAAGGGAGCCAATACAAACTCAATATCACAAAACATTTCAGTTGAGAACAAATGCTTATTAAAAATTACGTGTCTTAGAGAGTTCAAAATATTTGTTCTAGATTATACTAAGCTCTGTATAATTTTGATGGGGAACAGACATGGGGATGTAGGAATTGTTCTTCCAGTTTAATATCCTAGCTCCATCAGTGGTCAAAGTCCATAGGGATGTTTGGAGGGAAATAAAGGGATACATCTGTACTTTCCATTGAAATATATTGGAGCAGATGGTGAATTTGTTGCTAAGACACAATGGGGAATTTTAAAACTTTGCTAAAAATAGGGATTATCTCTCCAAATCAGGGATAGTCAGCATCTATGTATTGCTCCTAATTGTGCAGTTCTATATAATCGTGAGAAAATTACTTCATGACCCCACCTGATGATTTGTATACTCTGAAGCATGAAAACTGTGATTCCAGGTAATACAACTACAGATGTTATTCTTATTTATAGAAAAGCTTTTTTTTTTTTTTTTGTATTTTAGAAAGATGTTCATTGTAATTACATCCCATGGCTATATTAATTATATATTATATGAAAAAGTAATTTCCTTTTATCTGTTTTAAATGTGTTGTCTCCTAATTTAGTCAAGTGCCCTTCTGTTTTTGTTTTATAGATTGAGATAGATGGGAACATCCAATTAGCCTTCTCTGTACAATTATATTTTCTACACACCTCTATTTTCTCTGCTCTCCTCTTGTTTTCCCCTTGCCAGATTAAAAAGTGCAGGTCTCATTCTGTTTTCCATGCAGTACACCAATGCAAACCTTGAATAACTCCTTTGAAATCTGTGGATTTACTCTAGTGTAAAAAGGGTGTCAAAAAATTGGGTCCTGAGTCAGTTCAGACTTTCATCAAGTTAATGCCCCATGTTGCCTCTAATATATTTTGTTACCCGTTTCTGAACCATATCTGTTTCAGCTCTCAGATGTCCGTTTAGAGAATGAATATTTAGAGTATTTTCTAAAGTGGGCATGTACTTTTATGTGGGTTTGACTTGCACTTACAACAACTGCTAAAAGTGCACAAGTTGGGGTTATGTGCATTCAGTGGTACACGTGCTCTCAAATCTCCAACTTTAGCGCCCATGCTTTTTAAATAAAGTGGCCAAAGTTGCAGATAGCATTCCATTTGATGGCCTTATTTGTTCGTTTTTCATTTGTGATTTGCTTCCCCTTCACCCCTCCAGTCTGTATTAAGGCCATATTTTCCTCATGGGAGTGTTGTTAGATTTCTTGTATGTATGTTATTGTTCATGTAATTAAAGTTTAAATTATGAGGGGCCTCAGGGTTTATTTCAAGACAGTAGGTTATAGATGGGGAGGATATCTATACATTTTCATTTTTTGTCAATAAACAATTTATCTGCCATAGATAACTGAGAACAAAACTATCCTATATAGCTCCAACAGCAGGATTTTATGAGAAGACCCTTGTCAAGTATGTTAAAGGATTTAGCAGCATACCTAGGTCTGTGATTTTTTTAAAAAAAATTGTTTAACAGAGTTCTAAAAATGTTGAGGTTTGGAACAAACCCACTGTGGGAGCTTTGCTGGCCGGCCACATTCCTGAGAGCAGTCTGAATGGGTGGTGGGATCAGTGACATTTAATTTTATGGGGATTAGGTAGTCTCATCAGCAGTTTGATCTGTGTGTCTCTGATAGTGGTAGATGTGGAACACCATGTTTTTTTCTCAGATTCACATTGTCTCTCTCCTTACCCCACTTGCTAAATACCAGTTGGGAAAGTGAATAAGTTTTGAAATGAAGAAATGGGAGGTCAGACATTTAAATATTCTCAATAGAAGCGTTTCTACTGTGGAAGCTTCCCAGTTTTTGATTTCTGATTATCAGCTGGTTTTCTTTGAAATTCGTTTTGACAGGGAGGTTTTGCAAAGCACGTCATTTGAAAATTCCAGGGCTAAGGTGGGTTTATGATTAGATACCTTCAGTTATCCTGAAATGTATTATCCTGGAAAAGTTGGGCTATATGAACTGCTACTATTTGAATTGTAATGAGATTTTTGTGCCACTTCATATTCATACAGCCCTTCATCAAGATCGGCTTTCTTTTCCAGATCTTTAGAGAAAAGCCTGTCAGGGGAGAAAGTAAATCGTAATTAATCTTAATTTTGTCTGAGTGTCAGCTCGAAGTGTGGGCAGTTGAGACATGTCTTCTCGTTCTCCATCCAGTGTGTTATAGGAGGAGGATCAAAACAGCTATATAGAGTTATCAGTGAAGAAATTTGGGGACCCTCATTGTTTGAGGACCACGTGGAGCGCCCCATGAAAGTCTACTTTTTGTTCTAAGTAATTTTTTAACAATGTTACTGTTTTTTTAATAATCTGTTCCTGCGATTGGAAGCATGACAGGAATGAGGAAAGGTAAATATTTCAACTTACCTTTTTCATAATGGCAATGAGGTGTTGCTACCCCACTTGGTCAAAGAACCTCAGTATTCAGGAACACAGTAAGCCTCAGGTGTGAGTGGAGAGCATAACTGACTGGCATTGTCCAAGCTATACCATCCAATTTTTTAAAAAATAGAGGATAGTAGCAGTACGACTTTCTTAATGTCCTCAAATTTGTTCTAGAGTGATGCTCGTCTCCTGTGATGCAATGAATAGTCATGACTGGCAGGAATTGGACTATGCATTCTTATCCACATGAGTGGCATCCCCTGATTACAGGAGAAGGGACAGAGAACAGAAGGGGAGGATGAAAGAAGAGTAGTGATATGAAATAAAAATATTTTCAGTGGACACTCCCTCTGTAATTGACGCTTCTCCCTGGCTTGGCTAAAATATGTATTGTATTGTGAGATACAGTGGATGAAAAGACTGATTTTAAATAGGCTTTGTTTGGTACCAGTTTCCCACAGGAAAGTGAACATAAGAGTGGCCATACTGGGTCAGACCAAAGGTGCATACATTTTGACGTTTGCAACCACACTTTTTCTCCATGAGTATAGTAGAACCCCATTTATCTGAGCTGAAAGCAGCAGGACTCCTGCGGTCATCCCCATGCATTAGTGACTGTAATATAGTTGCAGTGAAATGTGTGGGTATAAAAAAAATGAGCAGGCATAATACTTGAGTGTTTATATCATTCCAGCAAATTTTTCTTAAAGAAATAGGTCTTCTCTAGCTTTTCTAAATTACCACAATTAATAAAGGTCCATTATGACATATCTACAGTTTTCCATGACTTGTCTGCAATTCAGCTGCAATTATTTGACAATCATCCTGTGATTCAAGCAGGGCCTTAATTATAAAACAAAAGGAAATATATTTAAGAAAGAATAGAAATTCAGATAAAAACTGGTATGAGAGATGGAAACAAATGGTTACATGTTAAACAAAAACATAATTTGCTTTCTAGAGAGTAGATTTAACTAACAGAGCATTCCTCTGTCTCTTTCAAGATAGTTTATCCCAAGTTTTTTCCCCAGCATTTGCAGCCAGTTTGGTTACAATACTTAATTTACACTTAGCCAGAGAGAGAGAAATGTTTCTGGTAGAATGATTCTGGGGTGTATCACTTTGCATGTTTTAAGAACATAAGTTTTGTACAGATACATAACTCCTTAGATATTATCTGTACATACTGGTCACCACAGTCGTGAGATATATGACACAGGCTTTCATTAGAGACCTTAAATTACACTGATTGGAGAGCTGTAAATACCAGACTATGGGGATCTCTATAATCCTTATGCACCCTTTATGCCCTCTGCCAGTTAGCACAAACTGGTCCCCGGGTCACAATGATTAATCATGTTAGAGCATCTATGACCTTGGATAGGCATCTTTATTATTTTAAATATACATAAATAAAATAAATGTTTGGAACTCCCATCTTACTAAGAAGTCAATTCAAAATCAAAGTACGCATTTCAAGACAAATTTATCAAACAGATTTACCCATTTCTTTAATCAGGACACAGAAAGCAAGTTTCATCCACAGGTGTATTTGAAAAGGTTTAGTTTGTTAAAGAAAGGAAGAATTATAGCATTATGAACCTGAAATCCATCATTATGAGTCTGTACCCTTTGAATATGATAGCTTTTTCTATGTTATTCCATGAGACATACTTAGTCTTCCTTTAAAGATACATTTTGGTTAGATTTAAAACAAAATAAAAAATAAACTTTGCTGTATTTGGAGGAATGAAGACTGAAGCTTCCAGAGATTAAGAAAGCTGAGCAGGCATACTGTCTGAAATGATTTTTGTTGATCTCTTTCCAAACCAAAAGCTTGTCAGTAAGCAGTATAGAGTACTCCATTATTAACACATTTCTCATGCATCTTCTCAGTGATTGATGCTGCTTAGATTGGGTGTGATTGCACAAGTTTTGTTGTGTCAGAGACTGCTTGGGATGGCAGGAAGTTTTCTTGTTGATGCACTAGCTCCAGATAAATGTCATTGCTAATCCATCAATTTGTAAAATACAGTATATTTTTAAAAATATGAAAATGCTTCAGAATTGGTAAGTGGATTTAGAGTATAGCTTCTTGTTTATTTATAGAGATATTGTCAAGGTTGGTAAATCAAAAACATTTTTATTGTGTTTTAGAAAACTATAATTTTGTATAGGAGTGAGTTTAAAATTTTAGATTTTTTCCTTTCGCAAAAATAAGTTATTAGCTCAGTATGTATGAATAATCTTTCAATAATCAATCGATGTGTAACTATGGTAGAAAAATTGGTAAGGAAAATGATGTTTTTAAGTTTCCAATTGGCTATGTATGTAAAAAAGAGAGGAATAGTAGGCAGAATACTATGACATTGTCAGTGCCCCTTTTAATCAGTGTTTCTTTAATCTTTGGCATCCTAACATCACTGGTAGATTAGATGTTCTCTATTAAACAATATAGACTTGACCAAAAAGTAGGGGGGGGAATTGAAATTTGTTCTTAAATGGAAAACTGAGTCACATTTTTCACAAAAGTCAAAAATTGTTGGTTGAGCTTCAAAATTGTGTCTTTTTATCTAATTAGTCTAACCTAGGTTTCATATCAGATTCATCACCATGGTATCTGAACACCCAAATGACAGGTAGATAGTTTTAAGTGGTGTATTCAGAAGGAACTTAGACTCATTCGAGTTTAGTGAATATGCTGAAATGGAATTCTCACTCAGAACAAGGGATACTGTACAACTCCCTCTACCTTGAATAAATGGCAATTCTCAGGTTATTTGTTGACCATACAAGGTATGTCTACCCTGCAGCTGGGAAGGTATGCACTGGTGGTAGTGGGACTCCAATTAGTGCTCTAAAAATAGCAATGCAGACTTTCTGATTTGAGTGGAAGTTTGGGCTCTCAAGGCCATCCACCCTTCTAGGCTTCAGAGCCTGAGCTCTGCTCTACGCCAGAACATCCACATTGCTATTTTTAGCTGCTAGCTTGAGCCCCACTATTGCAAGTCTGTCTTCCTGGGCTTAGAGGGTTCCACCCAGCTGCAGTGTAGACATCATACCCACAGAATGCTGATTTATTTATTTTTTTGTATTCTCAGTGGTGAAGGGTAATTTTTACATAATGTTAACACAGGGATTTGCATAATCACTATTCATCTGCTGAAATTTTTTTCTACAATCATATGTGAATAATGTAAATTCCTTCATTCTGACTGGCAACTGTAAATCCCTGCCACTAGAATTGGCTTCTGACCTTAGAAATCCCTCTTTGTAAGCACACAATAAGCATGGCTAATTCAACTTCTGAGCCCTTCTCCCATCTAGTCATGCCACCTCACCCCAAGTTTTAATTACCATTTAGTTAAACAGGAGTTTCTCTTGGTGAGGAAGACTAAGCCTTCCACAACAGTAAAGAGAAGTAGGGAGAAAGACATGCAGATTATGAAGGAGTGCTGTGACAGGGTGGGCATAAATATAAGGAGCCACTCAGAATACAGGGTATATTGCTTGGGAACAAATTACAGTATAATGAAGGTATCACGTTCAAGTAAACTTGTTAATAGCTGTATCCTGAGCTAATGAACTCTGAGACAAAAGGATTCCATTATCACCTCCCATGTTTAAATGTCTCACTGTATCAGGGCCCTAACGAGTGTAATTTTGCTTATACCAGGATGCTATTTTGATGGGCACCTTCGATTAAATGGACAGAAATCTATTTATCTAGCCCAGGTTTTTATACTGTATTCAAAACCATGTTATCTAAGTCCCATGTTTGTTGGAAAGACAAGGAGATGTCAGTATTTAAAACTATATACTGTACATTCAAACATGTTGTCATGGGTTCCCCCTGGGGTGCCACCTGGAACTGGGGTACCACTGAGCCCCCTGACCACCAGCCCGGGCTCCCTCTCACACTGTACTGCTGTGGCAAGCTACAAAGTCCTCCAGCCTGTACTTAAACCAGCGTATATACTGGTGGTGGTTCACCCAGCTGCAGTTTTAAGCAGGCTCTCTGATCAGCCTCTGCATAGGAAAGCTGCTCCCAGCTCCTCAGGCATGCACCCTCTATGGAATATAAACCCCAAATTATACCGTCTTGTGCTACACAGGGAATTGTACAGCGTAAGCTCATAAAATTTGCCCCCTTGTAGCAGGGTGGTCACCCGCTCCAGCTCGGAAGGGGTTAAAACAGCCCTGAAGTGGGCTGTGGCTGGGGGAAAGCAATGAGCAAAGGCTGATTGGAAAGGTGGCCACAGCTGGCCCTCATAAAAGGGCTGTGAGCCAGGTGCTCAAACAAACTCTCTCTAGCTTTCTGGAGAGAGTAGGACCTGGCTGCCTGGGAAGCTAACGAGGGTACCTAGGGTGTAGCAGTGGTGGGAAAGGGCAGAAGAAGCTGGGGAGCTCCAGCCTAACAAAGCCCCAGGCTGTGGGCCAGGTTAAGGGCCCATGAAAGGGTACTAGGGCTGCAGAGAGGCAGCCCAGATCTGGGCAGAGGCAGCTGGTCTGACCCTTGTTTGCTGATGGTGAGTGGTTAATAGACTGCAGTCAGCCCCAGGGAGTGGGGGCTAGATGGTGACTGACAGTAGCTACTGAGGCAAGGTGGGGATAAGGTGTGGGGATTCTCTTGGGTGCAGAGACCCAGACAGCGGGTTACTGCCAGGGGCAGGACCCTGATATGGAGGGACACCGAGGTCCAGGAGGGATACATGTGCCAGAGGTAAGGGGGACACCAGTCTACAGAGGACGCTCCGGGCTGGAGGAGCTAATTCCCACGACAGCCAGCATTTAATCCATTTCACACATGCCAATACAAAACATGCCCCCACTTCCACCACCCCTGTTAAATTATTGGAGCTGCATGTGATTTCCTTGGAAGGAGTAAACAAATTGATTTGAGCATCAGGCATCCCATCAAACTGCAGATGACTGAATTTATGTATTTTAAGAGTTTGAGAACGTGTTTTAATGTTATATCTGAATTAATAATTAAGTGGTGAAAAATGAAATTAATGCAGAGTTAAGGTTGCTTGGTGGTGTATCGTCTCCTTGCAGTAGGTTTAGTTGAGCAAAACTCAAACTTATGAAAACCAGTAAATGCACAGTTAAGGTTGCACAGTTAACTTTATCTTTTTTTGTCAATGCCCCAGTATGCCCCATATCACACATATCTTTATTCTGCCACCCCCACAGTTGCTCAAATATACAACCTCTTTCCCCGCTCCTAATACCCATTGCCATTTATCACACTTCCCGAACCCATTCCCTCTGTTTCCCAACTCCTCCACTCCCCAATACCACTCTCCTCCCAGGAAGCATTCATGTCTAATGTTGTCCCAAAGACTTGGATTACATCCCCTGCCCCAAAATAAAATGGCCATCCATGTCTCACAAATTGTAGCAACCTCCAGTCACTCAGTCCAAAACTCCTTTTGTCTTAGGTGGGAGCATGTGATTAATTTATCCTTAATGATGATAATGCTTAATGACTTCTTTGTTTTGATTTTCACCAAGAGGGTTGGTGGCGATTGGATGTCTAACGTAGTGAATGCCAGTGAAAATGAAGTAGGATCAGAGTCTAAAATAGGGAAAGAACAAGTCAAAAATTACTTAGACAAGTTAGATGTGTTCAAATCACCAGGGCGTGATGACATGCATCCTAGAACGTCAAGGAGCTGATTGAGGAGATATTTGAGCCATTAGCAATTATGTTGGAAAAGTCATGGAAGATGGGAGACATTCCAGAAGACTGGAAAAGGGAAAATATAATGCCCAGCTATACAAAAGGGGAAATAAGGAGAACCCGGGGAATTACAGATCAGTCAGCTTAACTTCTGTACCCGGAAAGATAATGGAGCAAATAATTAAGAAATCAATTTGCAAACACCTAGAAGGTAATGAGCTGATAAGTAACAGTCAGCATGGATTCGTCAAGAACAAATCACGACAAACCAACCTGACAGCTTTCTTTGATAGGGTAACAAACCTTGTGGATAAAGGGGAAGCAGTAGAGGTGGTATATTTGACTTTAGAAAGGCTTTTGATACTGGCTTGCATGATCTTCTCATAAACAAACTAGGGAAGTATAACCAAGATGAAGCTACTATAAGGTGGATGCATAACTGGTTGGAAAATAGTTCCCAGAGAGTACTTATCAGTAGTTCACAGTCATGCTTAAAGGGTATAACGAGTGGTTTCCCTCAGAGATCAGTTCTGGGTCTGGTTCTGTTCAATATCTTCATCAATGATTTAGATGACGACATAGAGTACACACTTATACAGTTTCGCGGACGATACCAAGCTGGGAGGGATTGCAAGTGCTTTGGAGGGATAGGATTAAAATTCAAAATGACCTGGACAAACTGGAGAAATGATCTGAAGTAAATAGGGTGAAATTCATTAAGGGAAATGCAGTGTACTCCACTTAGAAAGGAACAATCAGTTGCACACATACAAAATGGGAAATGACTGCCTAGGAAGGAGTACTGCAGAAAGGGATCTGAGGATCATGTGGATCACAAGCTAAATATGAGTCAACACTGTTGCCTCCTATTTAACGTTGCTGCCAAGAAAGTAAACATCATTCTGGACTGTATTAGGAGTATTGTAAGCAAGACACAAGAAGTAATTTTTCTGCTTTGCTCTGTGCTGATTAGGCCTCCGCTGGAGTATTGTGTCCAGTTCTTTGCGCCACATTTCAGGAAGGATGTGGACAAATTGGTGAAAGTGCCAAGAAGAGCAACAAAAATGATTAAAGATCTAGAAAATATGACCTGTGATAGAAGATTGAAAAAACTGGGCTTGTTTAGTCTGGAGAAGAGAAGACTGAGAGGGGACATAACAGTTTTCAAGTACGTAAAAGGTTGTTACAAAGAGGAGGGAGAAAAATTGCTCTTAACCTCTGAGGATAAGACAAGAAGCACTGGGCTTCAATTACAGCAAGAGCAGTTTAGGTTGGACATTAGGAAAAACGTCCTAACTGTCAGAGTAGTTAAACACTGGAATAAATTACCTGGGTAGGTGGTAGAATCTCTATCATTGAGGATTTTTAAGAGCAGGTTAGACAAACACCTGCCAGGGATGGTTTAGATAACACTTAGTCCTGCCATGAATGCAGGGAACTGGACTAGATGACCTCTTGAGGTCCCTTCCAGGTCTATGGTTCTACGTTAATTGAAGGGTGAATTCAGAGTCATCCATCTCAACGAGGTCTGAGATTCATCTAGTTATTAGGATATCTCAGTTCAACAGTACAAGGCAGAAGAAGAGAACTGTGGAGATTTTTTTGGCACGGGGAGTGCAACTTGGGAACCTTTTGGTCAGTTGACCCTCAGATTTGGATCACCTTCATGATGAGGCACACCAAATTTCAAAGTAGTCTGAGTAACCATTCGTATTTTAGAGCACTTACAAGAGTCAAGTTTTAAAGGATATATGTGAAGTGGCAGGAATGGGACCCTCTATCCATATTGATGCATGCGCACAATTAAAAAAAAAATTTTTGTAAATACTATTATCAGTGTGGGTGCCCCAAAGATTTAGTGGTGCTGTGCGCTACCTTGGGTATAACTCGACAGACTGAGACTGTTTTGGCCAACATCACATCAATAGTTTGAGCTCTGTGCAAAAAAAAAGAAAAAGAAAAGGCTTGAATTCTGCACACAAAATTTCCCCAACTGGGTTTTGTTTTTGTTTTTTTAAAATGGCTGTGCGGGTTTTTGTTTTTTTTCAGGGTTCATATTTCTGCAACTCTTAGCTTAAGTGACCCCAAATGACACTACTATTTTAGTGTTCTAGCTCAGATGAGAGCTCTGTGTGAGTTGGGAATCACAGCCCTAGCTCTTAGTGTAAATGTAGCCCTAGAGTTTTAGATGATTGATCTGTGCAGCTAGCGGTAAGGTCAAGTGGATGCTGTGGTGGAGACAATTAGCTTTGTTTGGGCAATGCAGAAAAAATGCCAGGAGGGGAAGGGGTGTTGTTTAACTTTAAAATGGTCACTTGCAAGATGAACCTCTTGTTCTTATTTCAAAGCGCAATAAATAATTTTTAAAGCTGCTGCCTTTCTTTTTGTTAGTGTGTGAGTACTCATTTTATTTGTTATTTCCTTTTTTCCTGTGACACGCTGAAGACAACATAGGAATCCAACATGGGATTCTTTCTTCTGTTTCCCAAACAAGTCACCTCCTGACTTGTAATATTAGACCAGTTCAGATGGTACTGTAGTGTATTTTTTTTCCTATTCACTCTCTCAATCTCGGCTGCTAATTTTACTAATAATTAAATTCAAACTTCCCCTGTTCAGCATCACATCTATAATATTTGTGCTAGAAATTAGCCTCGATTAACTGTGACCTGCATTTGAAAGTTAGCAGTGATTTATTAGAACTTCTGAAAAAGCATTTTTCTCGTTGTTTTGTTTTGTTAACTCTATGGACATCTGTGAACTGTTAAGGATACTGTTCATAGTACATTTTGAGTTCAAGACATGTTTGCTGGGATCGATCAAATATGCCAATCACAATGCATATTTTCTGTGCCTTTGACTGGGTGAGTATGTCTAATGTAGTCAAGAGGGTCAGCAGGGCTGGCCTTGCCATGGGGTGAACTGAAGTGGCCACCTCCGGTGCCAGACTGTTGGGGGGCACCACTAGGACCCAGAGTGTAGAAAATTGTGTCTGCTGCTGGTGCATATGTATCCTCTCTGCTCTAGATGCACAGAGATGGTGGAGTGTTGTACTGGAGGAAGGAGGGCACAAGAAACCTTTCAAAGTTTTGGCCCAAGCGAGGGGGCATGGATGGTGTCATTTGATCTTCTCAGCTCAGGTGCCAAAATGTTGTGGGCCGGCCCTGAGGGTCAGTAGAAGCCATCTTCATTTGGTTTCACAAGTGGAGAGGTTGACCTGGAAAATGAAATAGCGGGAAAGTGGGGAAAAGTACTTCTGCTGGCCCTGTGTGTGTCTGACTCTAGCATGCAGTTGCTAGTACATTGTTACCCTCTGTGATTCTCTACTCATTGTGAACTATCTTGTTTTATATTTTCGTTCACATAATAATTATAGCACAGTTTTATAATAATTTTGATCTCAGAGCAATTTACATTGTTATATCGGAAACCTGCTTCTTTTCCAGTTCTTGTGAGACAAGCAAACACTGCAAATATCAGAAAAGTGTCAACATTGACTTTTGCTTATGGATTTATAAGAAGAATTGATCAAGGGAAAACTTTCTGAACATCAGGGATTTGAATCCATGCAAACTGGTTATGACGCACAATATTTACAAGGCTGTTTAATACCTTACTTGAAAGGGTTTACATTCTGCTGCTGGGCTTCTTCAGTATAACAGCTTCATGCCTATGTTAACCCTGTAGCAAAGTGAGCTAAAATTGCGTCCTCTACTCTGTAGCTAGCTGCTATTATGGACATGAGTATGTTGTATTATGTACACTTCTGTTCTAGGAAAAGTGTTAACCTCCAAGTTTCCTCTTGTTCCATCTGTTAAAAGTTCAAGGGATCTACCATCAATCTTTATCACCTGAGTCATCAGGCTAGCCCACACAGATGAGAGGGGTTGTGTGCACAAGGATTTATGCGCACAATTCTTTGCCCTCTCTCCACCCGTATATTTATTGTTGTCATGCCTCTCAGCTTTCAGATCTTCCACAGTGTGACACCAGCAATCAAATTCTTTGACAGGTGAGAGATATACAGATCATCTGTGGTTGGTTACACTTTGTATGCCTTTATTGAGATTTTGATGATTTTTAACTTTAAAACCAGATTTTAAAATTAATGTTTTAAAGTAAATAAGTAAGTTTTTTAAAAAAGAAAATTGGAATAATAAATAGGTCATTGGTAGGGTATGATTCCTGGATTTTCAGATCCTTAGGACAGTCCTCTCTTACACAAGCTGCAAAGAATATATTATTTTTGTTGCGGACCAGCCATGCCAGAAGGACATACATGTATTTAGCGTCACACTGCTATTTGGTAGGCAGCTGCCGTATATTGGGATTCAGATTCCTGAATTCTGTTCCTGTCTCTGGGAGGGGAGTGCCGTGTAGTGGCTATAGACCAGATAGGCAAGTATGCTGATTTGGTGTAGTGATTTGAAAGGTAATGTGTGTTGGGTCTTCCCTGTTAGAGACATAGGTTCTGTTCTCAGCACTGCCTGAAATGACATTGTGCTGCCATGCAGTTAATTTATTTGTACAACAGGGAAAGAGATTTGACTGCCTTCTATAATGTTTATAAACCGTGCTGAAGAATAAGAGCGGGGAAGTATAGAAATATAAACAGCAGTAAGTAGAAGTGAAATTTGAACTTCTTGCTTTCAGCTGAGTTCCTTTTCCCACTGGGTACAAGGTACTTTGTGGAGAGAAGTCTATCACACGCACTCACCCACTTACCCTGTCTGCTTCCCTTTGCAGTGCAATGGAAGACACGGTTGGATGCAGCCACTATGTAATACATGAGCAGTCTGCTGATTTTTAGCTAATCAGTTTGAAAGGCAGCTGCAATATTAAGGGCAGGCACATTCTATTGTGGCTATTCTAAAAGGGGCTTAAATTCTAGCATGACCTGCAGGTCTCTTTGAGAAGAATCAAAGTGTTCTTATTAGGGATGGGTCAATCACACAAAGTTTGAGATCTTGGAAACTATTTTTTGGGTTTCCAAAGCTAGCTTATGTTTATAGCCGTTCATTTATACAACTTTTTTGTAGATTTTTATTGAGTGTTTTAATTTTGAAAACTTTTTCAAGCTGTAATACATTTTATTATATATTAATATTGTGATATAACTTAGATGTACTACACTGTCTTCTCTGTTTTGGGTACTTTTATTTATCTTCTGAACATAGATAACTTCTGAAGTGACAAAATGGTTTAAAAATGAATCTCCCATCCCAAACAGATTGATTTAATTTTGTTACTATAAATAAACAGATTTAAGAATCTCTCTCCTACAAATAGATTTCTGTAATTAGTAGCTATAAATAATCATAGTGTACAGAATCAAGTTTTAAAGTTCAGTTGATTGAATGTTCATCTTACTGTTTAAAGAATGGAATTTGTAAAAAATTTTAAAGAAATATAAAGAAAAATGTGAGGTTTCAAACATCCTATATCTTTCAGCTAGAAACTCCAGCTTCTCTTACATTTTTCCTTACTTTTAGCTTTGAAGCTTTGAAGTGTTTGGCTCTGCTCTGGAAAGTGATTTTTGAGATGCAGTGTTTGTTGCCTCTTGATTTCCATAACAAATGTGCTCAGTCTATAAATAAATGGATGTTTTTCTAACTGCCATCCCTGCGAACTCAGCCTGAGTCCTTAGAGTAAAGCTGGGGTTTTTACTTCTTCTGTATTTGTTGGCATCATCATCCATAAGAGTTTATTCTTCGGGATAAAACTATGCCCACAATTACACCAATACAAAACCATAATCTTTACATTTCTATTTCATGCTGAAGACTCAGCAGCTGAACTCCCTACTAGAGTCAATAATGTCATTAAAAAAATGTGCTTTGTTTTGTTGGTTTAGTTGTTCAGCAATATCAAAGATGGAGAAAGTTTACAGTTGTTTGAGCAAGGACACCGCACAGCACACAAGCAGGAGACACACACCATGGAGGCAGTGCAGCTGGTGGAATTCAATCTAAAACAAGTGCTCACAAAGCTTGTGACTCATCTCTTTGGTGATAGTAAGTATTGCAATGTGGTGTTAGACCCTTTCACCTAGTCTATGGTGGGAAGGCATGGATCCAAGTTTTTGAGAGTGGTTATGCAGCATAATATAAGAGAGAGAGAGAGCCAGGAAGAGATGTTGGGTACTGTCATGGCACTAAAACAGCTGCATTTGTTTTAAAAAAGCCTCTTGATTGCTCTTCTGGATGTACTCAGTAATTTTACATAAAATTACATGTTGTGTGTATGTGGTATTACATCTGCTCTGTCCATGAAGTAACATGAAAGTTCCCCAGAGCTAAAAAAACTCGACTCTGTAACTGAGTGGAGGCTGCCCGCCATTTGCTGTTTCGAGGTTAGTGCGTGCGTGTGTGTGTGTGTGAATAAGAATGATTTATCAAACATTCTTCAGAAATACCTGTTTCTGTTTTACTGTCTCAGTAAAGGAATGGTCTGAGTGAACATGGCTGCTTATGGCCGTCTCCTGGCAGGAAGACTGGTCTGCTGAGTTGACTCAGCTTCCTGTTAAGAAAGAAGTGCATGGTATTAGAAGTGCATGGCAGTGGGATATGTTGGCCACTATTAGGACTGTTTTGAGATGCCCACTGAAATCAGAGGGGTTTTTGAGTGAGGATTGATGGCAATATCAGGTCCTATGTAGGGATGATAGAAAATTTTCAATCATTCTAAATATTGATTTTAAAAAATTCCTGCCAGTTGTAGTCCTATGTCAATTGGCTGGAAAAATGGTAACATAAGAACAAAGAATGTAAGAATAGCCATAGTGAGTCAGACCAGTGGTCCATCTGTGGCCCAGTATACTCTCTTCCAACAGTTTCTTTAATAACTTTTTTCCTCCTGTTTCCTATAATAAATGTAGTATTGTATTTAACATTTTTCTTTTAAAAATAATGATGGACATGTTTATGCAAGTAGATGAAGGATACAGTTTTAAGAGTCAGTGAGACAGTCTCCTAAGTCAATTTTAAAAATAGAACTTAGTCTCTGAAGATATTTAGGTGCATATGAAAATTTTAACTGAATCAACTGTTGGTTTCTTTTTTTAATGGCAGTGTAGCACATCTGAGGGTTAAAGTAATAAGTAATAACAAAAATATTTGTAAATCAACTTTTGTGGTTGCCATTGAAAGTCAACATTTGCCGAAAGTTAACAGTGTTATCTGCAACTGTAGTGACATCCACTGTTTACTGTAGGCAGATGTTGCATTTTTAATAACAATTACTACACTGAAGTTTATTCTGCAGCAGGTTAGGCTGAGGCCAGATGAACATTATAAAAAACATTCTTAAACAAACAGTTGCTAACCCTTCAAACTTAAACTTTAAATTACTAGATTCCCTATTCATTTTGATCAATCAGTGAGGTTTTTGTCTTTCTACTCCCTCTCCTCCACCCACCTGCCCTCCGTTTTTCAGGAACATAAAGACAGAGCGTATGGTCAGGGACTTATAAGAATTAAGTCCTTTTCCTCACTCCTGTCCTTCACTCTCCTGCTCTTCTTCAATTACTTCCAGCTCAGTTGTCAGTGAAAATAGAACAGTGAAGTAAGGTGGCACCAAAGGAACAAAATCCACGCTGTGCAGTTTAACGTGTAGACATACAATATGGGCACAGTGCAAAAGATCTTGGATAAGTCCAACTAAATTCTCCCTGTCACAGCATTTATCTTTGAATGTTTTATTCTACTGTCCAACTTATGGTATGTTTTTTATTTACTTTTCTGCCTGAGAAATGCAAATGCCCCTCAGATTTTAATTTTGAATTTGAAATTGATTTTGCTTTGTTACTTCTGTAGAAAAATGAAGTAATTTTTCTTTTTGTTGAAATAGAATTATACTATACATTCAGAGTCAGTCTCTCTCTCTCTCTCACACACACACACAAAAGATTTTTCTTTATTGTTGCTGCTTTTCATAAATCACTTAGGTTGTATTCTTTACAGGTTATGAAGTCAGCAAAACCTCAGTTGAGTTACACATTCTATCAAGTGGGATAATATGTTCATAAGCACAGGAGCTATAGCAAGCTTCTGAGGTATCTTACTGCTATACATGTCATCAAATACCATAAGTTGCTTAAAAGCCAGCCTTTTGTGGAAGCTTAATGACTATATCAGGTCTTTATTTTACCTCTCGAAGTCTTTCCTCTGGTTTTATTGATCACTGGCAAAACAATCATAAATATTAGAGTAGGAAAAGACCTAGAATATTAAGTCATCTTTTTTGCATCCTTGACGATATATGATGGGTCCCTTTGTTACATTTTCTAGCACTCTGTCTTGTTTAACTTTACATTTCCCAAATGATGTGCCTTCCACCTCTTCTGGTAGATCTTACTGTCAAGGAGCTTTTCCTGATAATCAGCCTAGATTTCCCCTTTCTTAATTTCTTTCCATTCCTTCTAGTTACTTTGTATGTCCTCTCGTAATACAATAATTAACATTTCTCTCTGTGCATTTATACCCTTCAGATGTTTGAAGATTGTTGTGCCTACTTAGTCATCATTGCGCCAAGCTACACATACTACATACCAAGCTGTTTTAATCTTTCCTCTTGCAGTAAATCAGTCTCTCCTGCTTATCCATTGTATTTTGTGCTCCTTTGAACTCTCTTCAGTTGTCTGAGGCTTTTTAGTACTGAGATGTCCAGAGCCGACTGCAGTATTTTAGGAGTGGCTTGGCCAGAGAGGAACTATTATTTTTTTGTTTTGTGACTTGTTGCTCTGCATAAATAGCCCAAAGTTCGTTGACCCGTTTTGTTGCCACATCTCATTGTAAAATCATAACTAATTTTCTGCGAAGTGCTTTCACCTTTAATCCTTTGCAGATTCCTTTCCAACTCAGTATCTTTGTTTCAGATTATTTTCCCCAGAACTGTTAGATTGCATTTTCCTAAGCCAACTCTCATTTTATGTGTTGCCCATATTTCTAACCACTCTAGGCCACTCTTTCCTCTAAGCTGTGTGTGCGCACACAGATCTTAAACCCTGCGCACACGGCAAAACACTGCGTGCACAAAAATTTGCACAGAAGCACAAAAATAGGCACCAAAGTAGTTTTTGCGCACACAGCCTGTCAAAACTTTGCACATAAGAAATTTTTTGCACACATGGCCTATCAAAAATTAGAGTGAACATTGCTCTAGGCCCTTCTTATTACCTCTAATGTTTGCAGAACTTTCCAGTTTATCATTATTAGTGTTGTTTGCTACCATTTCTGACTAATTAGTGAAGTTGTTAAGTCAGACTGATCTAATACTGACCCATGCAACACTCCATAAATGTATCTCTCCAACTCAGTGCTCATTATGTACTGACTTTTAAAAACAACCCTCGTGCTGAAAAATGTTTAGCACTTTCAGCTCATTCGTGCCTGAATTCAGGACAGACAAATGGAAAACTTTGGCATGAATGAAATCCTGTCATTGCGATGGAAGAAATGCCCCTCCCTTGCATGAGGATGGAGTGATCCTTATGGAGAAAGTGCCATTTAAAGATACAAGTCTGGAAGGAATTCTGTACAACTTGCATACCCTTTTTAATAATTGTCTGACCAGTCATCAAGGTGATTCTGATCAGATCAAGGATGTCCAGCTGTTTCCCTATCACCAGTCTGCACAGAGAGATGTATTCTTTAGAGTTCTTTAGAGGCTATATTACCATACAGCATTTCTTTTGCTAATAAGGACCTGTGTCCAAAAATATGCTTGCTTCTGTACCTCTAGTATAGTAGAAACATATGCTTTGGGGAGTTTGGACACATCAGAAGGCAGAAATGAGATGTCAGGCAAGGACATTGCTAGTTTGATCCTGTAGCATCGTGGAAAGCTGCCACCTGTCCCCACAGCAGATGGTGAGTGAAAATGAATGTGTTGATTTCTGCTTGGGCTGGTAGCTGCATGGTGGTTTCCATAGTGGTTATAATATGGGCTACCATAATTGGTGTTTTGCTCAAGAACAGTAGTGGAGGGCAAGTGTCTCCCATTTGGAAACTAATTGCCAATTTAAACATACTGCTGAGCCTATTTGGTATGCCTCCAGTTGGGTGATATGGCTAAGGCGTTTTTTGTAGGTTAGCCATTTCTGCAATCATTTCCTGGTCAATTCATAGTTTCCAAAGCCGTACTCTGACCTCTGGTATAGCACAGGCCGTAGAACTTCCCCAAAATAATTCCTAGAGCAGATCTTTTAGAAACACATCCAGTCCTGATTTAAATATTGCCAGTGATGGAGAATCCATCACAACCCTTTGCAAGCTGTTTCAGTGGTTAGTTACTCTCACTGTTAAATTATTTCCAGTCTGAATTTGTGTCTAGCTTCAACTTCAAGCCCTTTGGATCGTGTTATACTTTTCTCTGCTAGACTGAAGAGCTCATTTTAAAATATTTGCTCCCCATGTAGGCACTTGTAAACAGTGATCAAGTCACCCCTTAACCTTCTATTTGTTAAGAGTAATAGATTAGTCTCTGTGAGACTGTCACTATAAGGCATGTTTTCTACTCCTTCAATATTCTTGTGGCTCTTCTCTAAACTCTCTTGCATTTATCATCTTTTTTGAATTGTGCACACTACAACTGGACACAGTATTCCGGCAGTGGTTGCATCAGTGCCAAATACAGAGGTAAAATAAACCTCTCTGCTACTTGAGATTCATCTGTTTATGCATCCAAGGATCACATTAGTCCATTTGGCCACAGGATTGCACTGGTAGCTCATGTTCTCCTGATCTCTTCCTCCACCCCCAAACCTTTTTCAGAGTATCTGCTTCTAAGGACAGAGTCCTCCATCCTATAAGTACGGTCTTCATTGCTCGATATATACATTTACATTTAGCCATATTAAAATGCATGTTGTTTGCTTGCACCCATCTTAGCAAGAAATCTGGAACCCCCTGGATCTTTCTTCATTATTTACCAGTTTTTGTGTCATCTGCAACCTTTATTTTATATTTTCTTCCAGGCCATTAATAAAAAATGTTAAATAGCATAGGGCCAGGAACAGACCCCTGTGTGATTCCACTAGAAAACTATCCACTCGATGATGTTTCCCCATTTACTGTTACATTTTGAGACCTATCAGTTAACCAGTTTTTAATCTATTTAATATGTGCTATGTTAATATTCTAGTTTTGTAATCAAAATGTTATGTAATAGCAAGTCAAATGCCTTACGGAAGTTAACCTAATCGCATACTGTAGATCAGGTTTAAGTATATTACATCACCATTATTATCTTTATCATCCAAACTTGTAGTCTTATCCCCAAAAGATATCTAGTTAGTTGACAGGATCCATTGCCCATGGACATTAATTATAGTACCCTCCTTTGATGGGCATTAATTATAGCACCCTCCTTTAATTCTTTATTAATTGAGTCCTGAATTAGCCACTCCATTATCTTTTCCCAGGATCGATGTGAGACTGACAAATCTATAGTTACCCTTGTTATATCATTTACCTTTTTAAACTATTGGCATAACAGAAGCTTTAGAAATTCCAAAGATGTTTTAATACTAGCAGCATGAGACTTTCAGCATATGTCAGATAGCTTGAAGTCACCCAGGAGCGCACTGCCCCCGCCCCCACATTATAGATAGGTGCATAAGGAGCTGGTCATCCTATTCCCTAGTGTGATTTTTTGGTCCTAGACAGATGCCAGCTAATACTCCCCTCTTGTACTTTATCTGTTAGGATATTGATCCATAAGCATTCAAGATTCTTTCTTCAGAGTTGTCAGTGACTCGGAAACAGATAATCCCATTTCTTACATAGAGTGCCATTCTCCCCTTCCTCTTTGATCATTCAGTCCTACATAAATGGGTTATAGCTATTGATTTTAATATTCCAGTCATGTGAATCATCCTATCAGGTTTCAGTAATTCCTGCTAGATTAAATTTAGGCTCATAAACGAGCAATTCCAGTTCCTTTCATATGTTATCCAGGCTCCTAGCATTGGTGTATAGGCAATTAAAGAATTTCTTCTGTTCTTGTTCTTTAGTGCCTTGATTAATTTTGTTGCCAACATGTTGTGCTAAGTGATTTCTCATGTTTTCCCTCTTTCTACTCTCCACTTTTGTTATTAGTTTCACATCCTCCTGCCTACAATAGCCAGCTTGTCCCCAAGGAGACGGATTGCCCTCCTAGTACAATGTAGGCCATCCAAATAATATGGCTCCCTTTCCTCATAGAAGGTTGACCAATATTCCGCAAAGCCAAAAAGCTCAACTCTGCACCATTTGCCATCAGTTCGCTTCCAGAATCTTCTGCCTAATGCCTTCCTTTGCTTATGGGGCAGGGAGAATCTGTGAGAAGATCTCTTGGACATTGTTTCAGTGATCTTGGAAGTGTGCTGAAGAATCTATTTTCTAAGAGAGGTCTTGGAATGCAGTGCCATTAGTGCTGGTATGAACCATCCTGTTCTTCCACTTCAAAAGCCAATCCAGTTTTAGAGTGGCTTGGCTCTGGGAAGACAGTACACCATCCTGTTGCCAGTCTATCCATTACAGAATGTTCTTCTGATTCTTCTGAGAGTTGAATCCCCAAGAAGGACTGTCTGTCTTTGTCCTTTCTTCCTTGTAGCTGGGATACAGATGTTTCCCAAACCTGGCTGTCCAGAAACTCCTCAGCTTCTCTGATTCTCCATAGCGTCTCTACTTACTCCTCCAATCCAAGAATCTTTTCTTCCAGCACAGCCATCACCTTGCCTTTCATGCACAGCAAGTTCTTTCTAGCTTTAGGCAGGAAAGAAAACATGGCACATCTGTTTCAGGTCACCACCACTGTTCCAGCTCTGGCCATCAGTGTGTCATGTATGTTAAATCAGTGTGTCACATATGTCAAATCAGTGTGTCATGTATGTCAAAAGCCTGGGTCATGAGAAGGAGAAAACACCCCCACATCCACCTTCTCCACATCAGCCATTACTCCATAGACCCCAGTCATATTCCGCTCCCCGTCATCTCCCTTCCAAGCCAAAAAGTCCCAGTCCCACTAATTTCTCCTTATATGGAAGCTGTTCCATACCCCCAATCACCTTTGTTGTCCCTCTTCAAAACCCCTCCCAATTCCAACCTAACTTTCTTGAGATAGGGCAACAAAGGGAAATAGGAAGTAACGAAGTTCAGGCTTAATTTAGGAGAGATGTAAATTTTACATACACAAGGTTAAGCAACTCCTGTTCTCAGTAGTTTCCTTTTGTGAATATTTCCTTTTCTTCCAGAGCCCTTTCCTAAACATAATCCCACTAGGAACAAAACAGTACATAGATGTGTAATCTCTGGAGACTGTCTGGTACTCTGTTTTTCCTGATTCTTTGCAGTACCACAGCAATGGGTTGACTTAATGATTTTCATTTTCAGTGACTTTGGCTAAACATTTTTCTTACAGGACTCAATTAAGCTATGACTGACAGATTCTTCCTTTAGCTCTGTATATAGCAATGCCACCTCCATTGAATACAAATGGAATCTGTGCAATTCCTTACTGGCATGCATTAATCAAAATTAAGAATAATCCTCCACTTACTTTTTACTCACCAGAGGCCTAATTCTTTATATACTGCTGGACAAGGGGCCCAATCCAGTACGCAATGAAGCCAATGAAAGCATTCCCATTGTCATCAACGGGTAATGCATTATTACCATGAACAGTCCCTTTTAAAATAATGAAATCAGTGGGTCTACATCTGGTAGTTAGTGTCTGAAGGACCAGTTGCTTGATTTACAGAACACAGAAAACTAAGTCCTGTTGGACTTTTGCAAATTGTATGTCTGAATTTTGGAGCCTTCAGCCTTTTAAAAATTTCTGGAAATAATCCTTTGTGCCTGAAATTTCTCATGTGTAATCTCTTATCATAATAATTTAAAAAGAAATTAAGGCTAATCAATAAGCAATGTGTATTTAAATGAAGTGAGGTATCTACATCTTGGTATAGGACTGGAGAAATGGAAACAAAAGTTAATCAAATAAATAAATGAAGATTGATACAGTTTCTCTTATGCAGTATTTCTCTTTTTACTATCCCTTCTCTGTTGTCTGTACTATTTATGTTATTTCTTTAATTTTGAATATAAATTAAAAATAAAAAAGGAAGGGTATGTTACAAAACACTCCATTAGTGTTCTAACTAATCCTAAACTACAGGAAATATGTAGATATTTTCCACAGCAATCCTAACTTTTTGAGCCTCCCTGTGGATGAGAACACTGCGTAGCATGATGAACTCTGTGACAAATAATACAATATTATCTAATGCAAAGGAACTGCATTCTATACAATGCTTGATACCCCAAAGGGAGTGTTCCTTGAACACCAGAAAAACTTCTTTACATACATCAACAGTTGAGAATTTAAAAAACAAACAGCCCCCCCAAAAAACCCTCATGTAATAGATCATTTTTTCACCTTACTGCTTTTCATTCAGTCCTTAATAATCTGTCTTTCAGATAATGTGCTGAAATTGTAGTTACTTGATTAAGAATCATAGAAATGATGTCCCATCCAGCCCTACATTTCTGTGATTCTTAATAACAGAAATCTGAACATTATGTGAAAGGCAGATTATTAAACATGTATTCTACTGGTGCTTTCTTTTTATGAAGTACAAAATTACTGGACTATTCAGTAATTCTTACTGCCTTTGCAAATTGTGCAATCGGAATGAAAAATAAGTTCACATATGTGCATATGTATACAAAAAGTGCAATGTCTTACATCAGCCTGAGGATTAAGATTCTAATTGCACAAAAGTCAGGAAATTCAAAGTTATGGTTCCTACCGTGACCATATGTTGGTCCCTTTTGTATATATGTAGTGTTCTCTAGTGTGGTATATGGGGATAACTTACTGTCTTCATGCATATATATACTGATTTCAGATAGACTTCATATATTCGTATGTACTTGAAGTCAATATAGTTATCACTATATAGTGTGTGTGCATCTGTAAATAAATAGACATAATTCATATATGGTCATTTTGATAATCACTTTGAATTTTCCAATTTTATATGAATAAAAAGTTAACCTTCATCCATATAAGTTCTTGAGGTTTGTTTTTAAAAGCAAAAAAGAAAACATGCAAGTGCTTATTTGTTTGAGTGGTTGTTTGTCAACAGCATCCATTGTGGTGTTTCCTAAATGTTTAATGTATTTACTGTTTTGGCTGTGTCTGTGTACACGTGCATGTATTACAGTGTGATTTGTGTGTATGAATGTTTACGTGCAAAAATGTCATTAACCTGCAAACTAAGGCTGAACGAATCCGTCACCTAAAACTGTAAGAGAATGTTACAGTTAAAAAAACACAAAACAAACACACGTTATAAATTGTGGAAATTCAAAGTTAAGTTTTCTCTTTAAAATTAAAAAAAAATCTACTGCACAGAAATGCATAGTTAGTGTCACCCTAACAAACTTCACTCAATCCAGTGTTTTTTCAAACTTGAATTGATTTCTTTTGCACATTAGTGAATATGAATTCAATGAAGTTTGAACTTAGCTTCATTACTTTGTGTCTATTGAGCAGGTTATTAGCATGAATAGGGAGACCAGATGTCCCATTTTTAAAGAGACAGTCCTGGTTTTGAGACTTTTTCTTATATAGGCGCTTATTACCCCTCACCCCCTTTTCCATTTTTTTCACACATACAGCCTCAAACGAGCCAGTTAGCTCAAGTCAAAAACACCAGTAAACTTGTGTGTGCATGGAAGGGAGGTGAAGGGCAACACCCGAGTAAACTCTGCAGTGAAGAGATACTCCAGATCTCTCTGTGCATCAGCTCTCAATGGTAAAACAATACAATACTCCCACCCTTAGTCTGTCTTGTCTATTAAGGCCTCGATCCTGCATTGTAGTCCATGTGGATGGGATGTTGCATCCATTTGGATCACAGTGTAGGACTGGGGCACTAGATAGTAAGCTGTTTGGGGGTAGGGACTGTCTTAACTATGTTTGTACAGTGCATAGTATAATGGGGCCATGATATCAGATGGGGCCTCTAAGGTGTTATTTCAATAACAGTCATTAATAAGGTTCTAGTTTCTGCTGTTTTTAATTAATGTAAGTGCAAACATTTCCATCAGAACATTTGTGGAAGTTATTTGTGGGATGGGGTTTCCCTGCTTGTGTTGCTCAAAAATGGCTGAATCACATTTGCTTAAAAAAGGGTGAGAGGCTTAAACTAAACATGGAAAATTTCAACCTAAAAGTCATTTGTTTCATGTAGTTATTAGAAATGGAAAAAGTGAGGGGAAGTGAATTGGAATAGAAACTGGAATTCAACCTTGGGATCAGTTTGGCCCTGATATATGGTGGCGCTTACAATAATAACAACTATAAACAAACAAGCAAAAACATATCTAAACATTTTTCTCCCTGTAAAATATTTGGCATTTACTACAATCAGGATGGTGTAGTATGCTGTAAAGGTTTTCTTGGCACAGTTTTGGGATGATATTTATAATATTATGAAAGTGAAACATTCAAAATTCATGAGTCAGGCTTGCAGAAATAATAAAATTAGCTTAAAAGTCATGAGATTTTAAAAAAATTAAAAGGCTCTTGAGCCTTTCATGTTTTCAGGTTTTTTTCTGTAAGCGTCAGGGATAGAAAACTGACTTTTTTTTTTTTTAATGAAAGCGGAGATTCTCATGTAATCATGACTCCAGGAACAAGGGATTTATTAAATGAACCAAAAGAGGGTCAAAAGTTGGCAACACTGCACTCATAGCTCACTTGTGGATTCTCCACTAACGAGTATTGTAGTCATCCCAAACTCATGCCACTGATGTCTTGTGTGTTATGCCACATTGCACCATCATGTATTCTCGTATGTGTAACCTAATAAAATATTCATACACAAACATGTATAGGGAAAATAGCTTTAATCTTAACCTGTTTTAAAAATACTGTGTTTGAAAGAAAAAAAAAAGAGGGAAACTTATTTGCCTACATGTGTCATTAAAGTAATAACTAAAATTGTAAAATAATAAGAATAGTAAAAACACAACAAAAAGGGTTAACTTTATTTAAGGAGCTTAGTCATTTTCTGTTACAGAGAATAACAAAATTACCTAGCGTCCCATGATCTAGGATCATTTTCCTTCTCTGTCAGGTAGTTGCTGGAATTTGACAAGTGATTGATTTGGTTTCAAAGGGTACCTGAACTGCACAAAGTGCTTTTCATATTAAAAAAGACATGGCCATTTTTTCACAAGTTTCAAGATTTATTACCTTGCTGTAAATTAGTTTGTTTGCTATTTATTTTCTCAGGATTTCTGTAATTGGTGTCATTAACTGAAGGACAAGTTTTGCAAAGTGTTGGAGGGGGTAGCCTTTTAAATACTTACTCTTTTTATTTATTTATTTTTAAACAATGGTACAGGACTGGAAATTAGATGGGTAGACTGCTACTTCCCGTTTACTCACCCTTCCTTTGAGATGGAGATCAACTTCCAAGGAGAATGGATGGAGGTGCTGGGCTGTGGTGTCATGGAGCAGCAGCTAGTTAACTCAGGTACCGAAACTTCTCTGCTTCATTGACATCTCTATTAGCAAACACTTCCAGCACAATCAGCTTCACGATCTCCTACTCCCTTTTCCCTCACAGTATATTGCGTGTCTCTGTTCCTAGCAGTGGCAGCAGCAGAAAGTCGGCAGACAGAATGCATGCTGTATGCTATGAGGGCACCAAGCTAGCCATCTAACTGGAGCCTAAGACCTGAAACCGTGTCTTTTTTTTAAGGAATTTGGGGAGAGGAAGGACACTTAATTTTAAAAGATAAACTAATTAACTGACAGACAAATTTTCTTGTCTTTCAAATCAAGTCTAATTTACTCATATAGTTATGATTTAAAAATACTCTTAGCACAGGGGTGGGCAAACTTTTTGGCCCGAGAGCTGCATTGGGGTTGCAAAATTGTATGGAGGGCTGGGCAAGGAAGGCTTTGCCTCCGCAAACAGCATGACCCTGCCCCCTATCCAGCTGCCTCCCATTTCTTTACTGTCCCTCTGAGAATCGCCAACCCATCCAACCACCCCCTCCAGAGACCCCCTGCTCTTAATCACTCCCCCAGGACCCCACCCGCTATCTAAGCTCCCCTGCTCTTTTTCGCCTCACCGCCCCCTCCTGACACCTCTACCCCTAACTGTCCCCCCAGACCTCCCTCAACCCCCTCCCTCACTCCCTGTCCCCTGATTGCCCCAACTCCTATCCACCCCCAGTCCCCTGACAGACCCCCAGGACTCCCATGCCCTATCCATCCCCTTCCCTCTCCTCCCCCCAGAACCTCTGCTCCATCCAACTGCCCCCTACTCTTTGTTTGACTGCCCCACAGGAGTCCCTGCCCCTTATCCAGCCTCCTTCTGCGCCCTGCCCCCGGGCCCCTTACTGTGCTGCTCAGAGCAGCATGTCTGGTTCCACCTGGAGCCAGACATGCTGCCCCACAGGAGCGCACAGCTCCACCTCCCCGAGTGCTGCCCGCACAATGCGCTGAGGCTTCGGGGGTAGGGAGATGGCAGGGGGAGGGGCTGGGAGTAGCCTCCCCAGGTGAGAGCTCAGGGGCCGGGCAGGCCGGATGTGGGCTGCAGGCCATAGTTTGTCCAAGCCTGTGTTAGCACAACAGCACACATTAGTATTTTGGATGCTCCATTATAGGAAAACATTTTGACATCCTAGCTACCACCAAGTGTAGCTAAGATGTTAGTTAGTTAGTTAATGTTAATTGGATAAATATTCTTCTTTTATATGTTGTTTATTTGTGCTGATAATCATGTACTGTTTAAAGAGCAACAGCAATTAATTTAATTGAAATAACAGAGATATGGTTGGTTGCCTGACATAAATTATCCTCTAAAGATTACAAAAAAGGAAAGAAAAAGATAATGGGATTACTTTTCAATTATTCTCAAATTCACTATTTCATGGCCTTGATTTTTGGAGGGGATAGGAACTTGCAGCTCCCCCGGAATAAATAGCTGTTGACATTTACTACATTCCAATGTCCCTTTGGAATACTACTCAGGTATTTTGTGCAAATGGGGAAGGCTGCTGCCTCCAGATATTCCTATTATGGTGTATTTAGTGTGTTTTGTTGCTGTAGGGTTCCTTAAGCTATTTCTGGCCTGGTCTACACCAAAAACTTAGGTCAACCTAACTACATCACTGAGGGATATGAAAAATTGACAACCCCGAGAGACCTAGTTAAGACAACCGAAGCCCGAGTGTAGACAGAGCTACCCCCTTTCAGAGAGGTGGATTACCGACAGTGATGGAAGAACCCCTCCTGTTGCTGCAGTAACTGTCTATGCTACAGCAGTGCAAGCTGCAGTGCTGCAGCTTGGCCATGGTTGTGTTTCTGATGTAGACATACATCGGTCTTTAGTAGACTCTAAATTCCTCTTTTTTAATGTTCTTTAAAGTAGGGATTTAACCTGGGTTTCTCACATCCCAGGTGAGTGCCCTGATCACTAGTATGGAGTAAGTCTGTCTCTTGCCCAATGAAAATTTAATTATTTATACAAAGTGGGACATCTCCAATGGGAGACATTGAGAGGGTATCATCCCAGAATAGTTAATAGCCAGGTTTTAGGGCACCCACCCTGGATGTGGGAGACCCAGGTTCAAGTCTCCTCCTGATTCAGATAGGGGATCTCTCTCATTTTCCTTTAAAATATTTGAAAGGTCTCAGTTTTGCACTGAGGAGGAACGCGAATATTTTTGAAATCTTGAGTTTTTACGGGATGGGAAAACAGGAAATGCGTTGCAGGTGAGGAACAAAAAGGAAGGAATCAATGTTTGTCAAACAGAAAGAGACAAAGTTGTTGAGAAAAGAAGACATGCTATTTTGAGATTGCTCAGAGAATATTACAAATTGGAAAAAACAAGTAGGAACTGTGAAAAAGTTTAAAGCTTGAAAGTGTATTGACTCCTCTGGTGAGATGTGCTGGGAGGCTAGAAGTTTGTTTTTAATTTGAGGAGTCTTCTTATTTACTTGTGATTCAAGATGCAGTAGGCTTTCAATCCCCCACTTCCCCCAGCTTGTTCAGAATTCACTTTGCAAATAGAAGTGCCCAGGTTTAGCACTAATATAAAACACATCCCACCCACTGAAACACCACAAAGCTCCTCTTGCTTTCTTTGTTGTTTAGTTAAAGATTAAATATCCAGGACTTTGCAGTAAACTTAATACAGACAAAACCAAAATGTCCAAAATGTTGTTTGTTTATTTATTTATTTATTGCAAATCGTTGCTTGTAATTACTGCATATGACTTGACGTAGCCTAAACAGGTAATAGTTGCTACTGTCCCATTCACACAGATTTCAGAATATCCACACAGCCCCAACGTAACATTTATTTATGACGGTGCCTTGTTTGTTGTTATGACTCAAACTCCTAGATTCTCAGAATTAGTTATGGTGACAAGCCTCCCGCAAGACATAGTTAAAAAATCCTTAGTATTGTGCTGTACTGTGACTAGAAGGGAAGTACTCTTCATGGCTGTTAGAAATCAAAATTGTGCCTCCTAGTTCCTTCATCTCGGTTGCTGGGAGGACTGGAACTTCCTTTCCAAAGTCTCCACCTCATAGTGCACCGAAGGGTGTTTTCATGGCTCCATCTCTTCCCTCTACATAAAGGCGTGGCAGGACTCAATTTAAATTGACAGATGTTGTTAAACCTTGATTTCAGCTGACACACTGAAATTGGTACAAAGCATATCCATCCGTGCAAGTTAGTGCAAATGCAGCCTCCCGCTTGGGCCTGTAGAAATTGAGTATCACTGGCCCTGCAGCAGCAGCACAGAGCACCCTCTGCAGCCCTGCTGTCACAGGAGAGAGGGAGTGGGTCTGTGACAGCAGCGCTGCAGAGGGCTCCCTGCAGAGCCGTGGAGCCAGTGACACTGGATTCCTGCAGACGGAGGGTGTGGAGAAGGCTATGGTCCTGGCAGGGCAGAGTAGAGATCCCTGGCCAGGGCTGCAAGGAGGAGGATGAGCCCTCAGCCATGGGGGGCAGAGCCATTCATCACCAGAGTGGTCTCCCCCACAGTCGAGGACTTGTCCTTCTCCTCCTTGCAGCCCTGGCCAGGGAGATCTCTGTTCTGCCCTGCTAGGACCGTAGCCTGCCTTGTGCCTGCAGTGATCCAGTGTCACTGGCTCCACAGCTGTGCAGGGAGCCCTCTGCAGCTGCGCTGTCACAGTTCTGCCCTCACTCGCTAGCCATGAGTGCGGGGACTGTTCTGCAGTGAGGTGTCTTCCCCCATGGCTGAGGGCTAATCTTCCTCTTTTCAGCCCTGGCCAGAGGCCTCTGCTCTTGTGTCCAGAACCGCAGCTCCTGTGTCCAGGTATCTTGGGCCCCTCAGTTGCACAGGATCCCTGCTGATGCCCCATTGTCCGTGCCCTAATACTATCCCCAACCCTTCTTCCCTCTTAATTTTCTGCAACTATAAAAATAAAAATGGTTAAAAATTGGGGGGAAAAAATCTGCTAAGCCTAGCTGTAGGTTATCATACTTCTCTAGCACCTTTGATCACCTGTTGATCACCCTGCCCATATGAAGGAGAGAGGGGAGAGATCTTCATCTTTTCCTGGGAAGTGAATGCCACAATTTTCACATGGTTTTTGTCATTGTGTGCCTCAAAACTTCACCCAGAGTACTTGCCTATAAATGAAATTACGTTATTTTCACGATTATCACAGATTGCATGGAAAACATGAAATTGACCGCTCTATGAAAAACATGAATTTAAAATTTCCCACCATTTGCTCACTTATTGTGAAAAATTCTAACTCAAAATCTCCATGGGACATATTCTAGAATGCAGCACAGTAGGATTGAATGGAATTTTTTATTTTTTATTTTAAAAAACAACATTATTAATTTTTGGCTGGTTAAGCCGCAGCTGGGGAATATTTTAGTTAGTTTGCTTTGTGTGCCAGTTCACAGGCTGAGTGCTGAAAGATCCTTTTCATGTGATGCTGCACTGCTAAGTGATAAGCACCAGAGCAGAAACAAGGGAGTTTGCATTCATAGAGGATGCTGCAGCAGAATGAACTTAAGCTGAACAAAACCTTTCCCAGCTCTGTTTATTGAAACGGTTTTTTTTGAACAATTTGTATCCAGATTTTCCTTAGATACACTGAAAATTCTGAAGTAAAGCTCCAAAATAGTAAACAGTGAATAAAAACTATTTATTTATTCCTAACAAAACACTTCTAGCCCCTTACAAAGCATTTTGGGTGATGTGAGCCATTAAGACATGTATTTATGAAATTTTATGTTGCCCAGTGAAATTTGCCTTTTTCTACCATAAAAAATGGTACTTTTCCATGGGAAAAAAATACATCCTTATGTACAATTACTTTTTCCCCCTTTATATTATTCCTTAAATGTGAAATATTTGTGAGACCACCAAAAGCGATCACTCAGAACTAAGTTGCCTGTGCACAGGGATCTGCTATGACTATATTTTAAAGAGGTCTTGAGGATGCCACACTTTGGATGATTTTTATGCTATATTTTATTTATTTTCTATATATTTGGGCAGAAATATAGATGAGCTTTATAGGCTGTTTAAAATATAAGTTCCCTGCCCCAAAACTGTTAGGCATTAGATGTGAAGTAGTGACACTTCACCTGGAATGGTCCCCCAGAATATCTGCTAACTACTTATGCTAAAGCTAAACTATCTGTTTAGCTGTGACACTCTTAGGGCTTGGCTACACTGACACTTTATAATTCAATGAAGCCCCCAGAGCTCTCTACCTTACTACCCATCCACATCGGCAAGGCACGTAGAGCGCTCTGACTCCGCGGCTGGAGCACTCCTGGTACTCCACCTCCCCGAGAGGAATAATGTTTGTTGTGCTCTCGCCGGTGTGCCACAGCACCAGTGTGGACACCTAAAGCACTCTGGCCTCCTGAAGTGTCTCACAATGCCTGCTTTAGCCACTCTGGTCATCGCTTTTGAACTCTGCTGCCCTGTCCTCAGGTGACCAACCATCAGACCCGCCCGTTAAATTCCCTGGGAATTTTGAAAATCCCCTTCCTGTTTGCTCAGCCAGGCATGGAGTGCTCTCAGCGCATTTTCCCAGGTGACCATGCCTCCACGCGCCAGGCGATCCCCAGCATGGAGCAATGGCGGGGTGCTGGACCTCATCAGTGTTTACAGGGAGGAAGCTGTGCAGTCCCAGCTCTGTTCCAGCCATAGGAATTACGATACCTTCTGGCAGATATCAAGGACCATGACAGAAAGGGGCCATGACCAGGACACGTTGCAGTGTCGGGTTAAAGTAAAGGAGCTGCGGAATGCCTACTGCAAAGCCCGCAAAGCAAACGGTCGCTCTGGTGCTGCCCCTGCGACCTGCAAATTCTACAAAGAGCTGGATGCGATACTTGGGGGTGATCCCACCTCCACTCCGTCGACCACCATGGGCACTTCCGAGCCCAGCACAGCAAGGGGTGAGGAGGAGGAGGAGGAAAGCGCGACTGAGGGTGCTGAGGGATCTCCGGAATCCCTTGAGGCATGCAGCCAGGAGCTCTTCTCGACCAAGGAGGAAGGCAGCCAGCTGTGGCATCCGGTGCTTGGGGAAGGAGAAACAACAGAGGATGTTCCTGGTAAGCAGCTTTTTTTTCAGGAAGAAAGTTTTTAGTTGCGGCCTCTTGGGGCGAGGACGGTAAGGGCTGCATGCATGCCTAGATGCGGAATAGCACATTGATGTGTCACATCACGGTAATAAAGAGAGCACCAGTGGCCCTTCAAACAGCCAAAAGCACACTGCACGGTCATTCGGCATCGGCTCAGCCTGTAGTTGAACCGTTCCTGGCTGCTGTCCAGGCTCCCTGTGCAGGGTTTCATGAGCCACGGCATTAAAGGGTAAGCCGGGTCTCCAAGGATCACAGTGGGTGTTTCGACTTCCGCCTGTGGTGATCCTCTGGTCTAGGGAAAAAAGTCCCATCTTGCAGCTTCTTGAACAGGCCAGTGTTCCCAAAGATGCGTGCGTCATGCACCCTTCCGGGCCAGCCTGCATTAATGTCAATGAAACGCCCACAGTAATCCACAAGGGCCTGGAGAACCATAGAGAAATACCCCTTTTGGTTAATGTAGTCAGAGGCTAGGTGGTCTGGTGCCAGAACTGGAATATGTGTCCCATCTCTCATCCCTCTGCAGTTAAGGAAACCCATTTGTTCAAAGCCAGCCACAATGTCATGCACATTACCCAGAGTCATGGTTCTTCTGAGCAGGATGCGATTAATGTCCCTGCAAACTTGCATCAACGTGATTCCAACGGTCGACTTTCCCACTCTAAACTGGTTTGCAACTGATCGGTAGCTGTCTGGAGGTGCCAGCTTCCAGACTACAATAGACAACCACTTCTTCACCGTCTGGGCAGCTCTCAATCTCATGTCCTTGTGCCGCAGGGTGGGGGCGAGTTCAGCACACAGTCCCATGAAAGTGGCTTTTCTCATCCAAAAGTTCTGCAGCCACTGCTGGTCATCCCAGACTTGCATGATGATGTGATCCCACCACTCAGTGCTTGTTTCCCGAGCCCAAAAGCAGCGTTCCATGGTGGGGAGCATGTCCATGAATAAGACAAGCAATATAATGTTGTATGCGTTACACGACTCGAGATCATCGTCGGAGTCATCCTCAGTGTCAGTTTGGATCTTAAGGAGTAACTCGACTCCCAACGAGACATGCTGGCAGGACTCATCAGTATGTTCCTCAGCAGTTCGGGCTCCATTCCCGCAGATCAGAAGGGGAGACAAAGTGTGCGGCAGAGAAACCGTTCAAAGATGGCATCAAATGTGGACAGAAATGCATGGATTGTTGGGATGTGAAGCGATTCATCACGGGGCATTGGGACAGGATCCAGAATGCCCTGCACCCCACGCCCCTTCCCACAGGCCACAGCGCCAGAATGGGAAGAGGTGCTGTGTGGGACAGCTGCCCATAATGCACCGCTCCCAATGCCACTTCAAATGCTGTAAATGTGGCCACGCCAGTGCGCTTGCAGCTGTCGGTGTGGATGGACTGGAGCGCTTTCCCTGGTGCGCTCTCCGAAGGATGGTTTAACCCAAAGTGCTCTACATCTGCAAGTGTAGCCAAGCCCTTAGTACCTTTCCCAAACCTGAAGATGAGCTCTATGTAGCTTGAAAGCTTGTCTCTCTCACCAACAGAAGTTGGTCCAATAAATATATTCCCTCACCCATCTTGTTTCTCTAATATACTGGGACCTACACAGTCACAACAACACTGCATGGATCTTGCAATGACAGTTTCCCTGCTTGTAATATCTTAATACAGTTTCTTGGAGGATAACTTGAGAATGTATCAAATTCAAATGATATTGCCAGATTATTTATGATATTCAGTTTTGAACATTTAGTCTTGAGTTAAGAATTCCATTGTAGCTGTAATTCCCTATGGAATCTGGGCTAAACTATTGTTTTCCCAAAAACTCTCTTCTACTGAAGATGAGTGAGTATCAGAAGTATCTTTATGGAAATGTAGGGGGGGAAGTGAACCCAAGAGGTCATCAAGTCCAACCGCTGCTGAGACAGGATGCAGTAAACTTTGACCATCTCTGACAGAAACCTTTCTTTGATTTCAGTCACCTTTAAATAGAATATGTACTTAAAAACAGTCAAATTTGTGAAAGAGCAAAAGCTTTGTTAGCTTCATTCACTGCCCGCTTTCCTGGTCTTCTAGGTTTTATTTTATTTTTTATTTTTTGGTCTTTTTATATCAAAGAAAACATTCCACAGTCTTTGTGTATTTGCCTCTCTTTCCTGACAGCATAACTCTCAACTTGCTAGGTCTCCAGTGTCTGACACTGACCTTCAGAATGTGTTACAAAGAACCCAAATGACAGAGACAACAAAAATAGTACATTACATTTGAAATTTCTGAAGTAAAATAAGATTCATTGCTTTATCTTGTATAGGGTTGTTTTAGTGTCATACCTCACTTTCAGGGTTCATCTGCTTCTGATATTAAGAAAAACTATATCAGATTTCTTCACCCAAGATTCTAAAGCTGACCTCATCCTTACCCTAAAGCCTTATCCTTGAAGGCTTACTGAATAGGATGAGGGAGTTGTTCATTCTTCATACCTATTCAAACCTTGGTCTCTGTGTTGAGGTCAGTCAGGGTGCCCATTGTCATGGGGTTTTATTCCAAAATAAAAACCCTAAACTGTAAAAGAAAGAAGAGGGATTGCAGTGTTATTGACTGTGTAAAAGAAAATTGCAATGCATATACTAGGAAGACTACTCTTTATAACCCCATTGAGAATATGGTGCCAAACTTTTCCTCCAGGTCTCCGGCCTGCCTGGTTTTGAAGTGATAAATAATGCTGCAGGCAGGACAGTCATATAGAGCCATCTGGGTTGCTTTGTAAACTGGGCCCATTTGGACAAAATGTGCTTAATACAGCCAAATGCATCATGCCTCTAGGAACAACAAATGCAGGCCATACCTATAGAATGGGGGACTGTATCTTGGAGAGAAGTGACTCTGAAAAGAATGTAGAGGTTATAGTAAATAAGCAACTCATCGTGAGATCCCTATGAAAAGATGTGGAAAAATGGGATAATGTGGTCTATGCTTGTATAAACATGGGAGTAGTGAGTAGGAGTAGAGAAGTGATAGCATTTCTGTGTATGGCATTGGTGAGACCATTTCTGGAATACTGCATACAATTCTAGTGTCCATAGCTTAACAGCCATGTTGAAAAAGGATACAGAAAAGAACCACAAAAATAATTGGAAGACTGGAGTAAATCCCTTATAGCAGGCCTGCACGACTCGGAAAGCAGCAAGGGCCATATTACCGCAAAAAAACCATCTGCAGGCCAAAAGGCCCTGCCCTCGCCCCGCCCCCATCCGCTTCTCCCCACCCCACCACTTGGCTTGCCGCGCCCCTACTCACCCCCCACGGGCCGCACAGTGAGCCTGTGCGGGCCGCATGTGGCCCCCGGGCCGCGTGTTGTGCAGGCCTGCCTTATAGTGAGAAATATATAGAGCTCAGTCTGTTTAGTTTATGAAAAAGAAGATTGAGGGGTGATTTGATTACAGAGCATAAAGTACTTTCATGGGGAGAGAATACTGGGTACTAAAAAGCTTTTTAATCTCGTGGAAGAAGGCATAACCAATGGTTGGAAGCTGAACTAGACAAATTCAAATTAGAAATAAGGCATGAATTTTTAACAATGAGTGTGATTAATCATTGGACAAAGAAGAGAAGTGGTGGATTCTCTATTGCTTGATGTCTTCAGATTAAGACTCGATATCTTCCTGGAAGATATCTTGTTGTCAAAGTGCGTGAAATTTATTAGTCTGTGTAATACAGAAGGATATACAGCAGGTCAAACTTGATGATCTTGTTGTCCCTTCTGGCTTAAACTCTATCAATATATCTAATCTATCTAAAAAGCAAAAAATCCACCTGTTTCCATGCTGTAGAGATTTATTTCAACTGTTTAGAAAATTCGTATTATTCCAAAGGCACAGAGTAAGGAATGTAGTTACATGTTCCCCTAAGGCTGAAGTTAGTGATGCAGAACTTTAGAAATTTACTGTAGTGCAAAGAGAGAGAGCTAGATAGGATATTCAGTATCATAAGAAGTATAAAATCTAGTTCTAGATTTTTTAAAATTTCGTGTTGTGTGGGATCTTTTTCCTAATAGTAAAACTGTATTTAAATATTATTTATGTCAAAACTCATGTATAAAAGTCATATTAATATGAAGTTATGGTTACTATAATTAACACACGACAATTAGAAAATAAAGTATTAAAGCTTGTAAGCACAATGTAAGCTCTTTGGGGTCTTTTGGTTTTGTGTCTGTACAGCCCCTAGTACAATGGGATTCTGATCCATGGTGAGGGCTCCCAGGCTCTATTGTAATACAAATAATAATAAGAGTAGTAATAACTAGTAGGATGTATATTTTTGTAATTAAGGCTTTTTTAATAACAGTCATTCCAGCTCTAGGTGAAATGCTATCCAATATCAAACACCAAGTGCTTGTGAACCATAAGTAAGGCTGGAAGTCTGTCATGGAAGTCACTGATTCAGTGACTTTCTGGGACACTCCGTGACTTCCGCAGCTGCCAGTGCAGCTGACCACTAGGTCGTCTGAGCAGCTGGCCCCGGGCGGCTGCTGGGGTGGCCCTGGGGCCAGCCGCACCAGCCGCTGGTGGAGTGACCCCAGGGCCACTTGAGCAGCTGGCTCCAGGGCTGTCCAAGCAGCGGCTGATGTGGCTGACCCTGGGGGCCACCCAAATGGCAGGGGTACTGGGGGTGGCCTCAGACAATAGACCCACCAAAGCCAGCTGTGAATTTTTTCCATTGCCCATGACCTGTCCATGATTTTTTACAAAAAAATACCCATGAGTGAATCTTTGCCTTAATCATAAGTGCTTCTGTACTGAAGCTGCTAGTGGGGAGAGTTGGCAAGGCTTGTTGCTGCACATATATCTCCTGCATTCCCGTTCAGAAAGTAGCACTGCCATAGCCCTCAGGATGGCCATTTGCCTGTTTTTTGAGGTTGAGGATGAATGCAATGGATATGAGGAGGGCTTGGCAGAGAAAATGCCAGTTGGCTAAAATGGAAAGGAAAGGAATTACTCCAACTTCAGTGACAGAATGAGGCCTTTGACAAGGATATGGAGAAACACTGCACAGTTTTCATTCTTTTGTATTCTAGGTTCAAAGATTGCTGTGAAGGTTCAAAGGATTGTGTATAACATCTCGAAGTTCCAGTGAAGCACTTTTGCTGACAATTTATTGTTGTCAGTCTTTATGTATTCGGTCCTAAGATTCTTGTGAGCGAAGACTTCCTCATAGGCTGAGAAACAAAAAGAGTTTGCAGTAACTAAACTAATTTCATTGAAGCAAGCTCTTCCTCTCAATGTGAGGGGTTTTAAGGCAAAAGCATATTTGCCACAAAGTGTTGTGTGAGGTGAAAGTTAAAGGCTAATCCTCAAAAGGTCTGTTTTTCCTGTTTTAAAGCACTGACAGCTTAGCTCCAGTGTTTAATTCCAGTACTTCAGGTGCTAGTGAGTCCAGTGCTGCCATCTTCTGCATAATAAAAATTTTAACACATATAACCTTAGCTGGTGCACTCTAAACATTTGCTTATGTTATTTATTTATTTTTTACACATGCTTTCTAAAGGAAAATGGCAGCTCCAGATTCTTAACCCTTCTGTTTTAGGCTCTGGTTTTGACACATCCAAACTCAGTGTCATGCTTAACAAGCAGTGAATTAGTAGCTAATGGAAAAACTTTGTTTATGCTACCTTGTAGGGACAGTTTTATGTATTTAATTTATTAATATACTCTGATTTTAGAGATGTAGGATTTTGATTTCTACTTCGAGTGGTAGGTGGGCGGGGAGTTTTGGAGAATGGGAAATTTAACGTCTCCTCCAGCTGTTTATTTTGGGTCTTGCCTGATAAATTGCATTAAAATGTTTCCACAGGTGGTGCATATAGCCTATCCAGCATGCAAACCCAATGTGTTCTACCCGTCCTAACATCCCTTTGAGCACTAACACTGCAGGAATCTTGAAATATTTAAATGTATGTATGTATAGCAGTAGTAGAGAGGAGTACACATATGCACCATCCTTACAACACCTTTAAGTCAGCGGTCCCCAAACTTTTTACTTTGCCCCCCCACCCTTACCCTTGTCTGCCACATGCACAACCCCACCCAGAGCTGGGGCCAGGAGTGGTGCCGCGGCTCTTGGAGATGCTGGGGGGGCACGGACAGGAGTAAGGAGGCAGGGGCCACAGCTGGGGGTGGGGCAAGGGGCAGAGCTGGGTGGAGCTCCATCTCTGCCCCCAGCCATGCCCTCTTGATCGTTCCTCCAACGTTCCCTGTAGGGATGCGCCCCACAGCTTAGGGACTTTTTTTTAAGGTGAAGTTAAGGTTCCAATTGCATATCAATGGTTTGAGCACATAGACACCTAAAACACCTCCAGTGTTGTGCTGAATTAAGGTTATACTTCTCAAACAGGACATCCAGAGTCTTGAGTCTCAGCAGTCCCCATCACAAATCTTTTAGTGGAAAACAAAATCTCTTTTTATCCAGTGACTCTCTATCTAAGGTACTTCAGTGGCCCACACCATGATATTTGAGTGCATATCAATCTTTAATGTGTTTATCTTTACAACACTGCTGTGATGTAGGAAGTGCTATTATCTCCATTTTATAGGTGGGGCACAGAGGCACAGAAAGGCTAAATGACTTGCCCAAGGACGCACAGGATGTCTATGATAGGGCAGAGTATCCCAAGTCCGAGACGGGTGACCTAACCACTGGGCCACCCTTCTTTTCAAATCTGTCTAGTGATTTGAGCTGTACTTTCATAAATAAAAGAGTTGGGGACTTTGGGGTTTTATTTAAATGCAGACAGAGCTATCTGGTAGTCATATGCTATATGATTGCCAAAGCTGGCCAATCCCAGTGACATACCTAATTTGATACTTAATAGCTGGTGATATTTTACTTTAATCATCTAAGCTCAGGGGGATCAAGTCCATAAAGTGGAAGCAGTTGCAGGCTAGGGATAAGCTCTTGAGGGGATGTAGAGTTTCCTCTTTCTCCTCCTCACAGCTGCAAAGGAAATTAAGTTGAGGATGGTTTGCTTCCCGCTCTTGGATGAAGAAGGTTTTTCCATTGGTGATTGGTTTTGCTTTCTTTTGGACAAGGCCAAAGGAAATTTTGGTCTTAGCTTGATAAATTGGTGCAAGGCAGAGAAACAGACTACATAGACGTGATATCCCTTAAAGTCTCAGGAGGCAGTATTTTATTTGTTGGGGTTTTTTTCTCATTTTTTGTTGCCCATGGCTACAGTGGCAGGCCAAACACATACAGTGTATTATAAAGTTATGTAAAGATTTCTGTTTTTTCCTCTTCCTCTTGTAAAGATAATTTGTCCATTGCCTGTTTCTTAATTTACAGCTCTGTTTGTTTAAGTTGTTTTTCATCATTTTTCATCCAGAATGAGCCCATGACATTTATTAAATGTTGCTGTCTCTGACTTTATTACCTCTGACTGATTGATCATATATGTTAGAATTTGGTGTTCTTTGAAAGAATTAATATAGCCTTATTCCCAATCTGTATATGTTTGCTCAGAATGAATATTGCAATACATTTTATGACATTCAGTTATACCTATTTCTGGGAAGCATATTGTTTATTTGCAGGGATGGTTAGTACAGGATTGAGTTTTGAACAAAAACGCTATTATAAACTTGGAACCAGCATTTAAATATATGGCACCACATCGGCTTTGCATGGCCAGTGAACAAATTACCAGCTGAGCATTAGATTGATTCTGTGAGTGGATTTGGACTCTTTCAGAGGATAATGTCTCTTTGATGGTGCAAGACTTCATTTGCATTTGGAACTTATGTCCCATATCTTCACAATACTGGAATCTAGCCTACACTTCAGACCTCATTTTCTCTTCCCCACAAGACCACTGCAAGATGTTAACACACTCTGAGTTAATGCTGGCCCTGAGCCACTAGACTGGTGTTTTAAGGACATGACATAAGTACTTTCTCAGCCCTGCAGGGGTGAGAGACTCTACTTTGCCAGGAGGATGATTAGGTAAGTCCAACTGGAATTTTAAAAACAAGTTACTGTATACAGCAAGATATATTAAAGCCTTGTGAGGTAATATTACACATACAGTAGTTAGTGTGTATTGCTCACATTTTCTTTCATGTTTGGAAATTAAAAAAGACATTAAAGATGTGGAGCCTCAGTATGACTGATTTTCCTGGGATCCAGCAGGAGGATTAGAGTACTGTACACAAGAGACAGCTAAATAGTGTGCGAGATTTATTAAGTAATTCCAAAGCAGAACAGGATGGTGATCTCAGCAACCCTCAACAGCAAAAATTTAGAGCACAGAAGAAGTGTTTTCTTTCTTTTATTTACACAAATAAGAATATAGTCTAATAATGTCTTTTAATTACTGTAATATGCTGTGCTGAATGCTTCAAAATGTGATCCTTTGTAGAGTTATTTAAACAATTCTTTTCCAGTTTCATATTGTTCTCATCTATAAGGATTCTAGTTTTTATGTAACTAAAAGCTGTTGCCTTTCAGATCCAAATAATAAGTTTCCTCATCTGATTAGGGGATTCCACAAGATTTTTGCTGGGCTGTATGATGCTTACCAGCATTAGCCAAATAGGAGCGAAGATGAGACTTTATTTATGTGAGTCTGTACTTACTCCTAGCAGTGCAGCATTAAAAGGCTTAGAGTTGAACTGAGTGCTGCAGAAATTGTTTCACTTTGCCAGATAAGAAATCAAGTTTGCTTTTGCTATCTGTCCAAAATCTGTTCGTCAAGGAGACTAATGTTAAAATGTATCACAGATTGGCCAATTCATGCCACTTCTTGCCTTTCAGACTTTCATGTTGGTAGGTTGGGTAAATGGGCACAATTTTCCTCTATGGCTGCTTGAAGCTGTACTGCTTGCACTCTCTCTCTCTGACTGTGCCCTGTGTCTATGATTAAGAAACAGAGATGATTTTCTAGCACTACCTTCTGACAACCGGAGTAATCTCCAATATTATTTTGAATTTTTGTTTTGTTTTGTGTAAGTAAGGCAGCTTCAATGGCACAGCTTGCATTTTAACTGGTATAGCAAAGGCTATATCTTCACTTATGGCAGTGTGTAGAGTACAGGCACTGCGGGTGTAGCTATCCGCCCCGGGAAAAGACAAGCTGTGTCCATACTTGTCATTGTGGTTTGTAGCTCCGCACCATAGTGAAAGGCCCCAACAGTGGAGGGGCAACAAGGAAAGGCTCTGGCATGGGGAAGGCAGTGGGGAAAGATCCTGGAGCCTTTCTCTGCTGCTTCCCTCCACCAAAACCTGTCTCTGGGGCAGGGAAAGGCTCCAGCCGTGGGGGAAAGCTACATATTACACTGCTAAAAGTAGTCTACATGTGGGAGGCAGTGTAGATGTGGGAGGCACTGCTTGGGCAGGTAGAGAGCTGTGTTAGAGGATTCAGGCATGTAGGATACTCTACTCTGTTCGCCTAAGCAAGGGGTTCTCAGCCTATTTACCACTGTGGGCCCATATGCAGCTCTCTCTGTGTTATGTGGGCCACATCCACACAATATATATAGACTGCCTGTATGGCTCTGAGGCTGTCACATGGGCTACACCTGTGTGCTGATTGGGCCACAAGCAGCCCCCGGGTTCAGAACCTCTGACTTAAGCCATGTCTCATTGTCTACACTGCTGTTTATACCTGTGCTATCTGAAGTCCCTCAAGGTATCCCAGGAGATGCACTCCACTCTCTGTGATCTTCCATTTAAAAGAGCGGGGCTCTTCTTCAAGCTCATGGACACAAGACTGCATGGCCTTAAAGACTCCCGACCAGCCTCCACTCTCTGGGCTTTCATATTCCTCAGCAGCTAAGAAGCAGTTCCATCCTCCCCCTTCTCTGCCTAGGTCCTGGGGGACTCCCCAGCAGAGCACATGTAGAAAAAAAAGACAAAGACAAGGAGTTTAAACAACGCCATCCCTCGTCCTCCTGTTCGCCTGCTCAGCCGGGCTCTTCAAGACACCAGGGAAGCCAGAGACAGGCATTTTGATGATGCACTACGCTTCCCTCGATCTGCTGGCAGTGCTTCTACAAATGCAGCACAATATGCCATTAACCTTCTTGGCTACAAGGGCACACTGTTGACTCATATCCAGCTTCTCCTCCACTGTAATCCCCAGGTCCTTTTCTGCAGAACTGCTGCTTGGCCAGTCGGTCCCTAGCCTATAACAGTGCATGGGATTCTTCCATCCTAGGTGCAAGACTCTGGACTTGTCCTTGTAGCACCTTATGAGATTTCCTTTAGCCTAATCCTCCAATTTGTCTAGGTTACTCTGGATGCTATCCCTACTTTCCAGCTTATCTACTTCTCCCCCTAGGTTAGTGTCATCTGCAAACTTGCTGAGGGTGCAGTCTATCCCATCATCCAGATTATTAATGAAGATGTTGAACAAAACTATCCCCAGGACCGACCCCTTGGGCTCTCCGCTTGACACCAGCTGCCAACTGGACATTGAGCGTTTGATCACTGCTCGTCGAGCCCAATGATCTAGCCAGCTTTCTCTCCACCTTCTCACCATTCATCCAATCCATACTTTTTTAACTTGCTGGCAAGAATATTGTGGGAGACTGTATCGAAAGCTTTGCTAAAGTCAATATATATCACGTCCACTACTTGCCCCATATCCACAGAGCCAGTTATCTCATCATAGAAGGCAATCAGGTTGGTTAGGCAACTTGGTCACCGTCCTCTTCTCCAAGTGCTTCAAAATGGATTTCTTGAGGACCTGCTTCATGATTTTTCCATGGACTGAGCAATGAGGCTGACCAGTCTGTAGTTCTCCGGATTCTCCTTCTTCCTTTTTTAGAAGATGGGCACTATATTTGCCTTTTTCCAATCATCTGGGACTTCCCCCGATTGCCACGAGTTTTCAGAGATAATGGCGAATGGCTCTCCAATCACATCAGCCAACTCCCTCAGCACTCTTTGATGCCCTAGGGATATACTGCTTGTGAGTCACCTTAAATGGAATCAACATGAGCAAGAACGTGAATAAGAAAAAATTGTTGCCTGCTTTTTGTAACTGTTGCTCTTTGAGATGTATTGCACATGTCCATTCCATTACCTGCCCCTCTGTCAGAGTAGCTGGTAAAAAGGAACTGAGAGCGCGTAGGGCTGGTGGCACCTAATATACTGATGCGTTAGCGTAGCACTCAAGAGGGTGCCACGGCTGGCCTTACGGATACTGCTCAGGCAAAAGTCTCCAACGACTGTGTACATGGGTGTGCACATACCTAGAATGGAATGGACATGAGCAACACGTCTCGAAGAGCAACAGTTATGAAAGGTAAGTAACCATTTTTTCTTCCACTTCTGAGAATAAATACCATCCTAATTCAGAAACTGGGCTCTTCATGCATCAGTCTTATCTCCTTACTATCAGTGCCTGGGACTGTCACTGATGATATTGTAATTCTAAGTTTCTCCTCTTTTAAAAATAATGGTAAGATAAATTTTGTTTCAGAACATTGATTGATGCAAAGTAGAACTGGGGACTGCAATACTAGAAAAGTTATTGGCATGCATTGAAATAAGGCTCCAGACAGGAATTCTTTTTTGATTGTAACAGTTGAAAAGTATTTAGCTAATGAATTATTCCAAAAGAACAAATAGGTTTAGGGGAGTTCTTTCCCTGTCTCATTCAGACTTTGTTAGCACACACTTTTCACTGGAGACAGTCAAAGATTAACTCTGACTGAAATTTCTTTTACCTCAGCTAAATGAATTATTTTCACAATACTCCTGCAAAACTGATGGCACTAACTAGAATTTACCAGTTATGCAAAGGCACCTTCTCTGATCTCCATTGTTTCAGAATCGAGGTCAGGATAACAATTCCTAACTTTCGTGAGCACTAATTGGGAGAGTTCCAAAGATTTTATTCTGTACATATTTGCACTTGCTATCCATGTTAACAAAAAGAGCTTTGGAGGGCAGATAAAATCTCATGTTTCAAGGCAAAAGCACATTCCTATTAGATTAGGATAAAACCTTAATTGGGGTGGGAGTGGGGATATTATTCCATCTTTGCCTACAGTGTGGTTTCCTGCATCCATCAGAGATAGGATACTGGATTAGATGGAACATGGAGCTGAGCCATTATGGCAATTCATGTGTTCCTATGTACTGTTTATGTGTATAAAAATGCATATGCTGTGTCTGATCCAAAATGACACATTAAGAGTACAGTTTACCCATCTAAAGATGTGTTAGCTGTAAAAACAGCTATATAAAATACGAGTGGAGTTAATCTAGGGCTGGGCTCCTGCCAGCTGATTATTCAGAATTCTACTTCTCAACATTTCACCAGAACTAGGCAAAATCAACATCTCACTCCTGTTTTGGAGTGTTTGTGGCTTATGGTAGCATCATGCTTTGAATTAAAAATATGTAGATGTGGGTGCAGCTGTAGTTAGAAATGGAAAAATGCAGGTTATGTATTCTTAGAAAACTTAAGTGTAGAAAAGACTAAAAGCATTATTTGTTAACTGAGCAAAGCTGTGAGGACTGGGCAAGATTTTTTTTTTAAATCACTATCAATAGAAAATTGATTTAAAAAATGCAACTAAGCTAAAGGCTAAAAGTTTGGCAGGCATATAATGAGGGCTAAAGATTAATGCAATTAGAAAAAAAGTTACATCCCTTTTTCAAGTCCTTTGTTTGTACATTGTCTTATTAGACTGTAAGCTCATTGGAGCAATGACCTGTTTTGCTGTCAAGGTCCTACCACACTTTTGGCTGTTACATAAATAATAATATTAAGAAGTGTGATGTGTGGTCACCAAACTAAATTTTGATCTTTTCATGTGCTAGTTTCAGAAGGTGTGAACTTACGGATATGCTAGCACTGCGGCTTCTTTAAGCACGAAAGCCTATGTTTGTTCCACCTGTTATTTGTTCTTAAGATAAATATATCAGAGAAGCACTGTCTCTGGAAACTCTGAAGAAACAGAGAGCCATGTCTGTGCGTGATTTTGTTTACATGTGTTCTGTTAAGGTTTATCCCCATTTTACACATGGTGAAACTGAGGAACAGAGCAGTGACCTGGCTTGCCCAAGTCACCCAGCAGGACAGTGGTGGACCACAAATAGAAACCGAGTCTGTTGAGTCCCAGTCCAGTACTCTGTCCACTGGGCCATATTGCCTTCCCTCTTGTAGGCCTGACTTTCAGTAGTCATATAACCCTGGTATAGATAGAATAGTTGTTGCACTGACACTTTCTGTTTTGAATTCAACATTCACTCTCACTTGCAATGGGTATTTCTTCAAATTTAGATTTCTATCATATTGTTGCTTTCTAACTACTTCCAGGGATAAATTTACTTCGGTTCAAGAATCTTGTTAGATGTTGGGGTTAAGGTTTTGGTCCTTCTACCCAAAAGTGTCTGAGTTGGTGGAAAAACAAAGCATTGTGTTGCACTATTTAGTGTTAAGTGTATATTCCTTGAAACCATGAGGGTGTTTTAAAAAACAAATGCTTTGCTTTTGTACAGACTTTTCTGCTAACTCAGTAGATGCTGCCTGGCAAGGGCATAGCTTTGGGAACTGTGTGAACTGATATATTAAAAAGGATTGCCAAAATGAACCTTTAACTGTTATTAACTCACCTGGAATTGCATGGTGAGCAGACTCCCGTTTACAGTGTTACGTTACAATTAATATGAAAAATACAAATAATATCAACAGCTAAACTAGGTTTGATAAAAATGTTATCAGTCCTCATGTTTCAGGACAGTCACTAACTGCCTGAGATGATGATGATGAAACTTCACGTGTAGCTATGGTATTGCACAATTATGGTTTATGGAATTTACAGCTTCCTCTAGTAGTGGTCTCTGTAGCTGACAAAATATCATAGTAGATCAGATCATTGATCAGATCCACTATGGCAATTCATATGTTCTTTAAAATGATCAGCTCTTCACTTCAAATACTCCCGGGGCTAATTATTTCCTATACTCCAGTGACTGCCTTCTAAATGTTTGATCTTGTACAGTATTTCTTTTATTCTATCTGCACAAGGATTTGCAGTTTCGTAGCGTGTCTGTAATCTTTTTTTTTCATGTCCTAGCAATTAGTATGGTAGTTCTACACATGCAGTATTAATTGGGAAGTTATAGTTATTTTCTGTATTGAATGCTGATTAGAACTTGGAAAAGGTTGGCTTGCTTGATTGAAGGAATTGCTTTTGGTTGGTTGTGGTTTGTTCCATGCAGTAGCTGCACAATTAACATTTAGAACTCTCTGGAACTGTTAACGTAGATCTGCATTAAAACTGTAGAACAGGATTTTCTTAAAAAACAAAAGCAAACCACAACTACTTGTAATTCAATAGCCATTTTTTACTATGTTCTTCACTTTTCCTATTACAAAATTGGGATAGTAATTTACCTACTTGACACGTCGTTGTAAGGCTTAATATCTGCAAAATGCGCTAAGAGTCTCAGATGGAAGCTATCTATAAGTATTTGAATGATCTAGCTAGTGTGTATGTTTCCCACTGCTCTTGACTGAGAGAATCAAAACTGTTTGCATCATAGGCCCTATATCAGACAGCTAATGGAGATTCTCCTTTAGCAAAAGAGGTTGGAGACTGCTTTTAGAGTAAGAGGATCTGAGTTGTTGTAGTTATTATTTCTACGTATTACCAGAGTGCTTTGGAACCCAAATAGGGATTAGGGTCTGATTGTACCTGACACTGTACCAACAAATAGTCCCTAAATCTCCCAATCTAAAATTTAACTAATACATAACCAATGAAGAAGGTGATAAATGTGGGGGAGGTTGATGGGCAAACAGGGTGATAGTAGCACAGGTTAGCAGTCATGATGGTCTCAATTGTCATAGTTGGTCTAGCCAGAGCGCTGTCCCTGCTGCAGTTGTAACCAGGACGTGCAGCACCGTTGACTCTTAGGGGAGCATGTATTGGAACTATTATTTTATTATTGAAGTTTGTATTATTACTCTTGTCAGTTTCTTGTTGACTGGCATCATTTGAAGAGAAACACATCCACAAGGCTCAGGCTGTAGGATTCAGTATTAGTTAAACTGATCAAAATTTGAGACCACCTTCTGCCACACTGAGCCATTTTGAGAGAAACCCAATTTTTTAACTGTTCAAAAATCCATTTATAGTAATTTCTTAGAAACACTGGAGGGTTTTGATATATTTTCGGTAGCACTCCATAATGTTTTTGCATAGCAATGTCAGTGCTTAGCTGGGTGACGGTTCCTTTGCTACACAGGTCTTTATTCTCCTTAACACCCCTTTCTTTGCACCAGCTATGACTTGTAGTCATCAAGGTAACGAGATGGCAATTTTATTGCGGCTGCAAATCTTTCTGCACCAGAGACTTAGGGGCACCTACAGTACAGCATCTGCAAAGCCAGCAACATCAGTTGTGAAGGCTCTGTGGGAGCAGAGTGAGACTAATCCCTATTTCCATCCCCTTTAGTGCTAACTGCTCCAAACAGAGAAAACCCCCTCTCTCTTCCTCTGCATGTCAAAATCCGGCAGGAGCTGCTAATTGCTTTTACAGTGATTCACATGCCATCTGCCAAGTGTCAGGATTTTTTTCGTCATGATTGGAAGGCTTTAGAAGGCAGATCCCCTAACTTGTGCAGTTCCCGTGTCCGTGACACTGACACAGTACAGCAGGGTAATAACAATGACTCTACCACATGCAGAAATTAATCAAGAAACAGTTTACATGTTGTTGCCCTTTTTGTTTCCCTGAGAGAAGAACATGCAAAAAAAAAAGGTTCAGCTGAATTCCATAAATCCTCTCCCCTCAGGTAAAACAAAGTGGTGAACGTGTGAGAGAGAGCTGTTGAAAAATAATAAAAGTTTTAAGGACCATTTTATAAATCTATACCTTGGCTCATCGTGACTCATGTAGAAGAGTGAGTGTGACTGTCCTGCATGATGGCTCGGAGCAGTGGTTTTCAAACCTTTTTTTCTGGTGACCCAGTTGAAGAAAACTTTTGATGCCCACAACCCAACAGAGTTGGGGATGAGGGGTTTTGGCACTCAGGGCTGTGGCAGAGGGTTGGGATGCAGGGGGTGAGGGCTGCGGGATGGGGCCAGGAATGAGGGATTCAGGGTTTACGGGGGAGTTCATGGCTGAAGCAGGGGCTTACCTTGGGCAGTTCCTGGCCCGTGGCACAGGAGCGGTGCTAAGGCAGGCTTCCTGCCTATCTTTGCACCACGGACCGCGCTGCGCCCTGGAAGTGGACAGTAGCAGGTCTGGATCCTAGGCAGAGGCATGCAAGTGGCTCTGCGCGGCTCTCGCCCGTAGGCACCACCTCCCCAACTAATGAGAGTGCAGAGCTGGTGTTTGGGGTGGGGGCAGCATGCAGAGCCCAGTGGCCCCCCTGCTTAGGAGCCGGACCTGCTGCTGGCTGCTTCCAAGGCTCAGCGCGGTGTCAGAAGAGGTAGGGACTAGCCTGCCTTAGCTGGGCAACACTGCTGATGGGACTTTAAATAGACCAGAGCCACCATGATCCAGTGCCTTACATTCCGTGACCCAGTCCTGGGTTACCACCAGCAGTTTGAAAACCACCAGCTTAGGGGAGGCTCTTGGAATGTCAGAAGCACCGCATGCTCCCAGCCATGCTAGGGGAAAGTAAAGCATTGTCTCAGCATAACTTATCTAACAGTTACATCCGAGAGCTGGTGTCATGACTGCCCCAAACAGGTCAAAAGAACAGGATGGTTTTTTGTTCCCTTATGATGAGAACCAGAAACTAAATAAAAGTTTTGGAGGCAGGAGACCCAGGAACCCACTCACTTCTACTTTTATTTAATTTCTTCTTCCTTTGCCATGAGCTCTTGTTTGTTCATTTACTTTCCTTGGGGATCTTTCCACTATTATTATTATTTACTTGCTATCAATGACTAATATTTTATTTGCCTTTCTAAAGCCTCTGGGTGGTCTTTATACCTCTCTTTTAAAATGGTCCTTTCCTAGGAATGATGCCACAGTGTCTGGATCTGGTGCCTCCTGACCTCCTCATTCCTGAGCTTGCCTTTTTCGGAAAGACTTGCCACACATGTCCTATAAACAGGCCTATGGGACAACTAACACATTAACATACAGCAGGGGAAAGAGAGGAGCGTGATCCCACTGTGTGCTTTCAGAGGGTGCAAACTGGGTACCAAATGTGACATTTTCCATGAGCGCACATAGGCTCCAGTAGAGGGCGCCACACACCTCATTTAGCATAAACTGGCCTGCATGCCAGTGAATAAATTCATTTATAAAGAGAAGTTTCAGAGGTGACTGAAATGTGGGCCTCCTATTCCCCAGGCATGCACTCTGCCAGCTGAGCAAAAAGAGCAGGTCATGTAGCTTGGACCGGCAGAGACGCTTTTATGTATTTCCCACAATTCTTTCCAGACTATTATGGAACTAATACCTTCTGCTGCTGCAGGATCCTGGGTGCTGTTTTTGCTTTTAAGCAACAAAGAACCTCTAGGTTTTTTTTTGTTTGTTTTATTTCCTAGAATCTCAAAAAGAAAATTGTTTTTATGTGATCTGGTTCACTTATATTATGAGGTGATTAGAGCAGGGCTTCAATCAGCGAGAGGATTCCCTAAGGCAAGGTCTTGTCCCACCAGTGACTGTAGCATGCCCTGTCTGACACTGGGGCGACTGGAGAATTGAGCTAGAGAGGCTGCAGTATGGTGCAGCAGATGAGCACTGGCAGTTGCCATGGAAATCTCCAGTACAGCTGAAACACAAAGAAAGGGCACTTGCTGAAGCACACAAGCTCAACATAAAATGAATGAACGACAAGCAGAATGTAGAGCAGGACTGCAGCTAGTGTCCCAGATGGAGTTTTAATTTCCTTCTCTTTCCCCCACCAAGCATCCCACCAGATCATGCCTTGAAGAAAATAAAAACAAACTAGTGAGCTATCAATATTCGGTCTAAGTACGTCCCTCCTGTCTCCGTCCAAAGGAAGCAGACATATATGTTAATAGGGGTATAATAAGTGTGGGGGGAGCATGGTGGCCTTTATGAAGGAGCGTATGCCTCTTGCCACTGGGCTTTGGTGAGTGTCATGGGATTTGTCTGCAGCATATGCGCTGCTGTTAATGATTGAAAAATTACCACAACAATTAGTCATGGATCGCTGGAGGCAAGGCCCCCAAACACTATGGACAATGTGATTAAATCCATGTATGTGACAATTAACTCTCTTGCAGGTTTATCTACCAAGGAGGTGGTTTTTGGAATGGGAGGGGGATGGACAATAAGTGACAGGAAAGAATAATGCTGCAGAATGGATCCGATACAGCTGGCACTATCCATCTTAATCTGACATTGAATTAATCACACTCGGATTAATCCTGTTCTTATTGCACCATTTCTGTTGCCCATTTGTTTATAGTCTTTTTCCTTTATGAACAGTACAGAGGCATGACTGATTTAATTCCTGCCTGTTCCATGTTTTTAAATTTAAAAATCAAATCCTTTAGTTATGCCTTGTTTTAGGTGGTCCAAGGTGCAATTATCTCATAAAGACTAAGAAGACTCCAGATGTACCATGTCGTGAATCCCCTTATGTATTACAGCTGAGTAACTCTCAATAAATATTTGTTTGGCCAATATTCTGCCTAAACAGAGAAAGGTTCCACTTATGTTTGTCTATACACACACACACACACACACACGTGTGTGTATATAAAACGTATTCTAGGTAAAGTATACTATGTTGCTTGTGTATATGTGTACACATACACTGCAGTGTGTTTGTTCTTGGGTTTCATATTTGCTGACAAAAGCTACTTCTAAATAATGATTAGAGATTGTGACACTAAATGGAATAAACGAGGAACTTCAAAAGCCCAGGACTCTCAATCTGTCCATAGCTCATGCTGGTGTCAAGAATGGAAATGGAAAGTACAAGTGATTTGATTTAAGGAAAAGGTAGCTTTCAAATTGGGGAATGGGTGTATTTTTTTTTTAAGAGCAAGAAACACAAATGTTCATAGAAGGAGAAAGTATTCAGTTTACCCAATCGATGCAGAAATTGCTCTGCATTTCAGGTCAGTTAAAGGCCTAATTAGACATTTTTACAAACCAATGGCCAGATCCTCAGCTTGTATAAATTGGCATAGGTTCATTGAAAACCATACATTTGTGCGAGTTGAGAATCTGGCTCATATTATTTACTACTACCCGGATGATTAATTACAAAAAAATACTTAGGCTGCACTGTGTGCCTTTTTGGCACAGTACATTTAAAAGTAGCTTGATCACAATGGTTCTGATTGGCCGCCTATGAAGACTCCCATATTGATAAGGTGGCATCTCCGATAAATTAGATTTGACCACCATTTCTCTAACTTCACCCATTGTAGTCAGGGTGCTCCCTCATCTTCTGTTCATACAGTGTCATCCCATCTTCATGATTCATTGTGATGTTATTACTTGCTACTTTTTAAAGGAAGGACTTTCAACCTTGAATTTTCCAAATGAACCCCCACTTCAAGTCGACTCCCCTGGATTTGTATATAGGCTCATTATAAAAGGAGATTTGATTTTTTTTACATGATGCCATTATTATTTATCATATACTTGTAACACTTGTAACTCATTAACACTGAGACTGTCAGTCTAGGTGTCTTGCATGTCCTTGCAGTTAAAGTCCTAATAATAAGATTTGACACAGTTAACTGTGGTCCTAAACATAATTGTTTAAAGATACAATGCTGTTTCCATTTAAATCACTGATTTCAGTGATGAAGGTTCAGGCCTCAATTCAGAAACTTTCCACACCACAATAAACGTTGGCCCTACATTGTGTGCCAATAACTTGAAAACACAATAACAACTATACTGATGACAACTTTTTGCAACAGTGTTAAACCATTGATTTTGCACTTTTAGAATTTAAAATCTGTCAGAGACAATAAAATTCATTCCCATGCTGAGCCATGAAGGATGAAGAAGTTAGAGCTGGAAAGTCATATTAGATCAGTAAAGCCCTGCAAATCTGCGGATATCTGCAGATATCCATGGATCTGTGGACCATTTTTGCAGATCGCAGATGGATGCCAATCAAAGATTTGTATCTAAAGCCCTGCAAACCCATGGGTATCTTCTTTATACTCACAGATCATTTTTGTGGATTGCAGATTGGATGCAGATACAAATTTTGTGTCTGCATAGGGCTCTCTTGATCAGTGAGTCTGTTCATCTGCAGGGATAGGACATTGTCTCTGGGTAGAAGTCATGTTCAGTATCAAGCTCATACTCCAAAATAGTCCCAAACCGAAACCTAGAAACCAAACACTCCTGACTTTTATGGAAGTTTGTGTCAGATTTTGAGTTAAGACTTTGCACCTCAGTCTCATCTCCATTGATACTACCTGTGATCTTAGACAAAAAAAAGATGTCAGGTTTAATCAGAAATAATTTTTTTGTTAAAGTCAAAAAATAATATTTATTGTGTAAAAGCTGGTGTTGCCTGAACTAAAGAACCTGAAATGTAGCTCTGTTTTTATTATTTATTTCAGTTATTTCACGTTGTATATGATCTTGGTTTGTCTTTGGTTTTTAACGTTTTTTTTTAATTGAAAATTTTCAGGACAATGGCGACTGTCATAAATTTCTTGGTCAGGGAGAGTTCAAGGCTGGAACCCCATATGCAGACACTGTGTGATAAGACAGATGGCAAGATGGCACGAGTGTAAATATATGACGATAGGCCTGATTTGACAATTATTTGGCACACAAAGTACCCATGAAAGCCTGAGAGAGCTGTTGTTGGTATTGTGACAAGGATCAGTCATAGGATCTGGCCCTATAGGCAAAGAGTTCAAATAAATATTACATTTAGTGCAGATTCATAGTAGAGGACTGCTAACTATCCTGAGGAGTGAGAATAATAATGTCCATTCAATCAACATAAAAAATCTGGCTGTGCATATGAATTTCAGTGGTATGAAATATTAACAATGAGAAATTAGTTAAATGTTTCTTTTCTTTTGTTTCTTTTCATTATTAATATTATTATTTTTATTTTTCAACATTATCAGCTGCTTGCTGTTATATTAGCTTCTATGAATCTATAGAGTAGCCTGGACTTCTTGTGTGTCTTGTTGTTGTTGTTTTCACAATGCTAAATTCAGTAAGTCATCACAGACCAATGTAGGAAGTGAAAATATTTTCAGTCAGAGGCAGAAGAGAATTCATGAACACGCATCACCTTTCAGAGTGAACCTTCCGTCCAGACAGCTCTTTGTACCTAATGCGGGGAAAAAACCAAAGGCAGAAAAACCTTATGAAAATTGTTACATGGCATCACCTTGCCTTTGCTCACACCTTCTCCTCTCTTGACTGAACTGAGGTTTTCTTTTTTATTCCTTGGCATTTGACAGCAAAATGCTGCACATGTCCTGAATCTGAACATTAAATACACTCCAAAGGATCACATGAAAACAACAAAAAGAATATTTAAACACTAATGGGGAAAAATACCATACTATTGATAACACAATATTAACATTCATTTTATGCAACGTACACACAGGAATGCAAAGGGCCTGTTTGTGACATTAAGTACCTGCCCGGACGGAAGACCGCACGAACTGCACTACCCTGTGGAGAGCTCTGGGCGGCTTTGCATGTTGACAAACATTGCTTGCCAGAGATTTCTCTGCTTCCCAAGAGTGCAGTCTTCGGAGGGGGCAGCATGCTGTTCATTCAGTAACCAGCTACCTCCACTTAGTAATGCAGGTTCAGGTGAGGTCATTCAACTGATCCAGGGGGCAGTAGCAGGCAGCAGTCCCTGTGCTCAGGAGAGAGTATGGAGTGTATTTTTACTTGGTTCCTGATACCCTTCCCCATACTCTCTCCTGTGTATCCACACAACGGCCAAGCACTGACGGGCTTTAAATGTGGCCCAGAAAGTAGAGATGGTTTGCTGAGCAGTTGCTGAGTTTGTTCAGGATTTTTTGTGTGCCCCCTTGTGGAGTTGGGTCTTTTGCAGAAGGTGCTGTGTCACTTTGAAAAACAGGAATCTCCCAGTCCATGAGCAGGTTTTGCACTGCAGAGCGGAGACTCTAAGACTAAGATGCCTCCAGCCAAGGGTAGTCCAAACCATTCAACAGTTTAAATTAAAGAACTTATTTAAAGAACTTTGTTTCCAGGAGTTTGGATCTCATTCCCAAAAGGATAGATAATTTGTGGGGGTTTATGGATACTTCTATTCTAAAGGATTTGTAGACTGATTTGGAAATAGAACTCATCCACCATTTTAGAATCAACAGTGTCACACTTACACTGGTGATGTTGCTGACCTGATGTGGGCCAGAAAAGAGATGAAAGTGCTAGGTCCTTTGACTTTAATGAGGCGATGGTGATTTATACCAGCTGAGAATCTGACTCTTCTTTTCCAAGATGGATGAGATAGAGAGGAGGCTCTGCATGAAATAGCCGAAACTTGTTCATGTTTTTGTAGGAATTGACTCTTTAGATCTTTCTTTGCTTTACGAGGAAAAAGCTAATTGAATTGGTACATTATGGAGGACTCTAGTGCTCTCCACGCACAGACTTCCCAAGAATGCGAAAAAGTTTCTCACTTATGCGCTATCCTGTGTTAGTAATTTTTAGTTCATTCTGTTTTAGCAGAAGTGTCCTAAAGGTGCCACCAAGTGAATTAGTGTAGAACTCTAAAACCATTATTTTTCTAGATGAGACAGTTGCTTTCTGCAAGTCAGCTATGAGACTTCTTAGGAAAATTGAACTTAACTGGTTGTGGAAATGCATGGCTGTGAATTTTTTTTTCAAATCTGATGACGTGGTGGAAAATTTTACTACAGCTAAAATATAGGAAAAGGTTGTGGGTATTGATTTAATTTGCACTTGAAAAGTCAGGTAAGAAGCCAGAGACTGCTGTATCAAAGTTCTCTAAAGTTATAGAAACAATTTAATATATCCCTTTTTTATTTATTTTTCATTAATGTACTTGCTTCATATATGTATGTGCAACTAATATATTTGAATTGATAAGGCCTGTTTATTCATATGAAGAGATGATCTGTGATCTTTTGGATGTGTTTTATTTTAAATTGTATTATTACACATTGTAAATCTCTAATAACAAAACCAGTATGTACTTTTGGTGGTTCTTCAGCAAAAGGATTTAAACTATTGGTAGACAAAACAGGCTGTGGGGAGGGCTTGTGAGTTCTGCCTGTGCATATCCATGTGGAGCTAGCCAAGTTTGCGTTGTTCTTAATTCCTTATTTTATGTAAATAAAGTGTAATTATTGTGATGTTCTTTTTTCAAATTCTTCCTGATGGGTGATCTCTACAGAGATCAATCAGTTTATATGAATATCTGAATTGCCATTAGTATCTTTTTAATTTGTAATGCACATAGACTTTTGTAGTGACTCCCTACTCTTTGCTGTAGAAATAACTGAGTATTGCAGCCTTGCTAGAAGGTATTAGCCATGTGAATTTAGGTTATAGCTTACAAATCCTGCTAAACTTTTACCTATCTTATTACAGAGGAGCTCAGTATGTCCATATTCCACGATCAGTGAAATATTGTGTATAGATGAATTTGTTACAGTGTTTCTTATAATTCATTTTTGCCTGTATGTGTAAATCAAATTTGGTGCTCATAAAGGAAATATTTAGAACTCAGTGCATAAAAGTATATTAAATATACTTTGCATACTTATCCTTCTAGTCAAGCTGACATTCAAACACGGACCCTTCCAAGTAGAAGTTGTTCCTTTTTCCAGTCAATTAGCTAGCAAAAAAAAGTCTGAAAAATCTTCATATGGTAGCTTAGTGCATCTTCCTTTTCAGAATCTGAATATGCCACCTGCCTTTCATAGCCCAGGGGAGTCACAAGACTGTGCCTGTGTGCCTGGTCACACCACATGGTAGCATCCTCATGTCAGGCTGATCTGCTAATAGCCAAGGGAGAGGAGGCGTTGATGCCCAGAGTGAAAGAAAGTGCTGAAGCATTATAAAGTGTTAAGCAGTAGTCACCTATTTATTAGATACTTAATGCTGCCTGTGGTGTTATATCAGTAGAGAATAAAAGAAGTGGGACATATTGCATATTCTTAATTGGGCTCATAACTGCAAGATGTAATTACTAGCACAGTTTTTCCTTTAAAAAAAACCCCACACACAGAAGGACCAAAAGCTGAGTCTTTTAACCATTTGTTACCTAGCAAGTTGCATTTTAACATTCAAACAAGTATGTCTTTATTTCTAATAGGAAATAGAAAGTCCTTCCCCAACATGTTGATAATACATGGTAGTGTCAGTAGCTGATTTTGATAACTTCAACAAGCTTTTAGCATAGATAATGGCATGGAAGTTGATCATTTTCTCTGGACTATGAAATCTTTTGTTTGGTGTGCATTCTGTGGGAGAATAAGAGATGTGAAAGAGGAAATTATCTGAATTTTCTGTAGCTTTTACTTTCACGAGCTGGGAATTATATCTGAATAAACAGATCTGTGCTTTACTTCTATATAGCTGGACAGATAGATATGAAGTGTTTATATGTGTAGTGGCAAGACAAATGGACAGTAGTGGCAATATCAGTGTGATAAATTGCTGAACTGTGTCATCAGCTGCATTTATCATCATGCATCTTTGACTGCCTCATCTGCACTCTACCCACTAATTTCATCTCTGCTGGGACTATGTTTGAGAACCTAAATGTTTTTTCAAATCCCTCACAGAGAACTTCTCCCATTTTATTTATTTATTTTTAAATAAAACATTAAAAAATCATCCTTCTTTCCTGCCCCTGAGTTTTCCCCCAAAATGATATTACTCCAGGCAAAAAAGAGACCATATTTAATCCACAATCAATGAAAGATTTTTCATTCTGATATGTCATGATCCCTCATGCCTGGTAAGAAGTTGCAAATGTGCAAGGAGAAGTTAAAATAAAAACTGGTATGTGTAGGGGCAGAACTTCAGCTGTTGCAAATTGTTGTGGGCCCAAGTGACAGTTTATACCAGCTGAAGATCTGCCCTGTAGCCTCCCTCTCCCTCCGTATGCCCTCACACACAATGTCGAATTCTACTCCAAGCTGATTAAAAATAGATTATATTTCAGCTATGGTTTAATAAGATGTGTGCGGCGATACTTCTACTATTTATGTATATAGTGACATATGTATACATAGTATTTGGGAAACGTATAAGAAGATGAGGTCCTTGTTTACAATATATGGTTGTAAATTGTATGCAATTGGTTCCATACAGGGAGGTTTTTGCTCTCACGTAGAGTCCCGATGATTTCAGTGGGGCTCTGCATGGGTGGATCGATTGCAAGAGCGGGACCTAAATTATTTATTTTGATTTAAATACGAATGAAAGACTCCTGTTCACAAAATAAGACATTTCAAATGTAACAACTAACTGAATTTTTAAAAGTCCTCACTAATATCATCCTTTCTTTCACCACCCCCGTTCTTCCTACTCTTTCTGTTCCTCATCCTGGCATGTTCTGATGTCTTCCGTGCCTGCCCATCAGTCTCTGTGTGGAGTTTAAGTTGTTGATTATGACCTAATTGACCTGGGACCTGTGTGCCTGAAAGATCATCTCTCTCCCAGTGCTATACCACCAAAACTGGCCCGCTCAAGGTGGACCCTTGTATTATACAAGAGAGGAGGTGGCTGACAAGGTGTTTTCTGTGAGGGCTCCAAGTCTCTGGACCTTGCTTCTTGTCTTGGTCTGAGATAACCTCAATTTGATAACCTTCTGGGCACACTACAAAAGGTATGGGCTGCAGGGGAGGGGATGTGGGGTAAACTGAGGGTATGCTTCCCACAATAATGAAGAGGTGGAAAGGAGTTTTTGTAAGTGGCTTGCTGTAGTCTGAGATCCTGTTGATTTGATCATTGTAATGCGGTGGGAATGTAACAGTATTGTGAATAGTGTTTTATGTGACTTCTTAGCTAACAGTTGCAGGTGTTTTTCTTTTGTAAAAAGTATTTTCCTCTTTATATCAAGAAGTATATGTAGTTGTGTGCTGAAATGAGTTCATTTTTGTAATGAAGCTTATCTGCCGCTAAGGGATCGAATAATAAATATCCCCTTCTGCTAAAAATAAAACCAATGTGGGTAACCTTGAAAATAATTCATTTGTAATTTATTTCCCGTCTTATTCAACGATTTAGCATGGGCATGTTTGGCTGCTGCAGTGCAGGACTTAACTAAGAGACGGACAAGATTCGAGTTGTGTATGAAGAAAGCACCTGAATTTGAATTTCAGTTAATTAATGGAAAACATAAAAATGCCATGTTTGGAGGAGGAATACTGTTGTTTATGCAGTTATGCAAGAAGACTACAAAATAAATGATTGGCTTGTTCTACTACCTTGTATTAAAATCAGAAGTGATTGTGTGATTAGCTGACAAGACATCAACGTCCTGAACTCTTTAGTCTGCTACTATGCAAAACTGCTTTGAAGATTACTAGACTGTCAGATATGTCTCTTATCTTTCTTAACATCATATTCAGGTTGCTGTTAAAACATTACTCACCCTGTGGTAATTCATTGAGCTATCAGTCCCAAGTATTTGTTCAGCCAGAGGGTGAGGAGGGAAAGGTCAGACCAGAAAGGAAAATATTCTACAGTCTGAATTTCAGAGTAAATTACTGTTTTACTTTTGTTTATAAAGGGGTTATAGTCAGAGCCATATTGATTAGTTTCTCCCTCTGTGGGCTCTTAGTTGCTAAGCAACAACTCTCCTTTGTTTCTTGTATAGAATGTAATAGTGGTGTTGGGAGGCCAAAACACAGGAGCATAGGCCCCCTCAGGTGTGTTTCACTCCTCCTTCCTGGTAAACAGGTACAGACATGCCTATGCATACCCATACACAGCATGCTATCTGGGTGAAAGCATCGGTTAACAGGATGTTGGAATGCCATTTTCATAAGAATTGCAGTGCTGAAAATTGAGGTTCTTACCGTACTGAGGTTAAATCAAGGATCCGGATTTTGTGCTACCCCCTCTCAGGAGTTGTGAGGTCAAACAAAGGTGGCTTTAAGCACCCATTGTATCTCCTGGATTTTGGGGTGTGCTGGACACTAGCGAAGCCCTCCATGTACATCAGAGCAGGGTCCACCATAATCCAGCTATGCATGGGCTGCTGTTCAGCCAGCAGTTGCTAATGAGCAGATCCCTACACTGCCCCTGTGCCAGGAAGAATTCCCTGTAGGACTGCTTTTCCTACGTCACCTCCATACCTCACTGGGGCAGTGCAAAGGGGGCTGTCACCGGAGCCAGTGTGTTTTAATGTTGTACCAAAGCATCCGAAACTTTGGTAAGTCATAGATGCTCCAATGGGCATAGCAGCTGAAAGACCCCATTGGGAGAGTCACCTGATGTGCTGAGACTACTCTGAGCTCATTTTCTCTGCCAGTTTGGGCCTCCAGCACCCTGCCTTGTTGATCCAGATATGCAAGCCTGCTGCAACACAGACCCAGGGACTGAACCACACCCCCAAAGCTGCAGTCTTAATTGAAAGCAGCTTAAGAAGTGCTCCTGTCTCCAGCACCAAGACACCCAGCTCCTAATGGGATCCAAACCCCAAATAAATCTGTTTCACTCTGTATAAAGCTTATACAGGGTAAACTCATAAATTGTCCACCCTCTATAACACTGATAGAGAGAGATGAGCACTTTCTCTAGGTTTAATAATAAACAATGGTGATTTTATTAAGTATAAAAAGTAGGATTTGAGTGGTTTCAAGTAATAACAGACAGAACAAAGTATGTTGTTTTATTTTGCCTGGTAAAACATGCAAGTCTAAGCCTAATACATTAAGAAACTGAATAAAGGTAAATCTCCCCCTCAGAGATGTTACAATAAGCTTCTTTCACAGACTAGTATCAGAGGGGTAACCATGTTAGTCTGAATCTGCAAAAGCGACAAAGAGTCTTGTAGCACCTTATAGACTAACAGATTTTAGGGATCATAAGCTTTTGTGGGCTAAGACCCACTTCATTCATCTGATGAAGTGGGTCTTAGCCCACGAAAGCTTATGATCCCTAAAATCTATTAGTCTACAAGGTGCTACAAGATTCTTTGTCACTTTTTCACAGACTAAACTCCTTCCTAGTCTGGGTTGAATCCTTTCCCCTGGTACAGTCCTTGTCCATGCTCAAGTGGGAGCTAGGGGTTTTCTCATGACGCTGCCCGCTTTGTTCTGTTCCGCCCTCTTTGTTCTGTTCCACCCCCTTTTATAGGTTTGGCGCAAAGCGGGAATCTTTTGCCTCCCTCTGGGTTCCCCTCCTTCCTTCTAAATGGAAAAGCACCTGGTTAAAGATGGTTTTCAGTTCAGGAGACATGATCACATGGACTGTGAGACTTCATTACTCACTCACTGGCACACAGGTATACAGGAAGTTTTACGAGTAAACAGAGCCATTTACAACCAATTGTCTTGGTTAATGGGCACTATCAAGCTTCCAAACCACCCTTAATGGCCCACACTTTGCATAATTACAATAGGACCTCAGAGTTCTATTTCATATTCCTAGCTTCAGATCAAGAATGATACATTCATACAAATAGGATGACCACACTCAGTAGATTATAAACTTTGTAATGAAAACAAAGAATACTTGTAGCACCTTAGAGACTAACTAATAAGGTGCTACAAGTATTCTTTGTTTTCTTCACGGATACAGACTAACACGGCTGCTATTCTAAAACTTTCTATTGATACCTTATAAGAGTCCTTTTGCATAAAGCATATTCCAGTAACAACATAGCCATACTTATAAACATATTTGTATAAGAATATGGAGTGCAACATCACAGCAGCAAATGAGCAACATGGAGAATTCTAAACTAGACCACCTACAATTGTCAGAATTGTAGAGAACACGTTGAGACTTTAGATGCATTCACCTGAAAGGACTCCGGGAAGTTAAGCATAAGTTAAGTCAAGCAATGAATTCACTAGAGCAGGCCCACACAACGTGCGGCCCAAGGGCCACATGCGGCCCACACAGGCTCACTGTACGGCCCACGAGGAGTGAGTAGGGGTGGGGCAAGCCAAGCAGTGGGGTGGGGGGGAAGCGGATGAGGGCGGGACGAGGGCTGGGCTTTTTGGCCCGCAGCTGGATTTTTTGCAGTAATATGGCCCTCGCTGCTTTCCCAGTTGTGCAGGCCTGCACTAGAGGGAAGGAGTGAGAGCTAACATGCTGGTGTTAGAGAAGACCTAGGTCTGCAGTGGAAGAGTGACTCGAAATGGTTTTAAAAAAAAGATAATAGTTTTTTAAATATTTGAACCAATGGAACCCAGGAATTGCCATGGTATCCTGTCTCTGGATGTAGCTGGTATCTGTTTGTTTAAATGATGAATGTGTTTGCATTTATTAAAAAAAACTGTAGGTGCCTATCCTATATCCCACATGTTTATCCCATAGATTAAACCATATACAAGGAATCTCCATGAATTTAACCACTTAAACCCTGAGCCCACTCACTGCTATAGCCTCAGAATTAATGATCATTGCAGCAGACCCAAAAGGCTGTTGTTTCAGAGGATGGTACTCCCTCCCCCATTACAGACACTCTCTCTTGCTCTCTTAATAATGTTTTCTCACTTGGATCATGAAAGGCTCATTAGAAGCACTTTTGTTACTCACGTCTCAGAGTGTTCCTGTTCCAGGAATTTCAGACTGTGCAGTTCTCTAATTCAGTTTATTATCCCGCTTGTACTTATAATATGGAACAGGGAGAAAGGAGCAATTGATCACTTTTCACTATGTTGTCAGTCAAATAATCTATAACTCTTCTCCTTTTTGAGTTAAATAATGCTTGATTTTGCCAGTTTTTGACATATATTTAGTTATTGCCCACACTTCGCATTTTTTGTTTGCTTTTCCATGGGCCAAAAATTATTGAAGAGTTTCATTTAGACATTGGGGACATTTTTCCTGAAGTAGTGAGTGTGAAAAGATTGTTTAAAAACATTTCACAATTTCCACAGTGAAGGAAAGTTTGTGTACTTCACGTGTCCTTACCAGAGGAAAGGATAATTTGAAATCTATGGACATTGCTGGTAATTAGAAACTTTAGAAAAGATTTGCATGTTGTAATTGAACTAAATGGATTTCTCTACACACAGGGATGTTATTTAAACCTGCAAGGATTAGGATACTTCACATTGATGCATAAATAACCTATTAATATTTTTATGGTAGCATCCACTCAGTGCCAGGCACTTACCAAACAATCTAAAGGAACCGTCCCTATCCTGATTGTGTCACAAGCTAAGGTTAGACAGACAACTGATCAACTAAGAGGAGAGATTACTCACGCAGCGTACTTTAATAAAATAAATAGCTTTCAGTAGATTTACAAAATGTGTTTGAATACGAGGGCTGATATTTTATTGCCTTAGGGGACTGGGTGTGTAGAGCTTAGGCATAAAGAAAAACAAACAAGACATGGATTTTAAAATGAGAAGTATCAATATCATAGCAATAGCTCAGCCTGTGCAAACCAATCTCTCTTGGTGTCTGTGCGCTGCCCAAGACTTTGCTTCAGACTCCTCAAGGTATGTCTGCACTGTAGCTACAGTCAGGTAGACGACGTGCTAACTCCACACCATCTAGTATGCTAAAAATAGCAGGATGAATGTTGTTGTGTGGGTGGAGGCACTGGTTAGCCACCGTAGCTCAGACTTTTACTCAGTCAGCTAGCCCATGCCACCACCTATATTGCATTGTCCACCCTACTGTTTTTAATGTGTTAACTCAAGCAGAACTAGAGTGTGTCTGTCTACCAGGATTGAGAGGCTTGCTTTCAGCTGCCATGTAGACATATCCCAAGTATCCCCAGTTACTCAGCATCACCAGGGTAGAGTCTTTGGTCATGTTTTTTTCTTTTAAGCTGTTTCATGGGTTAGGAGCATTAGGAGAGGGGAGAAGAAATCTTAAAAAGAAAGGCCTTGAATAAAAATGACGCCGTGGGCTTTGATGTTAAATGTGCTGCCTTCTTTTTTTAGTTTACCAGTGAAGTTTCTCTCCAGTGGAGTGCTGCCAGGTGTTTTAGCCAGAGCATTGTATTTGCTAGGTCTTGGAGACTCAGGCTACCAGGGTATATTAAGGTGAATTGTTTGAGTTGTTGAATTATTTAATTCAGCTGCCATTTGTGCCTATCTCAAGCTCAAGCATGCAGTAAAAACAAAAACCGTACCTTAATACAACATGTATATGCTAACTCTTAATAATGGACCTTCTTAAATACCTTCCCAATTATGTGAATATCTTGATTTTGACTTCAGTGGGCTTTGGATCAAACCCAATAGACAGACAGACACACGCTTATTTTTCCAGGGGGGCTTGGCACCATTTGGGAATTCCTCTAGAGAGATAGGAGATTTGGGGCAGAGGTTCCTGATCTGCTGATCCACAAAACCCATTTTAGTCTGCCATTGGAAGCTAAGTTGCTGCTAGAAATAGTTTCTTTTCCTTTTAAATTTTTTCTGCATCTTCTGTTTTGTTTTGTTTTTTTCTTTTGGGGTTTTTTTGGGGGTGTGGGGGGGGGGGTGATGGAGATGGAAGGAGAGGAAGAGTACTCGGCTACTAAGCAGTAGACTCAGCAGGTCAGATCCCCAGTTGGCATAAACTGGCAGAGCTCCATTGACTTTAGTGGAGCCCTGTCCATTTACATCAGCAGAGAATCTGATCCAGGAGGTTAAACAGACTTCATGTTTCTCTGATTTATCCTGGATTTATCGGTCTTCTCTACAGAAGGGTATGTAAAATCCACTGTTTTTCCTTGTGTTGCTTGTCAGCACTTGGGTTACCAGGCTTACATACCACAGTGGTGAATGCAGAATGAATTCCTGGAAAGAGAGAGAGATTTTATTTCAACTAAGTGAAATAGTTAATGTGTGGAGATGTAAAGGTGCTATATAAGCCCCAAGTATTGTTTCTTTGGTATGGTGGATGGTGGGTTGCATTATAAATTTAACTATTAATGTTAGCAGTTATCTGGGATTATCTCTAAAGGAAAACAATAATTGTGCCAAACTTTCCTGCTATTTCATGTTATCCTCCACAATCTCTTGGATGTCCTCTGTGGAGGAGGAATAGAAAGGAAGGAAGGGATGTTTTATTATATTATATCTTAAGAACAGGCAGAGGAGCTGCTAAAATAATGGCCATTATAAAAGTCTATGGATCAGAATACCCAAGAAAGGTATGTTACTGGCCAACCAAATAGCCTAATAAATTTAGACAAAATCTTTATGAAGAGAAGCTTAGTTTGTAAATATATATCAATGAGGGAAATAAAAGCCCTTGATAAAACGATGTAATTTTAAAATAAATAAACTCGAAAGCCAGGAAATTCAAAGTTAAGGTTACACTTTAAGTTAGAGAGTCTGGAAATACAAAGTTAAGATAAAGTTTGCCAAATGGCCTTAACTCCGCCCTATTATCCATACCACTCTGTATAGCTCCATCCATCTAAAATAGATGCATGTCAACCTATCACAGCTAACTGATATGTTTAAAATTGGACACTTTGACAGATCTTACAGGAACCCAGGAGTCTGGGGACATCTTCAATACTTGGGTATTTCATATGCAGCCACAGATATTTGAAAGTTCTACCATCAAAAGAACTTATAATAGGATGAAGCTCTTATTTTTGAAGTTCTTATAATCAAAAATTATTTTGATTTGTATGATAATTTTGATGCATAGTAATATTCTTAAAAACAAGTGTAGTAGAGATGTTTACATGGCTAGTAGCAAGTAATGGTTGAATTCCCATGGTGTAGCTTGTTGCTACTCTATAAAACTTTTCCAAAAGAAAGAAAAGTAGTTAAATTTAATAATTTAATGATTTTTTTTCTTGTGTGTTACAAAGATATCCAAATGTTAGGCCAAATAGAACAGAAAAATGTTAATAATATTGTGTTCAAGAATACTCTAGATCAGGGATTGGCAACCTTTGGCACGCAGCCCATCAGGGAAATCTGGTGGCAGACTGGGACATTTTGTTTACCTGCAGCATCCACAGGTTTGGCCAATCGAAGCTCCCACTGGTGTCAGTTCGCCGTTCCAGGCCAAACGGGGCTGCAGGAGGGGACAGCCAGCACATTCCTTGGCCCATGCCACTTCCTGCAGCCCCTATTGGTCTTGCACAGCAAACCAGGGCCAGTGGGAGCTGCAATCAGCCAAACCTGCATACACTGCAGCTAAACAGACCAGACCAGCCCACCAGTGTCAAAAGCGTGCCAAAGATTGCCAATCCCTGCTCTAGATTTTGGGTGGGGAAGTCACTACAGAATTTTCCACATTTTTCTCAACCCTCCTCAGTGGGTCCTGGGAGAAAGGAAACAAGAAACTAGCTTTGAAGCAACATATAAGGGCTGGCAGTCAAATCAAGAGTTAAACTCCAAATAAAACAAGTCTGAAAGAGGTAAATTCCTCTGCATTCCATTTGTTCCTGCTTACCACTTGTTGCCAGGGCCCCGTCTTCATGTATTATGTTCATTTTTCTATTTCTGAGATGAGGCACTTCTTTTTTTCCCCCTCCATAATTGAAAGGTCTAAATCTCTTTCTTGCAGTGTTGTCTATCAGTCTCTGTATTCAACAGATTTAGGATTCCTCAGCAACTGGTAGGAATATATATGAATGGTGTATACTAGACCTTCAGTTTCCTGTATTATGGAGGAAAAAATGCTATTCCTTGGGTTTGCAGGCATGACAATAAAAGCCAGTGTAATGTAATTACGTTCTATGCAGCGGTCTCGGAACTGGTAAACCATCCTCTGAAAGAGCTTTTTAAAAAACTAAAAGCTTACCCTATATCTGCCTTAACTGTTTTGAGATATAAACATATAACACAGTTTGTTGGATTGCTTTCTCTGTTTGAATCTCTTTAAATCCTGTCTTAGAAAAGTGACCCTTTGTTTACTAAAGTCTGTTGGGGTAGAGGAGTTGGGTGGCTAGAAACTGAATGCTGATGTTATTGATTCTTCTTTCTTTTCAACTGCTAAGGAAGCAGTTTGCATTTGACCTGCATACTTTTCAAGTGTAGACAGTTTCTAACTGTAATGTCTCTGTTAATCTGTCATTGCAATTGGCTGCATTTCTCAAATGTATATTGCAGCCAATAGTCAAGTCCAGTGCAAAATGGTCACTCTGTAAAATTAATGAATTGGTAAGCAGAATATTTCAAATGTCCAGTCAGCTATGGGCCCTTATTCAAAACTCTTCAAAGTTGGTGAGAGTCTGGCCATCAGTTTCACTGCGTGTCGGATCAGGTCCTATGAACTGATACACACACACACAAAAAAAATGGATCAGGAAGAAATGAAGAGCAGAATTAGAATAAAATTATAACAAGGTGGTCTGTCCCTTTAGAGCCCAGGTTGGTGCAGAGGGAGGGCTGAGATCAGCCTGTCCCATTCACCCTTAGCTGGTTTAAGATCATGTGTTTAAGACTGGTAGTTTGCTGAGTGTGTTATTTGAACCAACTAGGGAAGGGAGTCCTTCCTCTGAGTCCTGTGACTGCTTGCTGGGGAGTCTACAGCCATGCCAGCTCTGCCAGGAAAAGCCTGGAAAGAGGAGAGACAGGCTCTTCCGTGGTAGAACCTGAGTGAGGCAAACAAGGGGAAAAGTCCCTGCAGCCTGTTGGTCAGGAGAATTGCTTAATTTTGTGTTACTCATTCATTGCATGAGGGCAATAAACTGCCCTCATACAAGCTCCTGAAGCATGACTTGGGTGTAGCAACTTCCTCTCCTGGGTTTGTGAGAGAGCCCATCAGCCTACATGTGTGTGAAAGGAGCATAAAAGGGAATGGAACAGATCGAAAAGGAAGCCGACAGGACAGTGAGAAGATAAAAGCTCAAAATCTGTTGCCTGATGGTGATCCTGTTCAAGTCACCAAGGTCGTTTGCATTCATTTGAGGAGAGAATTTGGCCCATTGATAGTAAAATATATATAACTGCTATTTAAGGCTTGTTTTGAAATCAGTTATCAAACTGAAAATTTGAAGTTGAGCTGGGAATATATAATAATAATAATACATTAGTATTAGTATATGCAATATATATATGAGGCAAAGAGTATATGGGTTTAAGGGCAACAGTACTAAAATCTTGCCTGAGGATTAAAATAGTTCCTCTGAAATTTTACGATATTGCATGACCCATTGAAGCAATGTACTATAACTATAATCCCAATACGTATTGCAATCTCCAAGCAATGTTTTATCACTGTTGCCCTCTAACTCATAAATATATGTAATGAACAAAGGGAGAGAAATTGACTGATGGAATAAATTAATATTTGTTATTATTTGTATTATGGTAGTGCCTAGAAGCCCCAGTTGAGAATGGGGCTCCACTATGTTATGCTCAGATACAAAGTTAGAGGCAGTCTCTGCCCAAAGAGCTTTTGTTCTAAATTGACAAAACAGTCAAAGGGTGTGAAGGGAAAGAGAGATACAGAAAGGGTCAGTGATTTGCCCAAACTCAGAACTCCTGAGTCCTAGTTCAGTGTTCTACACATTGGACCATGCTGAATGCATTATAGTAATGTGTGACATAAAAGGTTTTATCACACTTGATAAGTGATGAAGCCTTGCTGAGTTATTCCCCTTTCTCCAGAAACTGATCTACTTGTGAGGGAATGGGGGCAAGACTGAGAGGGAGATACTTACCTTCTTTTCACCAGCTCTTCAGGTGTTATTTGCTAATACTGCAGATTCATTTGGGCATGCTTTTGATGAATGATCTTGAGCAAGCTTTGTGTTTTTAATTTTTACATCATTTTTTATCCACCCTTGCCCTTTTTCTCTCTACTCTGACACACGCTTAGCTGTGAAATGACAGACCTGTCACTGCTTCTTGAATTACTTTCTAGACCTCTTACTATTTCTTTATCCTCTGCATATATCTCCAAAGTGTCTGCTTTTATATCAGAAATTCTCCTAGTGCCTCTGCAGTCTGGCATTGACCTTCATTTGAGGAGGAGGATTTAAAAAACGGAAGTTTTAATGTCAGGATTTATAACAACAGTTAGGCTTTCTTTTAAAATGTGTCTTCTTTTAAAACACTTAAATCTGCAGCTTCTGTGCGTCTTTATTACCATCCCCTCTTTTTCAGAGTCTGTCCCTTCCTTTGCTCCTTTGTCCTTGATATTTTTATGAGGGTTGTGCCTGTTTTTTTTTCTATGTCGGAGATTTGAGAGAAATGATTTTCTGCGGCACTATACTGCTTGTCAGCTCTTTCCGATCCTGACTTTTAATGAACAGTTTAGTTTCTTGCCTTTGCTCTTCTTTCTCTACTGTTTTATTGCTGTGCTAGAGCTTTTCCAATGTGAACAAGGGAGTGCATAAAAGAAAGAGAAAGACAGGTAGAATTTCTCTCTTTCCTTCCTGAATAATTTTCTCAGCCTGTATTTATTCCTACCTCCTTTTTCTCCTTCCTTTTGAGCAGAAATCCCTATTGTTCTGGCCCTTGAGAAACTTAAAAATCTATGCCACATCCCTAAGTCTCTTCATCATGTTTTGTGTAGCTGTGTTATAACAACAATAATACTTAGCATTTGCATACTTTCAACCCTGCTGCATAATCACTTTAATCACTTACATGTCAGCTTTATAACAATAATAGGTCATATCTGGAGACAGACTGAGAATCCTTGACATGCCCTGAGTTTGGTGGAAGTTATGGTGCTTCAGAACTCCCTCAAGGTTTGGGTCCTTACTCACTTCTTACTGAATGTAGTGCTTTACATATGCAACACATTGTGTAAATGTTAGAAGCCAAACTCTGCCACCCACCCTTATTTTCATCTCGTAGTACCTTCCTCTGCAAATTACGCCCTTGATTTTGATGAGGTCATTACCAGAGAAAGGTGCCACTCCAAGTGAGAAAGGGTGGCAGAATCTGACACTACTTAATGATCACAACACCCTTGTGAGGAACGTAAGTAAATGTATCTTCATTTTGAATTAAGAAGACAGAGGCACAGAGGTCAAGCCCAAGCTCAAGTAAGGGACAGTGGTGAGTTTAGAATTTGAGAGCCCCTGACTCCCAGTCCTATTCTCAGCGTTCTAGATCATGTTGCCTTGCAGATAAGCCTGTGTGGAGTACATGCACCAATTTGTACATGCTAGAGGACAATATACCTCTTACTGTAGGAAGTTGCTTAAGTACTGGTACCATGAGCATTTTTCCCAAGTCTGCCTGTATTAAGTAGCCATTTGAATGCTAGTAGCAGCAAGTAAAGATTCTATGGAGACAGTGTGAGCAATGCCTGTGTTACAGAGGTCAAAGAGCTGCATCATTCCTCCTTAGCCATTACTGTGTGATACACAGTACTATATGTGGAATACAGTGTTGAAAATGGTACCCTGGAGGGGGCAGGTTCCAGCATTCTGTGTATAGAGTTCTCTGTCTTTGTCATTGCTCTTTCCTTTGGCTCAGTGTAGACCTGGTTTATTAGTGCTAATTTTATTAGTGCATCTGCTTCATTTTTGTGATTATTAAATGCTTTCAGGGCTTTATAATGTAATTATTTCAGTTTGTTGATATAATTGAAGCCCAAATGAGTGTAGCCGGAAACATACTTTAGTTTAACCTGATAAAGCTTGAATAGCTAAACCAATTAATTTTTGTGCAACCTTGTGCTTATGTAACTTGTTCATTGGTTAAAACCTTATTTTCTGGTTCTGAAAACAGTGACGGATCCCTCTGTTATACCCCATTCCACCTTAAAGTCTTTAAAGGGAGTTTATGTTTTTTGGTTCTTGTACAATATAAACAGAAGTCACCCTAACTCTTTTGCCGGCTAGGGTGGAAAACGTTTCACGTCCCTTCCTCTTGTGTAGCTGAGCAAAACCCTCCTCCCACTCCCAAAGAAGCAGCAGTAGTAGAGTGGCACAGCAGTATGGTGTCCTTTGGAAGTTGGTGCCCAGAGAGACCACCGTGCTTGCCCACCCAGAGAACTAGCGTGAATATAAAGAATAACGTACCCATCCCAACTCCAGTATAAGGTTGCAGTTCTACCAAGGGATCCATTAATCATGAGAATGACTTTGGGTTGTTTCTTCAGATCAACAGAATTTAAATATGAAATAACACTTTTAATTTGTAAACTAGTAATTTTAATTTTTTAAAAAAGTTAAAAGTAGCCTTTGGAACTACAGCTGACTCTGAGTCCTTCTGTCTACTTTTTGTGGTTTCAGAATCATGTTATCTTATATTTTAAGACCTCACACTTTAAAAAGGAGAGACTGACTAACAGAATGAAAAATAACTAAGTATTTTTCCCCAAATCTGTCATTTATGGACGGTTTAGATGTTGTTAGTAACATCAGTTAAAAAAATGCAATACTTCAGCTTCTGTACTTTTGAAAAGGTGCGTTATTCAATATATTGTTAAAACATCTTGTCCCTCCAGTCTTTGCCTTTGTCCCCTTTTCTTCCCCTCGCTCTGGTTTCTTGCTCCTTTGTCATTTGTCCTTTCCCTTCTCCTTCTCTTTTGGTCCTTGTTTCATCCACTCCTTTGCACAACTCACTTGTTCACATCACTCGTTATTCTCTTCCTTTTATTCTTCCTTCTGGGTGTCCTGAAGGTCCTTCCTCCTCTTCCTTTGGTGCCTCTTCTCTTATAGCCTTATTTGTTTTTAGCTGTTGTAAACCAGAGTTGGCCTTGCTATGGCATAGTGACATTTCTTGTGGTTGCAGGAAGTTTCTTATGTCTGAAGGGATAGATAGGAAACAGAATTGTTCTTGGTGTGCTGATGCACCTCAGTGCTGGCTGGGATAGCTGCTCACAAAGAAATGATTCCTGTGTGTAAACTGAGGAAAAATAGAAACCCATAGATAAGGCCAGATATCTCTCTTTGGGCCTGGGATGTGAGTGGAATGTTCAACTGGACTGGGTAGGGAGACAGAAGGAATAGTGGAGCTATCACCTCATCTGTGTGCTGGTAATCTGCAGAGAAGACTCAACCTCCATGGAAAGCCACTACTGCTGAGTAGCTAAGAGTCTGAGGAGGAAGAAACTGAGATTGGGACGGGGTCAGGAACAGTGCTTGAATTATGAAAATAAGTTGGGGGGGCAGATGGCTGAATGTCAAGTGGCTTGCTTTAACGTAAACGGTAGTGAGCAGTAACGGGACCATAAGACAGAAGTGACGTAGCCCTAAAAGTAACAAAGGGGACTTGCTTTCCCAGACTTCCATGATTCAGGTATTAGCCAGGAAGCAGCTGTACTGTAGACTTCTGCTACATCAGTGCTCCTTCTGATGCCTCAGTATCCGTGGAGAGCTCACGTGTGCTCTGCAGGTCCTTGGATCAAACCTTCCTGGGATTCCTGGAGCTGCAAAGCCATGGTTCTTTCCTTAACGTATCTCTAGTAGCAGGGTATAAATAGTTCTTAAGGTTAAGGGTCAGCAATCATGCCTGGTCCTAGAATGGGAGACACAAGTGTGAGGAAAGTTCCTTGTATACATGTTCAATGACTTTCCACAGTCTGGCTCTAAAAATGAGAATACTCATTTTCCCAAGCTTGTGACACGTCTATCTTTTATAGTCTGTACGTCTAATAATGTGTTACTGGTTACGTTAATTAATTTGTTCTTGTCAGGTAAAGTAATAACTTACTATGTTCTTGTCATAGTTACAAAAGTGTCTATTTTACATGTTAATGGGATAGTCACAGTGGCATTAATAATGGGGATTTAAGATCCCCTTAAGAGGTTCTTGATGTTGGGTTACAGAGGTTTGTTGGAGCTCTTATCTTGTTCAATAGTATGATATCTAGATCTTCCCTTCAGCAGAAAACTGAAAATCTGAAATTTGATTCAGATTGAACCTGGTTTAAATTGTTAACAGCGTTAAATTTTCAAGGGTGCTTTAGTACAGTGGCAAGTTTACATTGCTATGCTTTGATCCAGTGAAGTATACCAGTCAAAGGTGCAAAGATATAATTTCCAGGCTTCTGTAGTGTTGGGTATTTTTTCCCCCATGATCTGTGTTGTCAAAATTCACAAACGTGATTCTGTTTTAGTTTTCTTTCCTCAATGTAAGTTCCAACACTAGAGGAGTAATAATGTAATACTGTATATATGGCACTTTGAAACATTGTCAGTTATTTTCCGTAATTAAAACTGAATTGGAAATATCCACACCATTTCTGTTTATGTCTCTGATATGCCTTTCTGTTCTGTGATAAATATCAGGAACAAGAGAAATAAGGCTCAGGGGGGGAGTAGATGGCCCAGGGAATTAGTAATGGCATTGAGAGCCTTTCACGTCTAGGGGGCCATATTGAATCTGGCTTGGGTTGGTATTAACCAAAAGATATTGTCTGATAGCTGTTCAGTGACTTATGTGAAATGGATTTGTATTCTCAGGCCACTTTATATCACCAATCCCATCAGGACAATTGTCAGAGATCCATATGTTGGCCGTCTCAGCATGGGTGCTGAAAACTGAATGGGCCTCAAGAGGCATGCTTCCAAGAACAGGGTGAAGACAATTTAGCAAGGTGGTATGGTGAAGCATGCACTGTGGTTGTCTGTTCTGTATCTGTTCGCTGGATAAACAGATGATGTCCGTAGCCCCAGCTGGCAAATGAGCACCTTTTACTAAATAAATTTTTAAACCAAAAAAAAAATCAGAATCAGTCTCCGAAAAGGAACAATTAGAAAGTCCTCAGCAAATCTCCACCAGTTAGATAACTTTTCCAGTGAGCTCTAACTCATTTTAGAAACCCACTGAAACATTCTGACCATTAGTTATTTCTTGTCAAATGTAAGAAATTAGAAATACATAAAATCTAACGTAAAGGAAGCATCATACAAAGTAGAGGAAATAGAGAAGTCCAAATGAATTCAGACTGGCAAAATGACTGCTCTTGTATATTAAGCAGGCCACGTCCCTGTTTCAGGAAAGTATTCCTATTCAGGATAGCACTTAAACATGAGCTTAACTTTAAGCCCATGCTTAAGTACTGCCCTGAATAAGGATGGACTTTGCACGTGTCCATCTGCTTTCCTGAAACAAATTCTCTCTTGCTTTCATATTTAATTTGATCTCTCTACTTATTCTCAAACTGTGGACCCAGACAAAGAGCACAGGGTCTAGCCTGTCGGTAGAGCACTGGACAGGGACTGAAGAGACCTGAATTCTATTCCCAGATCTGCCAGTGGCCTGCTGCATGATTTTGGGCAAGTTAATTTTTCTTTTTGTGCCTCAGTTTCCCCATCTGTAAAATGAGAATCATAATATTTACCTTCTTTATAAAGTATTTTGACATCTAATGATGGAAAGATTTATATAAGAGGTAAGTACTATTATTATTATTTTTTATATCACAATTCATATCACCTGTGAATTTAGTCCTACATAACTATAAATAAGTGGTGGGCAACTGGCCCATCAGGGTAACATTTTGCTGGTGTTGATCATCCACAGGGATGGCCCCCCGCAGCTCCCAGTGGCCATCGTTCACCGTTCCCGGCCAATGGGAGCTGCGGGAAGCCCACTGCTTCCCACAGCTTTCCCTGGAATGGCAAATTGTGGCCACTGGGAGCTTTGGGGTGCCATGCCTGCGGACAGTCAACGGCAAAATGTCTCGTAGCCCTCAATCGGATTACCCTGATGGGCCACATGTGGTCCGTGGGCCACAGATTGCCCACCACTCCTCTAGATAAAGGTCTGTATAGCACAAACATTTTTTTTAGTTCACTTACATCCAGATGTACATGTGATCATATTTAAAATTTTTGAGAAACAGCGAGTAAACAGTTTGAATTAACCTAGAGCGGCTCACTCATGAGAGAGCTGCCAAAACCTTAATGAAAAGACTATATGTAATAACATGTCTAAGAACTTCATGGAAGAGTCAAATCATGATTTTTTTTTTCAACTGAAATTTTTCAGTTCAGCTGTCCCTCCCTCCTCTCTCCCTTCCCCGCGCCCGCACACACAGCGAGCAGGAGTCTTGGGGAGCAGTTCCAATGCAGAGGGCAGGGGCAGCACATGGCAGTGGAGGGAGGGACAGCTGAACTGCCAGCAGTTGATAGCCTGCTAGGTGGCTGCTGCACAAGGAACTTAGGGGAGCGAGGAGCTGATGGGGGGCTGCTAGTTCACCCTGGTTCCACCCACCCACCAGTTAGCTGCAACAGGCCGCTATTCCTGCAAGCAGTGGACAAAGCAGGCAGCTGCCAAATGGCGTTAGAAGGGAGCATTGCACAACTTTAAACTAGCATGATCCCTAATTGATCAGCAATGTAATAACGAAGCAACGTTAACTGCGATGACTTTAAGTGGGGAGTTCCTGTATCTACTTCAAGATGAATTCAGATTAGCAGCTAAGAGAGAGACGGCCAGAAAAAAAGTAAGGAAAACTTATTCAGGAAAGAGATGCTGATTGACTTATACATGATGATGATAATACCTGTAAAAATTTCATTCTTTTAGTGGTTATAGACCTAGTAGAGAGGATACCTGCATATGCTATTAATTTATCCTCTTATTTTCCAATAGTTTTTGCTTCTGTATTTTAGACCTAGTGACTGATGCCATATGATGGTGTGAATAATAAATAATTTATAAGAGATAATTGTTATAACAACAGCATGTCTTTACATATGATCGTTATATCCTAGCCCCAGTCATGGGATGTGTGTCAGGTTTACAGGTTATATACCTGTCGTGGCAGGAGTTAAAACCTTCTGGCCCCTAACGATGACTGTTACAACGGTCATTTTGTATGTTTTCAGCATATTGTATACGCGTTAACCCTTAATAATAGTACTTAGCATTTGTATAGTGCTCTCATCCAGAGACTACCAAAGTCCTTTACAGAGAAGGTAATTATGATTTCCATTTTACAGACGAGGAAAGGTGAAATCATTCATTCAAGGTCACTTGAGTCAGTGGCATATCTTGGAATGTTATCTAAACTGTCTCTGCCTCCAAAGCGGAGCTGACTCAGAGAGCAGAATTTTGCAAAATTGTGTGTTCTAAAGTAGTTTCTACCTGTATAAAGAGAGCCAAGGAACTTGTCATGGGAGTACAGCATAATTTTCCAAGGAAATCTGAACAAAAGAGGCCATGATTGCAGTTTGGAGGAGGGTTTTTTGACAAAGTAAAATACTTTGTTTCACAAATGAAATGTGAGTTCTCTTCAAGGTCTGGTGCTTAGATTGACTGAAGTTTGTGTACAGGAGGAAGGACAAGGGAAATTGGACATTGTGTGACCCTTCTAATGTGGGATAAAAATATCAGAACAATGAGTACAAGGAACAGTGTGTTCTTGTTTTCAACAATGGGAATAATATTGCATCATGAAATATAATTTCATTTATCCAGTTAAAAGGTTATTAAACTGTTATCATGGTAAATAGGGCATTAACATTGAAAATGAATGTCACTGATATCCTTGGAACAAGTTCTTGCCGTTCCTTTAATATCTCTTAAATGCTCAGCTGAATGTTTGTGATCGGTCTAAGATTTGTAGTTTTGGGAATTATATTATATGTGCATTCATAAAAAGTCTTTGAGAACATTGCTCATTTTAATGCTTACTTTGTCATAATATAATGTATTTCCTAAGAATATTGAATTAATGAACATCTTGCTGCATTACATACAGCTCTGTCCATCCAATTAAGTATTTTATATTGCTGCATTTGGAAACAAATTGCTTTCCCTCCCTACTTCTTCCTACTCTCCACCAAAGTCAACTCTAATTTAGAGATAATGTAGCTAATTCTTCTTTGAGTGTTGGTCCCTGTTGTGTTCCAAGGAGCAATGGAATGTATTCCTCAACAATGTCAAGGGACTGTTTTTTTACTCAACTTACTTCCTCACGCCCAAGAAGAAGGGCAGGTGGGGAGACCAGTTCTCAACTTCCACCACTTCAGCCACTTTATTCATAAGCTCAATTTTGCATGGTCAGATTTTCAATGATAATTCAGTCTTCAGAAAATGGCATGTGGTTCATTGCTTCCGATAGGAAGGATGCAAGATGTCATGTCTATATTCATCCTGCCCACAGATGATTTCTCAGATCTGTGGCAGGCTGTGACCATTTCCAGTACAGAGTGCAACCCTTCAGGATAGCTACTGCCCCCTCAATCTTTATCAAGGTAATTTCTGAGGTAGCAGCTCATGTCAGACCTCATCTTCCCATTTATCGACTACTGACTTCTCGCCGCCAAATCTATCCAGGAAGCTGTTATCCATCTTTATGATGTTCTGTCTCCTTTACTCCCTGGGAGTCAGTGCAAACATCTAAAAATCTGTTCTTATCCCCATGCAATCTTTGAACTTTATCAGGGAAACTTTGAACTGTCTCATTATAAGGGCCTCTTTGCCCACAGACAGATTCCAGACCATGAATGATATCATAGCTCACTTCGCAAGCAGTCCTCAAGTAAAGCTCAAAACATGTCTGCCCCTGCTTGGCCACATGGACTCATGCAATTGCATCACTCCTTTTGCAAGACTCCACCTTTGTTGCCTTCAAAAGTGGCTACAGTTGGTTTACTCCCCAAGCTGCCGTTCTGTGAACCTCATGCTAACAGTTTCTACCAAGGTACTGCCTTCCCTCCTACGTGGACAAATCTTTATTACATATATGTAGGGATCCCCTTTCTCTCCTCTTCACCGGGCAAGATCATCATTACAGACTTGTCCCTACTAGGCTGGAGAGCCCATATGGGCAACCACATGGCAGAGGAAATGTGGAGATCTTCAGAGGCCAGAATGAACATCAGTGTCCTGGAACTGTGGGTGGTATGGAAGCCGTGCGAGTCCTTTCTTCCTTTTATCCTCTCTCACCGTGTCCTCAGAATGTCAGACAATACAACAACAGTCTTCTACATCACCAAACCGGAAAGTGAGATCTGCCTTCCTGTGTGCAGAGGCAGTCAATCTCTGGAACTGGTGCATCAGCAAGGAGATCACCCTGTCTGGAGCCCACCTTCCGGGAATGCTGAATATGCTCGCAGATTCTATCAGCAGAGACTTTGTGATCGACCCTGACTGGGAACTTCACAACTCAGTGTTTCACGACATTGTCACCCAATGGGGGACCCCAACCAGGGAACTGTTTGTTTCCTAGACCAACAGCAAGTGTGCCACATACTGTTCCAGGGGATCCCTAAAGTACTGCTTCCAGGGCGATCCTCTCCGGTCAGACCAGTTCAACTATGTCTTCCTCCACTATTGCTTCTGCCATGAGCTCTAAGCAAATCCAACAGGATGGGGCGATAGGCCAGAAAGAGGAGATCAGGATGACTAAATAGTTTTGGTTCCCCAACTTTCTGCACCTGTTGTCTTGTCCCCCAGTTACCCTCCCAGTATTCTTGACCCAGTGCAATGGCAGGATGAGACACCCCAATTCACTACTGCTTCACCTCTGGGTGTGGTATTTGGATGATTGTTAGCTCTAGATCAGATATGCTTCTTGGCTGTGCGAGACATCCTCTTTAATAGCAGAAAGGACTCCGCCAGGAAATGTTACCAATCAAAATGGAAACACTTCTCATTCTGGACACAGCAGAGAAGCATTCTACCAAAAGCTATAGGTACCCCACTTATCCTAGACTATATCCTATCTTTCAAGACACTGGACCTATCCCTCTCTTCCTTGCAAGACCAGTTGGCAGCTATCAGTATATTCCACCTCCCTGCTGAAGGCTACTCTGTTTTCACACACTTGCTAACAACTCTAATCTGGAAAGGCCTGATAATAATCCCCCCACCTGCCTCAGAACTTGAATCTCGTTTTTTTGGTTCTGACATGGTCCATCTCTGAAACCTTAGCAACTTGCTCCATGTCCCGCCTCTCCAAGAAGGTAGCCTTTCTCGTAGTCATCTTATCAAAAGAAGGGTTAATGAATTGGTGCAATGATGGCAGACCCTCCATACATTGTATTTCACAAAGATAAAGTTTCTTTACACCTACACCCCAATTCATCCCTAAAGTGGTTTCAGAATTTCATCTTCACCAATCCGTTCACTTACCTGTACTCTTCCTGAAACCACAAGCTTGTCTACAGAGGAGTATATATCTAGGGAGTACATCCACTCCCTACATGTTCGACAAGACTTGGCCTTTTACCTGCAGAGAACAAAACCATTCAGAAAGTCCCCAAAGCTATTTATCACTATAATGGAGAGAGTCAGAGGTCACAGCGTCTCCACCAGAGAATTTTGAAATGGATATATGGTTCCATTCTACTTTTCTATCAGCTCTCAAACCTCCTGCTCTCCCATGAAGGTACGAACACACTCCACAAGAGCCCAAGCCATGACTGTAGTATCTCTTCAGGATGTACCCCTCGTACATATGTGTAAAGCGGCCACATGGAGCTCTTTCCACATGTTTGCAAGACATTTTGCTGTTGCCTTATTTGAGACGGCAGTTCTCTGCTCAACCCTACCATTCTCATCCTCATTCCCTCCACCAGTTAAGTACTGCTTGTCAGTCATAGGATAGGAACCATCACTCGAGGAAAAAGAAGAAAAGGTTATTTATCTGTAAATGAAGGTTTTCAAGATGTATGATCCCAATCCGTATTCCACTACTTGCCCTTCTTCCCCTCTACTTTCAATCTTATTAGGTTCACCATGGAGAAGTAACAGAAGAGGCATTCGGTCTGCCCAACCATTTATCACCTCAGTTGCAAGTACTGTGCCAGGGCTGATGTGTGGGCCAACAGACACTACTTTCAGATTCTCCAACTCTGGACACATGCTGTACATGCATAACCTACATTGTATGGGGATCACACATCTCAAAGAACCTCCAGATACAGGTAAGTAACCTCCTTTTACTGCAGCTTGATTTTAAAAAAGTCAGTATGCTGTTCTTCTGAATTTTGCTGCAGTCATAAAGAATTAAAGTTGCATCAAAATAGCAGCCAAAGTAGATGTATATGACAATATTGATGATGGTGGTAGCAATGAAGGGAACAAGGCATTCAGTGAACCAAAGGAGACTCTCACTTACCCCAGAAAAAGCAAGTGTATCTTCAGTGGAGTTAAACCAACGTTAAAGCAGTACAAGTGAGAAGAGAAACTGTCCCACTGTTATTAAAAATTCAGCACATTTAAAAATGTCAAAATAAATACATATTTTAGAATTGTGTTTACATTTTCATATAAATTTGAGAAATCAGTGCAAAATTGAGAGATACAGTCAAATAAGTTGCACTTATATAGTTCTTTAGGATCCTAAAACATTTAAAAACTGTTTGTAAATGCAGCTACATGGAGCCACAATTGGGCTGAAATGCTGGAGCTATTTAGTAGCACACATCAGCATTACAGGAAGTGTTAGAACAGGAAGTAACAAAAGAATGTTACGGCCAACTGAAATTAGACGGAGAATTTAGGGGGACAGAATGTAATTACGAAACTGGAAATGGGCTTAAAATATCCTTTCTGTTGGTGAAATGCATCATGATATCTTTAACTGCTACAAATAGTCAGATCTTGGTTTGTATCTCATCTAAATGAGGGACATAGTGTCCCTTAATTCCCTTGTAGGACATTGTTTCAATATACACTGAGATGTAAATATCACCCACTTAACTACCATAACCCAAAACAAGACTGAGGACTTCAGAGATTTGCCTTCAATTCCTAGATCTGTTACTGACTTCTGACCTTGAGCAAATAATTTAATCTCTCTGCCTCACTTTCTCATCTGTAAAATGGGATATATAGTTCTTATTTTCTCCCACCCTTTGTCTGTCTTGTCTATTTAGGTTGTAAGCTCTTCGGATCTCTTACTGAGTGTATGTTCAGTGCCTAGCACAGCCTGGGGTCCCAGATTCATTTGGAACCTGCATGCACTGATGTAATACAAACAATAGTTATTCCTGCAATACCTGGATTTTCTCAGGAGTCCTAGCCAAGTACTGACCAGATTTGATTCTCTTTAACAACGAGTTGGCTCTTGTGGGTACTGCAGCATTTTACTCGGTGGCCCGAAAGCAATACCATACCTGTGAAAGAATGACATCTATCCTGTGACACTGCACCCCATATTCTTCACAGTGATATTATTATGATATAATTATGGGATAATGATGCTACATTTTGTGCGAGACAGGTCATGTGAGGTGCCATTGGAAAAGTTATGATTAGCTGAATATGATTATCTTATTTGTATGCATGTATCATTGTTGTATCTGAAGATATGAATATTGACTAGAGAGCTTTACTTCAAATGGGCTTACTCTGGAAAACACCCACAGCCAGCCTTTCAGATACAACAATGAAGAAGCTAAACGGGGCTGATTGTCCATTAGCAAAGAGAGTGGACTGTGGAAGAGCTTAACCTTCCTGTGGACATTTTGGCCAGCCTGTAAGCAGTGGCTGCTATAACATTGGAAGGGCATGTGACCAGACCACATGTCTCTGGACTCCATCTTGGGATGTAAGTATTTTGCCCCAAACTGGTCTGGGAACCAAGTTTTGAAACAAGGGTTCCCGCCATATGCTAAAGCTATAAAAGGCAGAGAGTTAACATCATCTGTTGTTCTTCACTCCCCACACACAAGACGACTCCTGGAAACACCTGAGGAACAAAGACTGAACTGGACCCAGACTAAAGGGAGTTCTAGCCTGCTCCACCAAGCATCTGCTAAACATGCAGCCTGATTGCAATGTTTTAGAAAAACCAAACTCAAAATAGAGAATTCCTTGGCTCATATAGTTTTTCATGTTTTGTCAAATGAAAAACTGAGTGTGTGTTTAATATCAAATCTCATGTGGATCCAATCTTATTTTTTAACATATGCTATGCAATCCTGCATTTGCTCCCTTCTGAAACTCAGTGCCAAGAATGTGGAAGGGAAGTAATTATTGGTTTTCTTTCCATTTTTTGCTATTTTTGAGAACTCCTGAACTGAAGCTAAAAGATTTGGCCACATGGATACTTTATATTGCTGTGACTTTGGCCATGTACAGAAACAGGGCTGTCTGTAGTGACAGTATTGCCAGCCTAAGCATTCAAAAAGCATTTGTCGGGTCCTCCAAAGTTTTGAGATTGGCTTGGAAATCATGAGATGTTTAAAATAGTAAATGTGGGTTTCTTTTTCTCTGCCTTTTGGTTTTTGAGACTTCTGGTTATACTTGAGTCATAAACCAGCTTTTCTCTGGATCAAAAGGGCTAGAAAGTTATTTTTTAAATACATGAAAGGCGAAATTCTCATGACCTCGGGAGCTGGAATTTTTAAGAAAAAAACAAGTTTTACAAGACTTGCGATAAAATCATGAGAGATGGCAACATTGTAATGGGGCAGTCAGTTTCTTTCCTTCTTATGGTTTTGAAACATCTTAGTTCTGCCCCTGAAGATTATTTTGAACCAGGGATCTATGGAGCAGCTGAGAAGCTGAGCCCAGACCCATAAATATAAAGGGGTAAAGCACATTAGTACAAAAAAGGGGGCATATGTGATGGTGTACTATGCCTGTGTAAGGCCAGCCGTTTAAAGGGATTAGGAATCCTTGTTCCAGGCTATGTGAAGATGGAAAGGTTATTTGGAACCCATGCTCAGAAACAATTAGGATCCTTTATCCTCCAAATTAAAAGGAAGAGGAAATTGACTGATGGGGCTGGACGGCTTGATAATTGTGCTATAGGGAGATAACTGTCGAAGGAGGAGATACTTCTGAATCATTGGGATTTTATTTAAAGACTGTTAGGGTTTACTTCCCCGCCCCCTTCTCTGAAGAAAGAAGGAACCAGAGACAGATTGTTCAAAGCTTATTTTAGAGATTCTATCTCTAGCATTTTCCTTCTTCCTCCAAAGGCTTGTATTTGTTTAACTCCTGAGGAGATGTTTGGAAAGTCTGTTCTTTTTTCTTGCGGAAGGAATGAACAATTGACTGCTGTTTGTTTAAAACTTCCTGTGATGGAGTGGGTTATGTCTGTATCAGATTATGACTTCTATTTTTGTACCCTGTCTTCCATTTTGTGTGCTGACCATTTTATATTCTGTGTTGAAAAGCCAGCCTGATCTTGACAGGTCAGTTTGTTATGCTGCATTCCAAATAAGTGCCCAGACCAGAAAGATACTTGATGCCTAGTAGAATGACTGTGACTGAGAAGCCATCACAGAATAATCTAGACAGGTGTGATGTTGGTCTCCTTATATTTTATGGAAATATGCTTATGAGTATGAATATGATGTATCTGGAATATGCTTTAGGCAAAAGGTCTCTTCTAAGGTATCATTACAAAGCTTATAATCTACCGAGTGTGTTCATCGTATTTGTATGCATGTATCATCATTCTTGTATCTGAAGCTAGAAATATGAAGTATAACTCTGAAGTCCTGTTGTAATTATGCAAAGTCTGAGCCACTAATGGTGGTTTAGAATCTTGATGGTTCCCATTGACTAGGACCATTGGTAGTAAATGGCTCTGTTTACTTGTAAACCTTCCTGTGTATGTGTGGGCCAGCCCAGGAAGAATGGAGGTTGGAGTCTCACAGAACATGTGATCATGTCACCTGATATGGAATCCATCCTAAATCTGGTACATTTCCATTTAGAAAGGGGTGGTGACCCAGAGAGACAAAAGATTCCCGCCCTGTGCCAAAGTTATAAAAAGGGATGAAGCAGGACAGAGGGTCAGCCAGTCATGAGAAAACCCCTAGTTTCCACCTAAAATGTCTACTGAAACTAACAAGGACTGTACCAGGGAAAAGGATTGGCCCTAGACTAAGAAGGAGTGTAGTCTATGAGAGAAGCTTATTGGAAAATCTCCGAGGGTGAGATTTTACCTGTAAACAATTTCTTAATGTATTAGGCTTAGACTTGCATGTTTTTGCTTTATTTTCCTTGGTGGCTTACTTTATTCTGTCTGTTATTACTTGAAACCACTTAAATCATACTTTCTATACTTAATAAAATCACTTTTGTTTATTAGTAAACCCAGAGTAAGTGATTAATACCTGGGGGAGCAAACAGCTGTGCGTATCGCTCTATCAGTGTTATAGAGGGTGGACAATTTATGAGTTTACCCTGTGTAAGCTTTGTACAGATTTATTTAGGGTTTGGATCCCATTGGGAGCTGAAGTCAAATAACCTGCAGAGCTGTTTTCACGTTAAAGTTTCCAGTTTTGGGGGTGTGGTCCCAGAACCTGGGTCTGTGTTTGCAGCAGACTAGCATATCTGGCTCAACAAGTTCTGGAAGTCCCAAGCTGACAGGGAAAACGGGCTCAGAGATAATCTCAGCACATCAGGTGATAGTCCCAAGGGGGTCTGTGTGACCAAACCCATAACAGCAGGGCCTTCAGCTTTCATTGTCTCTCAACTGCTGGCCCAACAGCATGGAACAATGAATTCTCAACACAGAAGCCTGACGGGGGGATGGGACTGGAGTTTGTGAACCTGGCAAAAGGGGACAGACACAGTGTTTAAGGAGGTGTGTTTCTCTCTGAAAGGGAACCAACCTCTTCCATGTGCAAGAAGAACTGACTTTAGAGTGAGAGAGTGAGGAGACAGGAGAGACCCCCTCTGAAACACTAACAAGACGTCAGGCTCTCAGAAGAGATGAAATTGGACTAGAAGTGGAGTGAAATCAGTGCATCCCAGGACTTTTGTTATTTTGAAAAATATCTGTAACTCTCTAGTCCTCTTTACTCTTAAAGTTACAGGAGTTATGAAATTCCTTTACTAAATCTGTCCCGCTTGCCTTCCTATCGTATTGTCCCTGAAAGGGTTAAATTAGAATCCCAGAGTGACCACAGCCTACATCAGCATTTCTCAAACTATTGAGAACTGTGACCCTTTTTCACCTTCTCCTTTGGCGCGGCAGACCCTTGTATGTCCACCAAAAAGCCGCCGAATTGATTAGTTCTGCATTCGACGGCTATTTTTGGCGGACATGTCGAGTGCTTCCAAAATAACTCGGCATGTCCGCCAAAAAGCCGCCGAATCCAGAAGTAATCAATTCAGCGGCTTTTCAGCGGCGCCAGGGGCTCGCGACTCCTCGGGAGGCGGTCGGCGACCCCCACTTTGAGAACCGCTGCCCTACATGAAACTATGAGGGAGTATGTGTCAAGACTGATTCCCCACTCTGTTTAACAATATCCACTTGGCTTTGTCCTTAATTTAATAATATTAATATCTGGAATAGCTAAACCTAGTTAGATTGATATCTTGGTTTTGTCTGGCTGCTTGCAAAATTCTGCTTGATTTAATCTCAGTGTAAAGATCACAGTAGCACCCTGTTTAGGGTTATCAGTACCATCGGCAGCGGTATGCAATAGCTCTTCTTTATGTAAACTCAATCTTCTTTAAGAGTTAATTCTAAAATAACAGACACATCTTTTTTTCCGTGTAAGTGATTGGACCCTCTTTCTCTTTTCCAGCTGGAATCCTAGTTATCCAAAGATTCCAGGAACAGAGTTGGGTCTTCAGTATTTCTGTTTGACTTTCAGAAGTCAGTATTTACTCCTCATGATTTATCCTTTCGTTTCCAGTCACTTTTCAATAACATTGATGTTGGAGTCCAGGTTCATGAATTGCATAGACATATTTTCCTATTTGTCCTCAATGCTCAAGACAAAAGGTGGCAAGAGAGACAACGTGTGTGAGGTAATATCTTTTACTGAACCAACTTCTGTTGGTGAGAGAGAGAAGCTTTCAGGATACAGAGAGCTCTTCTTCAAGTCTGGGTTGTAGTTTATCTGGTTTGGCATTTGTGATTTCCCACAGAGATAAAGCAGCATAGTCTTTTCCAGTGTCTTGACATTTTTGCAAGATTATCCTGCACTGCGGTCAAAAAATATGGCTCTGGGCAGTCTGCCTGCAGAGTGCTGGCCTGTGGAGCAGAGTAGTTCTGTTTTTCATTTTTGTTCTGTTTTTCAGTTTTTAATTTGTATATGTTTTAAGCCTCAGGTATAACAGTTCTTCAATTCTGTGTCATTGCAGGGTCAGGACCTTAATTATTAAAACAAATCACTCCATGTGGGTGGACCCCTATACCTGCATGGAGCTCAGCTGGGCTCCACCTCAGTGCAAGGGTCTGGCTGCCTAGTTCTCATTGCAGGATCAGGGGCTAGGTTGGTAAAAAGTGGCTGAATTGTGAAACATAAGGCACCTTGTTTTGGAGCTTCTGTGAGATGCAGTTGCTCATAACTGCATCTGCACCACTTCCCACACAGTTTTAGAAAAAAACACTTTACGAGACAATAAAAATAAAACATGCCATATTGGAAGTAGAATAGTAATAGGTGAATATGGTATACTGTTGTTTCTGGATGTCCTATCTTACACCATCTTGTTAAAAATCTGCTAAAACAGCAGAGTTATCTCTCAGCTCAGCTTTAACACGAAAGGTAGAAAACAGCTATTTATGAAATAAAATTTGATTGCTAATGATTATATTTACAGGTGTTGAGATGTGCCTTGGTGACTCACAGCCTTTTGAAGATTGTAACTGCTTTTCGGATGGTCACTGAGCATCAGATGGAAATAACTGCTGCTCCTGAAATAATTAGACCCTGCTTTCTTTCGATGGGTGCTATTTAACAAATAGAGCAATTGCATTATACCGTCCTTTCACTGATTAAAACCCACAATAGTAAGGGAGAGTTTACTGCTGGTAATCACAGGTGCTTTCACAGATCATTATGAGTTTCTGGGATGATTTACCTCTCTGAGCTTTGTTGAATGCTTTTTCCTGTCTTACTTTTTATTAACCCTTTAAAACAATGTTGCAGACTAGTTAAGAAAATTTACTAACCTGGGCAAATATAGTAGCACCCGTAAACCATGATGATGATAGTATATTATACTTGACATAGCCAGAGTATGCCAGACTGGGTATCACCAGTATTCCTCCTATCCTGTAACACTCTTTCTCCTCTGCTAGACTCCTAACACTGCCTTCTTTTTGCCAACCTATTTAGGCAAGTGGAGTTATTTTGTCATAGAGCATATGGAACATGGAGTTCTGATGATCTAAAACCCCTTCTCCTGCTATATTTTTTTTGGACTGGGGACAAGGGGTATTGGTTGGTTATTTGGCAGCCTGTTTTCTTTGAAAAGTTGCTGTGGGATTTTTTTCTAACCAAAAGTCTCCTGATCTTTTATCAATAGTTCAGTACACCAGGATTTCTGTGCAGACAGTAATCAGTCATAATGTTTAATTAGTGTGCCATGCTTGATGTGCAGTTGTGAGACTCTACCATGCTTTCCTGCATGGCCTAAGCTGATTTAAAGAGAGAAGAGATCAGTAAATTCAGATCTTCCAGGTAACCTTGTCGTTTTCTTACACTGGGATCTCTATGTGTGATTCTGTGAATTTTGAGCTCAGAAATTTGGAAACATCAGCAACTTACATCAACATCTTGATTCTGAAAAAAAAAAAAAATTAAGAGCAGTGCACTGGGGGGGTCAGACTCTCATATGCAGTCCTGCTTCTCTCACTCATTCTGTGACCTTGGGCAAATCAGTAAACCCTTCTGTGCCCGAGTTTCCCCAGCTACAAAATAGGCATAAAAAAGAGCTATTTACTTCCTCTAAGTGATCATCTGAATGTATTGTAAATATTGACTAAGGCTTTCTAAACCACACACAAATAAATGAATAAGTGAACTGGCAATTTTACTGAATTTAGCATAATCACTGTGCTATTAGACAAATATGTCCTCTGTAAAACAATGTAACATTTAGTCAAACACTTGTATCGGTAGCGATGACCCTGTGGTGGGCTGGATTTTCATCTGATGTAAATTGGCAGGGATCCATTGAGTTGGTGGAGGTATACCAAAATATACCAGCTGACAATCTTGCCCAGTGTTTTACAGATTTCCTTTCTCCTTTTAGTTCTCCTTCATTCTGTTTTCTCTCCTGTAATAACAGTAGTTTGTTCTTTGGCTCATGCGCAAGCACCGGTACAGTCCAGTAGTTACAAGAAGTTTACAAGATTGTTACATATCCAACTTTTTATTTGAATCAAGGAACCTATTAGTTTGAATTATGGGGTGGGAGCGTGGGGGTGGTGGGGAGAGAGATTATATTAATCAGAATTTGCACTTGTAGTTTTTTCCTTTAAAGAAAGTAAATATTACTTTTAAATTAAAATTACACATACATACTGGGGCAGAGTTCTTTTCTAGTAAAACTCTATCTATTTCCATTTGATTTTTGGGGACCAAAATGAACATTTGCTGAAACTTAAATAAATAAATAAATAAATAAAATCAGTGCCATCCAGATTCCAGCATCAAAGCATCTGTTTTATTGCAGCATAACAAATATGAAGTCTTAAGTCTGTCAGGCATGAACAAGCATCAAAGCAGATCTCATCGGTCTTGAGACTACTGACTGGATGGATTAAATAAACATTGTAGATAAAGTACTTGTAGTAAATTCCGATCTACTGTGTGGGATAATTGCACAGGTGCGACTTTATTTATCTGGTTTTGGTTTGATGGCTGATATTTTCAGATGTTCATGGAAAACAGGAAACAAAGGTAAAAGCCATGCTTGATAACTGAGGAACTGTCTTGTCATAATTGCATGTATTGTCACCGAGCCTTTGGTATGCAACATGTCATAGGACCTGGAGGGGAAATCGAGAGGATGGCGAAGACTTTGTTGGGTTAATAATACTTGAATACCGAGTCTCACGTGTAACTGTATTGATTTGACTATATTTGCATCCTTAGGAATATGTAAACTGAAAAGCATGCTTATGCAAAAGAAACTGAGAGGAGCATATCAAGTTCTGTACTGTACTGGATCAAATCAGTGGTCCGTTTGGTGCATTGTTCTGTCTGATAATAGCCAGAACAGGTGCTTCAGTAGAAGGTGTAAGAAACCCCATAATAGAAATGGAATAATCTGCTTGTAGGGGAAGCTTCTTTAAACCTTAAAGCATTACGAGAGTTTACATCCATTATACATATTTCCTATTGCATTGTCTAATTGTGGATGTTATTATTCATATATGTCTAGTTGTAGAGGTATAGAGTTATGGATAGCGATGATTGTTTGAAACACACAGTGTATTTCAACAGAAAAAATTGTAAGGAATTAGAAATACCCATTCTGAGTTCTTCATTCTTTTATTCTCACAGTTTGTTGCAGCAAATAACTTTATTAAATGAAGTAATTCGAGACTATATATTTACAGTTTTATCCAAAGTCTGTATTACTACAATATAATGGCTTAAAATTTTAATACAATAATTCTGGGAATTAAAAAAAGTTTTCGTATGTGGATCACATTACGTATGTGACATGCTTTATGTAGCATTGCTGAACACTGTTAATGCTGTTGTGCTATTAGGGTATATGTGTAGTTAACATTGTTCGGGGAATGTAAAAGTTTAATCTTGTGCTAACATTAATATACCTAAACTTTTGTAAAAGTGTGATCTAGCAGTTACCACATCAGTCTGGGAGTCAGGATTCCTGACTCTGGGATTGATATGCTTTATGACTTTGGGCAAATTACTTGTGTGCCTCCACTTCACCATCTGGAAAATCAGGATAATAATAATGTCTATGTCACAACAGTGAGGCTAGATTCATTACATGTTTCTATTATGTTGCTACCTGTATATGTAACAAAGAAAAAAAACTAGTAAAAGCCTAATTTGTAGGGCTGTCAAGCAATTAAAAAATTAATTGTGATTAATTGCATGACTAATCACACTGCTAATAATAGAACACCATTTATTTAAATAGTTTTCAATATTTTCTACATTTTCAAATATGTTTATTTCAATTACAACACAGAATACAAAGTGTACAGTGCTCACTTTATATTTATTTTTTTACAAATATTTGTACTATAAAGAACAAAAAAAATCATATTTTTCAATTTACTTAATGGGGGTACTGTAGCGCAATCTCATTATCATGAAAGTTGAACTTACAAAAGCAGAACTATGTTCAAAAAATAACTGCATTCTGAAATAAACAACATAAAACTTAGAGCCTACAAGTCCACTCAATCCTACATAGTTATGAGTTTCTGTAGTGATTATTGTAAACCCTCAAACAAGAATGGAAAAGAAGATGTAATTAAGAACTGTCTGGATGTTTTTTAAAAGTCTTCTTTTAATTGTATTTCAGATAATAATAAGAGAGATGCAGTTTGATGATGAGAGTAGATCTTAAAAGGAACAATAACTCCTTTATCCAATGCTTAAAATAATTCCTAGTGGAAAATAGCATTTCATTAATCGTTATTACATGGGAATTACAGAATTACGGAGTCTGACTTTTTTTTTGTCATTCATGTATTTAAGTAACAGTGACATTATTTCCCATAAATTAAGTTCTGTGCACAACAGCAGCAAATTAATTACCAACTATTTAAAAAGAAACAGAAAACTAGTAACTTATTTTGAGAAAGTAATCTTTTTGGTAAGGATGCTAAAATGCACTTTTTTTCAACTGAACAAGAGATTATTTTATTAACATGTTCTTTCCTCACAAAGAACAAAAGATGAATTGACTTTCCTGTTAATTTATTTAAATATTTTAGCAGTGAATTGAAATAAACAATAAGGAAAGCACTGACCTTTCAATTACATTGTGTGTACATTGAGAATTTTTCCATTAAAAATCTCTTATTAAAAAGTAGTTAAGGTTCCAAAGTGAAGTACTCAGAAGTCACTAAATGCCAAATTTCTAGCTGCTGGTGTAACCTCTCTGTGTGTATTCATTAGGATATATTCTTTGATTGCACACATGGTCACATACTACTTTTTCCACAGGACCCTTGCTTCATTCAGTGCATAGGATAGACATTGCCAAGTGAATAAGGCAGCTTTTCATTAGTCCATTTGTCTAAGAACTTATTCAAAGCCCACGGAAGTCAATCAGATCTTTTCCAATGACTTCACTAGGTTTTGGATCAGGTGCCCAGTGTATGGGCCTAGTTTTGCCTCAGTCACTAAACACAGTCCAACTTCTTCTTTACTATTCAACGTAACTCATTCACCATCCAACCTGTTCATTGAGTGAGGCAGGTGTTCTGGGGAAAAATAGTAAGGACCAGATTCTGAGACCCTTACATTGAATGGTGTCTTTCTCCCCGAAGAGACTGCACTTATGGAATAAGGTACAATTCGGCATGAGTATGGGTATTAAAATTTTGCCTTTTGTGGTCAATACATTTTCTTAGTGTCTTTTTTATGGAATTTTCTGGGGATTTTTTTTATTTTGAAGAAAATAGATAAATTTTATCTTGCATTGCTGTTTTCTAAACAGAACAAGTCATCCTGCATGACATGTACACCAAATAGAATGAGGCATATGGTCATATGGAACCGTCTTTTGGTACACACTTTTTCAGGTTACTGTGCAGTAAAGTAAATCCTCCAGGAAGTATAGAGATGCCACACTTTCTGTACACTCCTTATGCAGTCTTTGGATTTCCTTTGATACTCTCCCTAGTGGGGGCAGAAACAAAGCAGCCCAGGATAGGGCAGTGGCGGGCTGCAACTGCACAGTATGTTTGTTATAGGGTGACCAGGTGTCCGGTTTCCGACCAGAACACCGGCCAAAGAGGGACCCTGGTGGCTTCGATCAGCATTGCCAAATGGCCCGTTAAAAGTCCGGTCGGTGGTGCTGCGGCGCTAAGAGAGATTAGTGCCTACCTGTCCTGGCTGGCACCACGCTGAGCCCTGGAAGCGGCCAGCAGGCCCAGCTCCTAGGCAGAGGGGCCATGGGGTTCTGCATGCTGCCCCCGCCCTGAGCACCGGCTATGCTGGTACGAGAAGGTACCTGTGGGTGAGAACTGCACATGGAGTCTCCTGGTCCCGCCGCCTAGGAGCCAGACCTGCTGGCTGTTTCCGGGGCTTGTGCAGTGGAGTGCCAGGACAGGCAGGCAGCCTGGCTTAG
>ML677334.1:22687749-22714579 GCA_007922305.1 Dermatemys mawii
CCCTCCCACACCCTGAACCCCTCATTCCTGACCCCAGAGCCTGCACCCCCAGCCCAGAGCCCATACATCCCCCATATCCCAACCCCTTCCTCAACCTGCAGCCCCCTCCCACACTCCAAATCCTTTGGCTCCACCCCTCAGCCTGGAGTCCCCTCCTGTAACCCAAAGCCCTCATCCCCAGCCCAGAGCCTGCACCCCCAGCCAGAGCCCTCACTCCCTCCTACACCCCAACTCCCTGATCCAGCCCAGAGCCCTTTCCCGCACCCTGAATCTTTCATTTCTGCCCCCACCCTGGAGCCCGCACCCCTAGTTAGAGCCCTCACCCCAGTCCCCTTCCCTAGCCCAGTGAAACCGAGTGAGAGTTGGGGAGAGCGAGCCACCGAGGGAGGGGGAATCTAGTGAGTGCGGGTGGGGCCTTTGGGGCGGGGAGGAGCTAAGGTGGTTGGTTTTGTGTGACTAGAACGTTGCAACCCTAGTTTGTTACCTCATTGCTTTACAAAGCTCTGTTTCAGGGGTCGGCAACCTTTCAGAAGTGGTGCCCTGAGTCTTCATTTATTCACTCTAATTTAAGGTTTTGCGTGCCAGTAATACATTTTAACGTTTTTAGAGGGTCTCTTTCTATGTCTTTAATATTTAAATAAACTAATGTTGTATGTAAAGTAAATAAGGTTTTAAAAATGTTTAAGAAGCTTCATTTAAAATTAAATTACAATGCAGAACCCCCTGGACTGGTGGCCAGGACCCAGGCAGTGAGAGTGCCACTGAAAATCAGCTGACATGCCACCTTTGGCACGTGTGCCATAGGTTGCCTATCCCTGGTTTATAGTCAAAAGTTTACCTTAACACCAGGCTCTGCTCATCTGTGTGATATTACAGTTACATTCTCTACATACCTGCATGTTAAAAAGCAATTTTTCTCTGCTTTCTCATGCATGCAGTTGTAATTCCAATAGAATGTTGAGAGATTGCCTAATGACTGTCAACTCAATTTACATAAACCCACATGTATAATGCCAGTGGAGCATTGTCATATCATTAGTTCATTGTAAAATAATAACCAATGTGCGTGTGTGATCTAATGGGGAACATAAATTCTGATGGAAGTGGGTGTAGAAACAGTGAGGTATTAGAACAGGTTTGCTGGTATGGGTTATAGCAGTTCCCTGAATGAATTAAGCCAGCAGTTCTCAAACTATGGGTCAGGACCCCAAAGTGGATCGCCACCATGTTTTAATGGGGTCGCCGGGCTGTTGTTAAACTTGCTGGGGCTGAGGGCAGAAGCCAAAGTCCAAGCCTCACCGCCCATGGCTGAAGCCCTCAAGCTTTGGTACACTCTACCCCCAGGGCAGGGGGCTCTGGCTTCAGTCCCTCTTCCTGGGGTCGTGTAGTAATTTTTGTCATCAGAAGAGGGATGAGGTGCAATGAAGTTTGAGAAATACTGAACTCAGCAGTACGGCCAAAAGGACTTTTCCGACAGCATAACTATCCTGCAGTTGCGGGGTTTTCTGATATAGAAATGTAATTTTTTTAAAAAATCACATCCCTGACCAGCATTACTCCACCAGCAAAGATTTCTTGTGTATGCCTATGTGTTGTTTTTAAATCCTTATTACTGCCCAAATGAAAACATTTTCACCAGACCACTGAAAGGCATGTCTCCCAGCTGGGGACTGTTTTGGACCATTATTATTGCCTAACAAGGTAGCGTTTTGTTTTTAATTAACAGCCAAAAAAATAAAGTATGTTGTATTGGTCACTTGTAATCTCTGGAAAACTATTGTGAATAAACTAGGACATATTGCCATTGATACCTTTTCCTAGAAAAGCTGATCAAGATAGTTAGGATAAAGGGTGAAATTGAACCCTAGGTTGAAAAGAGTAAATGTGAATTGGTTTTTGATGGTGTCAGGTTTATGGAGAAAAATCTTGCCAGTGGTCCCATAGAAGGAAGCAAATTCTTTAAGATTTCTTTACTGTAGGATTGGTGCAAGGTGTAATTTTATTTGTAGATTACCCTCTGCAATTCTTAATAGCATATTTCACTATTTGTATATCTGCTTCTATCATCATTTAGGTTCCCTGTCTGTTACACTGAGTGAGCATACAGTTTGCAGAATTTGTAGCCAAGATGTTATTTCCATGAAACATTTGAAGGGTCCCTGACAAAACTGCTCATCATGGTTTTGCAAGTTTTCTTATACATTTCACCCTACTTTCCAGTGTTGCATTTGAGGAAGAAATATAATAGAGGTTCACAAGAAAAGATGCTAGTTTTTCATTTTGTGGTTCTCGTTGTATGATTATGCTTCAAGATGTTACAAAATTTCCATTCTTGTTAGGAAGTTATAATTTAACCATCAGCCATGTGCTCCTGGCTGACAGTGGGCATTAAAAAAAATATCCCAAAGGTGAAAAGGAAAGGAAAACAAATCAAGCAATTTCGAAGTTACAACTGAGCCTTGGAGGAGTCAGGTAGACTCAGGTCCCCCCACACTAAATACATGGTTCTATCTGCTGATGGTAGTGCTGCTGTATTAATTTGCAGAACAGTCTGTGATTAAATGTACTTCTGGTAGTTGTAGACATGTCGTTCCCAGGATACTAGAGAGGCTTTTGAGCCACACAGAGCTGATCCGAGGAAGAGTTCTGAAGCTTGTCTCTCTCACCAACAGAGTTGGTCCTGTAAAAGATATTACCTAACCCACCTTATCTCTCTATGTCAGTGGTTCTCAAACATTTGTGCTGGTGACCCCTTTCCAATAGCAAGCCTCTGGGTATGACCTCTCCCCCATAAATTAAATACACTTTTAAACATATTTAACACAATTATAAATGTTGGAGGCAAAGCGGGGTTTGGGGTGGAGGCTGACAGTTCACGACCCCCCATGTAATAACCTCACAACCGTCTGAGGTGTCCCGACCCCCAGTGTGAGAACCCCTGCTCTATGTATACTTCTGTTAAGCAAGGACAAGGATGTGGATGTGACTTCCACTCCATAGCCGAGGGGCTGTACCAAAGAAAGGCAAAAAGCTCTACCGACCACTTTGTGGAGCATGAGGAGAGAAAGCAGAAAGAGACTGGGAGGGGACTTGAAGTAATATTTTCATAGTATTGGCAAACCTTGGATTTGTTGTCAGACAGCTGCTTCTTCTGAAGCCTCCAATTTTCTCCCAAAATCTCTTTTATTTTTAAGAACCTCAAAAGGGGGAGTGATGGATAGAATAGTCCATCCCCTTATTATTTTGTCCACCAATTAGGCCTAATTTCTGACACCAATTTTGGTTCATTGATTTCCATTCCCACACTTCTCTTGTTTACCAGACATGAATTTAACACAGTCCTTAAGTTATATCAGTAGGTCTTTTTGTTGGGTCTAATTCAGTCTTTCTGTTTCTTTTTGCACCTTTTTTCAGCAACATTTATTGTTATATGCGATTGGAACATTTCATAAATTTTATATGCTCACATATTATGAAGATACTAGCCCTTATTCAGGTCTATGTACAAAGTACACAGTCTATCCAATACTGTTTCTCTGTGTGTTTTGTAGATAACTGTTGAAATTTAAGCAGGTCTTCAACCACTGGATACCCTGAAGTAAAGTATGCACTAACAATCTTTGAAAGAGCCTGGTAGATTGTGAGGTACTCAGCAGAGCTCTCTTTCAAAGCTTGTAGAGTCTAATCCCATATAATGCATACTTCATGGGAATATATTTTAAAAATAATTCGATCCTTGGATAGCACAAGGGACCTATTGACAGAAATGTTTATGGCCAAGAGTGTGCTACTGTTGAAATCTTTTAGACAGAAGATCAATATGTGGGCACAGCTTCAAAAGCTGATAATACTTTCTCTGGTCCCTAAGGAGAGCCGTTACAATTGTTTAGTGCAAGAACTGAAGGAGCATGTCTCTGGTGAGAAAAAGAGAAAATCAGGGTTAGCCGCTGTGAGCAAAGACTTTTCAGAGCACGATGAATAACTGGTTGTTTAGGTGTGGTTGTACACTTTGTTCTACAAGGCAGAAATTAATTGTATTGGCCTGCAAGTATACACCTGCTATCATGTCACAGTCGCTTCCAATAGTTATGAGTAGCGCTGGTCAAAACTTGGGATTTCTGATTTACCAGAAAGTCTGACATTTCAAAGTTTGGTTTTGTTCCAAATTCTGTCCAAATTGGACAGAAACCAAATTTTTCAAAATTTGTTTCAAACTCGAAATTCTGAAAAATATTTCTTTCCACAACATTGACCCATGGTGTTTCAGAAACAAAATGTGCTTCCCAGGACTGGCAGCTGCTGACTGAAATTGACATTCTTGTCAGTTTCACGGCTGCTAAAAGGTCAGTTTCAGTCAGTGGCTGCTTGGGCTCCACGGTTTGTGAATCCAAGGTAGGTCTGCAAAAAGCCCAGGAGTTGCAGGCTGTGGAAGCCTGTCCCAGGCCTCCAGGTTCCCAGCTGCCCACCAGGGAGCCTGGAAGCCTTGAGAGCCTGGCCTCCTGTGAACTCGGGAACCTTTTTCCTGAGAACCCTAGCTAGTCCCTGATCTTCCAGGATTGCCAGGGCCCCTGGTACAGAGCCAGAAGCTGAACCACAGTTAGAACTAGGGTTTTCAGGCTCTCAGCTCTGTGGCTCATTTTGCATTTGACAAACTAGTATTTTCTGACAAAACATTTTCACTGGAAAATTTCCCACCAGCTCTAGTTCTGAGTCTGGACAATATCATTTCAGTATGGGAATTTCTTTTATAATGCTGCCTTCAGAGCGGTAAACAAGTAGTGGCAGGAAGATGTTAATATTTTCCATATATGTCAGGCCTTTTGTCCGAGGATCACAAAGCTCTTTATAAATGTGGGCATTATTTTACAGAGGGGGAAAGTGATGCACAGGGAGATTATGACATTCCAAAGACCAACAATGAGTGTGTAGCTGAGTTGTGTATGGAATCTAGAATTTATTGTGGTTGTTTATTTTATTACAGTGGTGCCTAGGAGTTCCAATCATGGACCACAATCCCATTAAGCTAGGCGTTGTTCAAATATAGAACCACAAGACGATCCCTGCCCTACACACCTGACATTCATCAGTAGCTTGCAACATCCAGTCCCTGCTCTAACTTGTATACCATGTTGCCTCCTGTGGCAGGGCCGGGGTAAACCCCTTTAGACCCCTGCCAAAATGCTGACAGTAGCCTGTTTTCTGGCCAGGAGGCCAGGGGCAGAGATGCAGGGAGCCCAGCTGCAGGCTCTTACTCAGGCTGGCTCAGGGAAAGGCACTGAGCTAAGTGCTGGCAGCTGGGCTGAGGCACCAGGAGGACTATAAGAGCCCTGGGTAAATCCCAGTAGGGAGGCTAGGCTGAGAGGAGGTGGGAAGGCTGTGTTGCATCCCCCTTGGCAAGTAAGGAAGCCGCAAGGGACAGGAGACCCTGGAGAGGGTCTGGGGAGTCACTATCTGTTGGAGGATTTGGGGGACTGCATGAGCACTAAGAATAAACACACCTGGGAGAAATAGCACAGTGGTGTGAAGAACTTTTGATTTCACCAGCCCAAACACAGGGTGCAGGCACCGGAGAGTGCAGACCTGTGTGGACCCTGTGACACCTCCAAATATATTGAACAAAATTTGCACTCATTGTATATAACCTGTTTTACAGGGGGGTTTTTATGATTTCATTCTTAAAGAAAATCTCAGTCACGTGCAAAATAGTATTTGGTGATGTGGTATGTGTATAAAGTGTTGCTTTTCAGTCCTTTAGCTAGTTTGACAGCCCATACTTAATATAAGGATAAAATACAAGCAGGGAATTGAATCAAAATGTGATGTTCTTTTGGATTCAGCCATTGCGCGGTATCTGTTTCTCTTTGAGAACATCTAGAAAAGACCACCCTAGTAGAAAGCAAAGCAGCCAAAATTAATGAGGGTGAAATTTTGCCAAGAAACTTGCATCTGGGCAATAAATTTGTTTGGAGTGAATTTGTCCAGCTGTAGTTTATACCCCTAATAAATGAGGTTCATAATTGAATTTCTGAACACTGCATTACCTACAAAACCCCAACAGCTACTTATGTTGACAAAATGTTAGCAATGCAAAAGGAAATCAACAAACACATGCTGAAATAAAGCAACATCCAACCTCTTTGGCAAAATCTGGGGAAGTAAATGGGCAATATGCTCAGAAGATCAGCAAATTTGGGTTTTGTGAGATGAGTGGAATGTGCTTCCCCCATGTCATCCACTGGAGGTGTCCAACCCCCCAGACATACAATTCTAAGCACTTAAAATTTGAGCATCCCAGCTGTTCATAATTTTAGCGTAAAATACAAAAAGAGAGGCAATTTCTAAGGTAGCTGGGACGTAGACCATAAAGAGCTTTGGGTTCAAAACCAATATCTTGCATTGCACATGGAACTGAGTGGAAACTTCAGTCAGATGATGAAGCTTGAGAAAGTTTAGTTTATGGCAATGGTAATTTATAGAAGTTAGAAAAGTTTTCTGAGATTTGGGTAGAATCCTAGTCGTTATTGAAGTCAGTGAGAATCTTGCCTCTGACTTCAATGAGACAGGGTTTCATCTTATGATTTTAGAGAAGGTGCTTTGGAGAAAAAAGGGAGGAAGTGGAGTCATGTAGGGATGTGGAAGATGGAAAAAATGAGAGTTTTGTGAAGAGAGAAATCCAGACATGGAAAAGGAAAAGGTAAAGAAGTGAAAGGGAATAAAAAGGATAGATTATTGGGTGGGAGGGAGAAGGGAATTTTCTCCTCTTCCCATTGCTGCCATCTTTTCCCCCTCTCGTCTCCTTTTCTATTCTTGTTATCTATTTCTTCCTGCCCAATAACTCCTATAGAAGCAAGACCTCTTTCCCAGTTGGCTATTTAGCCCATTGAAATATTGGCAATTAAGTATAATATGTGTTAATTACTTATTAGAAGATAGTTAATAGGAGTGATTATTTAAGAATAACACTCAAGGGAAACAGACTCTCCTTTTAGTGTATACAAGGCTATTTTGGTTAAGGAACAAAGATAAACATAAATGTTAAAAACTCAGTCAAAGTCTTTAAAGTTCTTTTACTGAGTTTTCAAGTGAAGCAAACAGAACAGATCAGTCTGACTCAGGAGACAAAGCTATGTTCTCAAAGCAGTTATTACAGTTAGAAATTATTTCAAATGTGAGGGTTTTTTTTAAACAGTTTCTTTCTCTCCTCAAAGAGAAGGCATAATTGAATGTTTACTTCTTTTCTGGAGTTTCTGAAGAGTGGATTATGTAGCATGCAGAGTCTGAAAGACACATCCCTGTTTAAGGAGGTAATTTAAACTGGATTGCACTCAGAAGCCTGATGCTTCAATTTAAAGGAGTTAGAAGATAATATGAATAGTTCTGATTTTCCTTTTAAATGAAGAGATCAGTTCAGCAGAACTTTAATAAGTTTTCAGCATCAGTTGATTAACACTCCATTCATCTGATCTTATTATGGAATGCTTTTCTAACCCTGTTCCTATATTAGACTGGCAACTTCTGCTGTGTTGGCATTTCCATTATAGGATACTTTGTCCCCAAACCATAATGGAGTTTTACCCTTATCAGAAATCCATTTTTTAAAACACTAGATAAAAGTAATTTCTTTCTGACATGGGTTAAACATACTTTGTCTGATCACTGTGGTCCTCATTTAAAATATGGATCTTAGGACATGGCTACACTTGCAGATGTAGAGCGCTTTGAATTAAACCAACCTTCGGAGAGCATAATAGGTAGAGTGCTGCAGTCTGTCCGCATGGACAGCTGTAAGCACACTGGGTTGGCCACATTTGCAGCACTTGAAGTGGCATTGAGAGTGGTGCATTATGGGCAGCTGTCCCACAGAACACATCTTCCCATTCTGGTGCTGTGGCTTGTGGGAAGTGAGCGGGGAGTGCAGGAGCATTCTGGGTCCTGTCCTAAAAGCCCGTGATGCATCGCTTCACATCCAGCAATCCCTGTGCTTCCGTCCACATTTGGCACCATCTTTCAACAGTTTTTGTGCAGCGTGCTCTGTCTTCCCTTTTGGTCTGTGGGAATGGAGCCCGAACTGCTGAGGAATATGCTAATGAGTCTCACCAGCACATCACATTACTCTTAAGATCCAAACTGACACTGAGGAGGACTCCAATATCGACTCGAGTAACTCATACAACACGAGATTGCTTATCTCATTCATGAATATGCTCTCCACCATGGTCCGCCGCTTTTCGGCTCAGGAAACAAGCACTGAGTGGTGGGATCACATTGTCAGGCAAGTCTGGGATGATGAGCAGTAGCTGCAGAACTTTCAGATGAGAGAAGCCACTTTCATGGGACTGTTTGCTGAACTCGGCCCCACTCTGCAGTGCAAGGACGCAAGATTAAGAGCTGCCCTGCTGGTGGAGAAGTGGGTGGTATTGCAATCTGTCAACTGTCCCCAGTTTGGAGTGGGAAAGTCAACCATTGGAATCATGTTAATGCAAGTGTGCAGGGCCATTAATCACATCCTGCTCAGAAGAGCTGTGACTCTGGGTAACGTGCATGACATTGTGACTGGCTTTGCACAAATGGGTTTTCCTAACTGCGGAGGAACAATAGATGAGATGCATATTCCTATTCTGGCACCAGACCACCTAGCCTCCAAGTACATTAATCAGAAGGGGTATTTCTCTGTGGTTCTCCAGGCGCTTGTGGATCATCGTGGGCGTTTCATTGACATTAATGCCGGCTGACTTGGAAAGGTGCATGACGCACGTGTCTTTCAGAACACTGACCTGTTCAGGAAGCTGCAAACGGGAACTTTTTTCCCTGACCAGAAGATCACCTTAGGGGAAGCTGAAATGCCCATTGTGACCCTTGGAGGCCCTGCTTACCCTTTAATGCCGTGGCTCATGAAACCCTGCACAGGGAGCCTGGACAGCAGCCAGGAACAGTTCAACTACAGGCTGAGCCGGTGCAGAATGACCGTGGAGTGTGCTATTGGCCCTTTAAAGAGCTGCTGGCACTTTCTATATGGGAAGCTGGACTTGGCCGAAGACAGCATCCCCGCGGTTATAGCCATGTGCTGTACCCTCCATAATATTTGTGAGGAGAAGGGTGAAAGTTTCACTCAGGCATGGAACTCAGAGGTTCAACACCTGGAGGCTGAATTTGCACAGTCAGTGAGCAGGGCTATTAGAGGGGCCCAGCATGGGGCTGCAAGGATTAGGGATTCCTTGGGGGAGCAATTTGAAGCTGAAAGCCCCAGTAAAATTGGTGTCCTGCACAGGAGTGAAGTGCAGTGGTTCCAATGTAAGTAAGTATCTGTGTTTCCTGTGCTGATTTCCAGTGCCTGTCTTTTTCCTCGGCTAAGGTATCTTTTGTTTTATGCAATAATAAAGAATGTTTTCAAAGGCAAATAATCCATTTATTGTAAAGAAACACAAATGCTTGGGAAACAGAAAGGGCAAGAGGGTGGGATGGAGAACAGGACAATCACAGATTTCCTATGTCCTGTTTTCATTCTCAGCCTTCCTGTCTGGAGTGCTGTGCACTGAGTGCTGCACTTCAGGATGGCTATAAGGCATATTGATGGGGGTTGAGTGCAGGGTTGAAGATCGTATTTTTCAGGGCTGGGTGATGAAGCTACAGGTGTTGGAGGCAGCTGGTGGTGAAAAGAACCTTGATGTTGGGGAAAGTGGATTAAAGGTGACATGGGGGCACAAGGGAAAGAGTTTGGAGGCAAGGGCTGCAGGGAGGAGCGAGTGCAGTAGTGCTCTGCATGGCAACGAGCACCTGGATTGAGTCTGCTTGGCGCTCCATTATGTTTATTGGCCAATCTGTGCTTTGCTGCTAGAGCTTCGCGCTTTTGTGCCAGCGCACCACGTTCTGTTGGCGGATCCTCCTTTCACTCTCCCTCCACTCTATACTTTTAGATTCTTGTTAAGGGACTGCTGTATTGTTTCATGCTGAGCAAACAGGAAGGGGATTTTCAAAAATTCCCATAGAATGTAAAGGGCGGGTCTGATGGTTGGTCACCTAAGGATAGAGCAGTAGAGTTCAAACTGATGACCAGAGTTACTAGAACAGGCATTGTGGGACACTTCTGGAGGCTGATCAGAGCTCATTAACAGACCAGGGTATCCACACTGGCGCAGCGACGCTTCAGTGGAGGTGCAGCATGCATTTTTCCACTCGCTGAGGTGGATTACCAGGAGTGCTCTAGCCACAGAGTCAGAGTGTTCTACGTGTGTTGCCTGTGTGAGCGCGTCATGAGTTAGAGAGCGCATGGCTGCTTTAATGTGCTCTGATTCACAAGTGTTGCCATGTCCATAGTCCATACTGACTAACCAAACACTGTTTAACTCTTGTTTTCAGAAACAAAACAAGTGTTTGTGTCCACAGATTTGTGTTTGAAAATACATTTGAGTAATCTTCATCCTAAATTAATAAAGATTTGTAATGAAGAATTTCTTGGTGTCGTTTGAGTGGTTGTGGGGGGGATTTAATATATACACTGCTACCTCAATATAGCATGGTCTGATATAAGGCAAAATCTGATGTAACGCGGTAAAGGAGCTCTCCAGGGGCGTGGCTGCGTGCTCTGGTGGATCAGCGTGTCTGGCTTCGATATAACACGGTTTCACCTATAATGCGGTATGATTTTTTGGCTCCCAAGGACAGCGTTATATCGAGGTAGCAGTGTATGATGAATTTATCAGTGAGAACTGAGAACCCAGGATGGGAGATTGACCATGTCGCTGGAGAGAAGGGCTCCTTTAAAACGATGTGTATGGGGCAAGGAAACTTTCAGGGATGCTCCTCTGCTGAGTGATCAAATCTTTTCACATGAAGCATCAAGAGCCTGGCAGCCTGAAAAACTTTGAGAGCCAGCTGGAGAAAGCGTGAACATCTGTTAAAGCTGTCTCCATTGGCCCGCGACCTTTTAAACAGAGAAATTATTATTGCTTCCCCAGCTCCCCAGTTCCCTTAAACCTGTTGCCTGACCAGATTCATTCGTGAGCCCTTAGCTTGTCTCCATCCCAGCTTCAAGACTGTGGCAGTCACTTCCAGCTCCCTTGTCACTTTCTCTTGCCCACTTGCCCCAAGCAGTTAATTTTTTGTCAGTATAGATGCTTAATTTTTATTCATGTACATTTTATACATATAAATTCTGTAGTAATAACTGTTGTACTTGCACAAAATATGTGTGTTAAAAATGTATATGCATTGACCCTGATTCAAGCACTTAAGCATGTATTTTAAGCATATTAGCAATCCTGTTCAGCGAGCATTTAAGTATATGCTCTAGTCCCTGTGACTGCACTGGGACTATTCATATGCTTAATGTTAAGCACATGCTTAAATGTTTTTCTGACTAGGTGCCTTATAATTTACAAGTAGTAAACAAGACAGCAGGGAAGGGATACAGCAGGAGGAGTGTGTTCGAAGGGCCATAGGGATTTGACAAGTTCTGTAGCGTAGCCAACTGAGGAGAACCCTGTGTATGCCTCCTAAAATTCAGAAAGTCTTCAGGAAAGCAGTTTCCCTCCTGTGGACTTCCTAGTGTTCAGGAGACCCCAAAGACAAGATCTTGGAGCAGGTCCTGATGGATAGGTCAGCCATTAAAGTGCTGAGCTTGCAAGGTAGTTGCTTGGATGAAGAATGCTTTCTCAGTTGGCTACCAAATGCGCATACTGAAGAAATGTGAAATGGAGCCCATTCCATCTAAAAAAATAAATGACATGAAAACACAATATTCACTGTAAAAATGCAGTGTATGACAAATTAATTTGTCAAAGAATTATTACATTTTGAGAATAAAAAGAAATGGTTTTTAAAATTGTTCATAAATCAAAATATGCACATTAGTAACATTTAAAAACACTCTAGATCAAGACCTGCTTCTGCTAAAATGTTGCATGTCAAAAACATACACAGTCATCAGTTCCGTTTGTCATCAGATTAATTGGTCACGTTTGTTAGTTCTGTCTGCTCCAACAAGCAGTAATGAAATAGTTAACATTGTTGGCCTTTAAATTGGCATCTTTAGGTTTCAGAGTTATCTCCTTTATTGAGACAAGCAGTGGCAGTTCATACCTCTCAGATTTATTGCCTTAGGCAGTCTATTTCTCTTTTTATTACATATTAAGTAGTGCTCTGGGGGTAAATCAAGGCCCCATTGTACTAGGCACTGTACAATGATATGGTGTAAAATCCTGGCCTTTTTGAAGTCAGTGGGAGTTTTGTCATTGACTTGAGTATGGCTGGGGTTTTACCTGTGATCCCTGACCAAAAAAGTTTATCATCGAAGAAGGCAAGTGACAAGACAGCAAAGGGATACAGTTCAGGAAGGCCACACTGTATAACACTGATCTTCTTCACATCTGTAAGGACTACAAACATAATTATTTTTAAATTAATGCTTGGATTCTGGAGCATCTGTCTACTGAGATAGATTTCTCAGTTTTTTTAATACTTCTAATTTTTAAACTAATTGAAATTCTTACATGAAAATTCTCCAAAAAATTATTCTACACCAAAAGAATAAGTGCTTTACATTTGGGGAGGGCACACTATCATGTTCAAAGCAGAGAAGCTTAAAACCTTGTGCTAAGCACAAACCCCAGTGCAACTTTATGAAGTCGCTATTGTGTCTTCGTAATTAACACAGTCGTCTGTAGTGGTTTCCAAATGACTTAGCAACAGCCTTAGCTTTTAGTTTCCTTTATTTTTTCAGGAAGAGGTATTTTTAAAAAATAAGTCACTTGGTGACATTTGTGTCTTTGTGTCTGCCCTTTATCTGATAGAAAAATTGGTGTAACCAGACTTACAAAATCCAGCATTTAATTCTTGTATATGCAGACTGCTTCTTATCTTCTTTGCTTTCAAAGAACCTGAATGTATACTTCACTCTATACCTGAGAACATCCTACGAAGGATAGTGCAGGGTATTTACAGTTCTGACTGTATGGATCGGGGTAATCAGTTATTTTTTGCCAAGGTCCAGATTTCTTGCTCAAGGTCTTGTGAAGGTACAGACTCCAGAGAAAATAAGTTAAAAAAAATAATGGTAATAAGTAAATTAAAAGATGTTGTGGTCTGTTCAAAAGTGTCTGGCAGTCCGGGTTTGGTCCACAGTCTGCCTATTGACTATCCTTGCTATAGATTATTCTTTATAAAGTGGATTAACCTCTCACTGCATTTATCTGGAAAGTGCAGTGTGAGCCAGTTGATAACACAAATAAAGCTCACCGGAGTCCTGCTGAGGGATTCAGTATTCTAAGTAACATAAGGAGGTTCAGGTTAATTAAAAGAAAAATCAAAACAATGACTGTACTTCTTTTCTAATTCTTGTTATGTCTGCCATCAAGAAGCCAGGACTACGTGATGTTCCTCTTCTCCACTAATGGGGACAGTGCACCTCTAGGCGGTAGCAATTGCCCTAATTACAGGAGGGCTCCCATGAGCTCCCTGCTGGAGTTTTCTTCCATGGATGGTTATAGGGATAGAAATCAGGAAACAGAATTCTATAACCAGCTTGCTGTTGAACTGGGGCACATTTCTTAGGCCAAAGTTTTCAAAAACAGAAGCTTAAATACACATTTAGGCAATTGCTTGATTGTTTAAAAGGACTGAGCTTCACTGGGAGTTGTGGGGAACTTAGCACTGTTGAAAATCAGGCAGATGTCTATATGTGGATTTTGGGGTCTAACTTTAGGCTCTTTTTTAAAAAAAGACTTACTCTAATATCTTTGACATTAGCAGCCGTGTTAGTCTGTATCCGTAAATAAGAAGAGGAAGGTGCCACAAGTCTTCCTTATCTAATATCTTTGTGCCTCAATGTAGGCTACTATAAATAATGAAGATAAGAATAGTCACTTTCTTGACAGAGGTCTTGTGTCATCAACATCTGTAAAAAATCTATGAGATCCTCACATACATAGTGCTATATAAGTACAAAGAATTATTTATTATTATTTAACTGCTACAATAATAAAACCTTGCTTGTCTGGGAGTAACAGCTTTCTCCAGGTGTAAAAGCCTCTGCTGATCTAAGAGCTATCTGAGTAGAGGTGTTGTTATTAACACTGGTGGTGTCCTAAATCCTTGTTCTGCAAAGTATACCCACAGTTGATCTGAATTGATCTTACTGTCACCTTGAAAGGGACTGGTTTGATCCTCCCAAATGCTAGTGACAGTGTTAACTGTGCACTGGCCTGGCCTATCAGCCCAGCTGAAATGCTTTGGATTGTAAACTAATTTTTGTATGTATAATGTATTACACAACATAATTGAATGAAATGTTAAGTGTTTAACCTATAAGTACGATAGAGGAGTAGTGTAAAGAAAGGCAATATACAGTGCTGCTAATTGTGTCTTCAGAGTCTAACTGCAGCCAGAGAGCCATGTGGGCAAGACTTCCTGGTCACTAGCCTTGCTTACTTTTGAATTCGGTCATGCTTCTTTGATCACGTTTGCCACTGACTTTGATGGGGTGAGGATCAAGCTTTAGTTCCATCATCTGACAATTACTTGCAGACTTTTTTCTGGTTATGTTTCTTTAGCATCTTCCTTGGGAAAGAGATGGGCATTGTATTAGCCATTTTTTATGTGCCACACGTAATCCCTGGAATTTTTATCTTTGTTTATTGCAGCTGGTGCTGAGGAGAAAATTGGCTGGGCATTTGGCCTGGGATTAGAGAGGCTGGCCATGATCCTCTATGATATCCCTGACATCCGCCTGTTCTGGAGTGAAGACGAACGCTTCCTGAAACAGTTTAGTGTGCCTCACATTGACCAAAAAGTGCATTTTCAGGTAATTAATATATATATACACACACATTTTTCTGTCTGTAAGAGGGATTGGTCATTATGTTAAATACAGGAACTCCTCACTTAAAGTCATCCTGATTAATGTTGTTATGTTCCTGATCAGTTAGGGATTATGCTTGTTTAAAGTTGTGCAATGCTCCCTTCTAACGTTGTTTGGCAGCTGCCTGCTTTCTCCACTACTTGCAGGAAGAGCAGGCTGTTGCAGCTAGCTGGTGGGGGCTTGGAATCTGGGTCGACCGGCAGCCCCCCTATTAGCTCCCCCCCCAGCTCCCTGCTCCTCTAAGTTCCCTGTGCAGTAGCTGCCCAGCTGACAATCAATTGCTGGTAGTTCAGCTGTCCCTCCCCACACTGCCATGTGCTGCTCCTGCCCTGTGCCTTGGAGCTGCTCCTCGAGACTCCTGCTTACTGGGGAGAGGAAAAGCGGGGCTAATGTCAGGGTGTCCTCCTCCCCTCATCTCCTGTACCCCACTTATCCCATCTTCCATAGAGCAGGGAGGACACAGAACAGGGCTCAGGAGGGAGCTTGCCCTGGCAGGAGTTGTGGCTCAACTTGCTGATCTAATTAACAAAGCAGTGTACTTAAAGGGTAAACGCGCCCCTCTCTCTCTCTCTCTCTCTCTCTCTCTCTTTCACACACACACACACAGTGTGTGTGTGTGTGTGTCTGTCTGCCCTCCCTCCTTTCCTGTTGCCCTGTAGAATGTGAGAGTTAACCCTTGAGGGCTCAGCCAATTGCTAGTTCATCATTTAGCAGTAAGGCATTCCCTGGGAAATATCCTGCCCTCTGACTCCTCCACTTCAACCAAGCTTCACAATCATCATCACTATGTACCAGTATTAAACTGTTTGTTTAAAACTTATACTGTCTCTATATATATATTGTGGCAAATTTACCTGCACTATTATGATGGGTCCTGTGCTTTCTCTTCTTGTGGGGGGTTCAGGGCACCAGTTCTTGCCCCTGAACAGGGTATTAACTGCCCCACTAGTATCCTAGAGTAGAGGAGTGGAGAGGGAGGGACCCAGGCCCGCCCTCTACTCTGGGTCCCAGCCCAAGGGCCCTGAGTATAGCAGTAAACTACTTGAACTAGCTATTCCTTCCCCTGGGCTACTTCCCTCTCCTACCCTTCAGCTTGTGGGGCCTCCTGCCCTCTCTCTGCACAAGCCAGGTGTCCCTTTACCTACGGTCTGGGTCTTCTTAGCTCACCTCAGCACTTCTTCTAACTCTCCTCTGCTTTCCTCCAAACTGCTCTCTGCTCCAACTCCTCCAAACTGCTCTCTGCTCCAAATCCTTTCAAACTGCCTGATTGAAGCAGGTTTTTTTTATCATGTGCCTGGCTTCAGTTACTGTAATTGGCTTCAGGTGCCTTAATTGGCTCCAGGTGCTCCAACCAACTTCTAGTAAACTTGCTTCCCTCTACAGGGAACACTCTCTAACACTCTCCTGCTGCCCTCTGCCATGCTTTATCACAATATGATGTCTTTTGTCTGGCAGAAAAAAATTCCCTGGAACTTAACCCCCTCATTTACATTAGTACTGATGGGGAAATTGGATTCGCTTAACATGTTTTCACTTAAAGTCACATTTTTCAAGAACATAACTGCAACGTTAAGTGAGGAGTTCCTGTAACCAAAATGGTGTTCAATGGTTCAGTGGCAAAATCTTGTCATTACCAATAATTTATATCAATGATGGAACATTTTCAGTGAGCTGTGGATATTCAGAAAATCATCTCTGTTCAGGACAGCACTGAAGCACATGCTTATGTGTGTTTCCTGGAGAGAGATGGACTCAAGAATGTGCTTAAGTGATTTCCTGAATGAGGACTGTAATTCTCTGTTACTTGGAATGGAAGCTGCCTCTAAAAATACTCTAATAAATTCCCAAATCCTTGCTTGGTGTTACAGCCATGTTAGGTGCATTCATGTCACTGGGAATTGTTTGGTGAACCCTCCACAAACAGTTTGGAAATGTGATTTGCTATCTTCAATGTGTATGTGGATATAGCTTTTAATGATACTTAACAAGCACAAGTTTCCTTTGCCCCAATGTATCAGCAGCATTTTCCTCCAGCCCCTCCTATGAGTAAGTTGCAACCTGAGTTTTCAGCAGCACTTTTGTAGTAACTCTACCATCAAAACCATCCAAATGTTTCTGTAGCTGGCAGACTGCCACACTCATTGCGACTGAACATGAATTGATTGAAAGGCAGTGCTGCATTCGGAGTATACTTTACCATTGGCATAGGGAGGGTCAAGTCAACTGGCATCATGCTCCAGTGGAAGAGGTTACCAAAAAGTCAGAATAGCTACTGAAATTTTATCCAGTGTCTCTGTAGGAGAAATTGGATAATAATTGTAGCAGTACTTTGTCAAGGTGGAAGGGGGAGACTTTACCCACTAGCGTCTTCACTATTAAACACTAATTTCTTTACTGTCACTTAATTAGTGAACGAATTTGGTTCTTTTTATTATTTGAAAGTAAATACAATATTAAAAGAAAAATTATGATAAATCTGAATCAGCTGTTAAAACAGCTCTCACATTGGTACACATTGGCTTCTTTTATTAATAACTAGTTATGACATCAAATGACCTTGCTATATTTGTACATGAAGTATTGCACTATTTATGTAGCAATGGTTTGCATTTCAGAAAGGCGTTTGCCATTTCAACATTTAAGAAATAAACAGAAGGTTTAAAACGCTTACAATGACATGTTTATCCTAGAGGATTTTTCTGAACAAGTTTTTAGAGTAATTATAAAATTCATTTTAATGATGATATTTCTAGACTTCTTTGTATGGGCGGGCAGAAGCAGGGTAGAGGGGACAAGGGTGTGGGGTCGAGCACCCATCAGGGAGAAGGGAAGTTGGTGCCTATGTGTGGAACTCATTGCCATGGGATGTTGTGAAGGCCAAAAGTATAACTGGATTCAAAAGAGAATGAGATAAGTTCATGGAGGCTAGATCCATAAATTCTATTAGCCAAGATGGTCAGGGATACAACTCTGTTCCAGGTGTTCCTAAACCTCCAACTGCCAGAAACTGGGACTGAGTGACATGGGATAGATTACTCAAAATTGCCCTATTCTGTTTATTCCCTATGAAGCATCTGGCATCAGCCACTGTCAGAGACAGGAGACTGGGCTAGATGGACCATTGGTCTGACCCAGTATAGCTGTTCTTATGATAGACTAAAATTCCTGTTGATGGAGAGCCCTCACAGACTTATTGAGGACTTACAGAGAGCCCCAGTAACCATTAACCAGTAACCATCTCTTCTGCAATGGTAAGCAAAAACCTCAGGTGCCCTTCAGAACCATCCAGACCCTGAGAGAAGAGAAGATCCCATTCTCCAGAACAGGATAAAAGAAGAGGAAAGTCATGATCTCAGTCTATGTTTCAGGAGACTTTGTGTCCTGATTTGGGTACCACTAAGGCTCTCTTCCTTTCTACTAGAGAGACAACAGCATTGGCTAAGAAGACCATGCCACATACTGAGAAGCTTTCAGGTAAACAACCTAAAGCAGAAGCAGACTCAGTGCCTTTGAAACATAAGATCTCCGAAGCCAAGCTGAAAGTGTTGTCAGTATCGTCATCTCTAGCCAGACATGAAGGGTGCACCTTTTCGTCAGAACATAAGAATTGCCCTACTGTGTCAAACCAATGGTCCAACTGACCCAGTATCCTGTCTACTGCTCCAGGTTCTATGCTGCGTGTATTCCCCCCATTCACCCTTATTGGGATTGTCTCTCCCATTTCCTAACTTCCTGGGAGCTCATGGGACAGGTGGATCTTGGGGGTGATTTCTACAGGCTATGCCATCCATTGCAGCTCCTTACCTTCCTTCCTCCCCCAAGTCATGCTTCTGGAAGCATTCTTGGGAGGATTTTTTAAGACAGGATGTACAATCTCTCCTAGCGGTGGGGGCGATACAACCTGTTCCACCATACTTTGTTAGGAAAGGGTTCTGTTCCCAGTTCTTCGTCATCCAGAAGAAAAATAGAGGGTGGGGACCAATTGGGACCTCAGGACTTTGAACACCTTTGTCTGCTGTCAGCCATTCAGAATAGTAATCCTAGCAGAGATGATTCCCTCTCTGGGTCCCACAAATGATTTGTTTCCCTCGACTTTCAGTATGCTTATTTTCATATTGCCATGCACCCCTGACACAGATGTTTGCTTGTTTCATGGTGATTAGGGACCACTACCATTATCATGCCCTACTCTTCAGCCTCTCCACAGTCCCAAAGTCCTTTCAGCTGTTGCAGCCTGTCTTCACCAGCTGGGAATCATTGTCTTACCTTACCTAAATGATCAGCTCCTGAAAGGTATGTCATTTTTTGAGGCACCAATTACAACCAGCAAGGCCCTCTCTCTATTCCACTCACTGGGCCTCCAGTTCAACACAGAAAAGTTTACCCTCAAACCCACTCCACACACAGACTTCATTGGATCCCCAGTGGACTCCACCACCATCAGAGCATAATTGCTGAATGGTAACATTGCAGCGGAGCTTGCGAACCACAGCAAGGGCTTGCCTGCAGCTCCTAAGACGTATATGGTAGCTTGTACGTTTGTGACACCATTAGCAAGACTACACTCTCGGTGTCTTCAAGCCGGGCTGAGAACTCTCTCTACTCCCATCAAGCAGTTTATCCAGGCAAGTATCTAAACCCCAGCGGGGCCTTGATTCTCTAAATTGGAGGAAGGATCCACAAAGGGTGTGCATGGAAATTCCATTCCTTCAGTCTCATCCCAAGAGAACTATCACTATAGATGCCTCCTTGATTGCCTGGAGCGCACACTCCCCAAACTTCACAAATCAGGGCAAATGGACCCCTTGGGAAGCAATCCTCCCTGTCAATATATTAGAACTCAGAGTGATTCGTTATGTTTGCCAGCACTTTGTACCACATATCTGGGGCCACCCAATTGGAATAATGCTGGACAATAGAGTGGCAATGTGTTATATCAATCAACGAGGAGGAGCAAGATCTGAGTCCTTAAGCACCAAATCTGTGAAACTATGGAACTGGTGTGTTTCACACAGTATTCAGAGCTCAGCGGTTTATCTGATAGGACTACACAACACGGTGGCGGACTCCCTCTGCAAGTATTTCCACATCAACCACGAGTGGGAGCTGAACAGCAACGTGTTCCAAGAGATACGTCTTACCTGGGGTCATCTCTAGATAGATTTCTTTGTGACACCATCCAATGTGAAGTGCAGACAGTTCTGCTCAAGGGAAGGGCACAGCCACCATTTGAAAGGAGATGCCTTAGTCATCTCTTGGCCTTGCGTATTGCTACATGCTTATCTCCTGCCACCTTTATTGCTCAAGGTCCTAGAACATTGAAACATGGGGATGGTTTAAACTTTCTCCTAGCACTGTATTAGCTGAGAGTGGTGGGGTTCCCACAGCTGATTCGCTTGTCTGTGCAACCACCTCTTTGCCTTCTTCTCACAGCAAACTTCCTCATCCTGGAGTTGGGACCCATCAGCTACTCCAACCTCTCGGCGCTTCACCTCAAGGCATGGCTTCAAGATGGCTCTCTGGTATGGAACAAGACTGCTACCCAGAGATATAAACAGTACTGCTTCATAGCAGAAAACTCATGACAAGGAAAACTTCTGCAGAAGTGGAAACCTTCCAGATTTCATGCAGCCACTAATCTATACTTCTTCTTGAGTCCTATTTGACACACATTCTTGATTACCTGCTGAATTTAAGAGTGGCAGGCTTATTGGTGAGCTCCATTAAGATTCACCTAATTGCCATTACAGCTTTCACTTACATGACCTATCGAGTGGCTTTCTTCACCTTCCCAACCACTATGAGGTTTATTAAAGGTCTGTTCATTCTCTATCCTCCTGTTAGGGAGCCAACTCCATCATGGGATGGGACCTCTCAACTTGGTTCTCAATGTGCTGAGGAAATTCATGTTTGAACCTGTGGGAACCTGTTCCCTCCTTTTTTGGTCCTGTAATACCTCATTCCTCAAAATGTTCACCTCAGTCAGAAGTGTAGGGGAACTTGCAGCTTTGATGCCTGCTCCCCCGCCCCCCGTACACTCTGTTCTATAGTAGTGGTTTTCAACCTTTTTTTTTTCCATTTGCGGACCCCTAAAAATTTCAAATGGAGATGTGGACTCCTTTGGAAATCTTAGACATAGTCTGTGGACCCCAGATTGAAAACCACTGTTTTGTAGTGATACAATGATACTATGTCCACACCCTTGCTTCTTACCTGTTTTTTCAGAATTCCACATCAATCAGGAGATTCTGATACTGGCATTTTATTCCAAACCTCAGTCTTTAAGAGAGGAAACAAGACTCCATACACGGCATAAAAAGAGCTCTTGCCTTTTACCTCCACAGGACTAGGCCCTTAGGGCTTCCCCATGGTTTTTCATCTCAATTGTGAAATGAGTGAAAGTACATCAGATTTGCACCCAAAGATTGAACAGGATGGATCTTAACCTGTTATGAACCACAGGGTTTTGCTTCTTACCAGAATGATTGAGCCCAGTTGGGCTCAATCTACTGCTGCAGCTGCACTGAAAAACTTCTTCATATCTCATACATCTGCAGGGCAGTCACCTGGTCTTAGGTGCACATGTTTTCCCAGTACTGTGCTCTTGTGCCTGCTTCCAGAGCTGACATGGCTTCCGGTGACACTGTTCTACAGTCTTGACTGAATCTACATCCTTGGCACCCTCCTCCATATTGAGGTAATGCTTGGGAGTCTCCTGAGGTGGAACATCCATAGGAACTCTACTCAAAGAAAAGAGAGGGGTTGGGTTTTTTTTGGTATAATAATTGGAATTCTTTGAGGTGTGTCCCCCTATGGGTGCTGAACTACCCTCTCCCCTTCCCCTCTGCCTCATAGTCTTTATGCTAGACTTTTGTGATGGAGAAGGAACTGGAGAGGTGGTGAGTCTGCCCTTTGCCTATGTGCCCTCATACTGGAGCACAAGGATGTCTAGGGCAGAGGTGCGGACCTTCAGACACTACTCACAAAAATCTCAGATCAAGGCACATGCACATCTTGACATGGGGCACCAGTAGGGTGAGACTTCTTGGAGAATTCCAGGTACTGTACAAGGTAAGAAACCTCTCCTTTCCCCCTTCTATAGACACCAGGATGTCCCCAAGAAAGGGGAAGGCCCTCTGCTCTTTCTAGCCCTCTTCCTGCAGATTTCCTAAGGTCTGGTGGTACAGGACTCCTAACTAGGGGTGTTGGAGTTTGTGTATGTGTGCGCATACCCATGTGTGCTGGGGAGATTGAGAGAGCAAGGAACTTAAAAGAGGCACAGTAGTGCCAGCAGGATAGATGAATCCAGTAAAGTAGAATCTACCAAAGGGGTCAGAAGTGGTTTCTCACTCTGGTGACTAGCACTTCCTTTCATGTGCGTTTATGCAAATAGCTTGACTGTTCCCACCTTCAGTTTTGGTGGAAGAATTCTGTCTGTCCCTCAGTTTACATTTTCTGCTCTGTCTCCATTTGCTTACTCTTTCTAAAAAATAAAAGTTTAAGTCCCCAGCTTTCATTTGATATCTTATATTGAGCCATTGAGAGCTGAAAACCCATATACTCCTTTTTAAAGGGTTAATAACTGTTCAGATGAGATTGTAATCAAGTATTGTATGGTGCAGTTCTCTAGACTTCAGCTAGAGTAATCTAATAAACTAATTTTTATATCTTCTTTCTAGCATTTTGCTACAAAGTGGCAAAACCAGATTAGTAGACTTTTTTAACTTTGATAAGCCCTCCTACTTTTAGGGTATCATAACTAAGGAACTGTTTGTCCAATTCATATCAAATTTCTTAGAAAAATTATAGCCTAACTCCAAACCTGGCCTTCCAGTGGAAAACCACTGTAGCCTTTTCAGCCTAAGTGAAAGGAAGCAAGGTACAACAGAAATGGTGAGAGCCTGTCCTCACAAGATTCCCAGCCCACTTGTGCAGACCCAGGAAGCATGGATCCACACTTTCAGTGCTCAATTCTTGTAATAGAGCACTGAAACTTATACACCACCATTTATATTTTTCCACTGTTCATTAAAACGTTCTTCAAATAGACAAGATTATCTCACTGGAAAGCAATAACCTTTAATATAATCTGGGTTAAATATGCTCTCATTCAAAGATGGAATTTAATTTGAACGCTTCCTTGGGACTTACAGGATGTGTTTCTTGCCTTGGTAAAGAACACTTTAACAGTCTGAATTTGTCAGGCTTGTACCCTGTCACCATAGTCGTTCGGTGTTTGAATGCCATCAGTAGTGTGTCAAGAAGCTGCTTTCAGATGCTGACAACTCTCATGCCATTGTGCCCACCTGGCTCAGCAGTCTGGGAGTATTTTTCCCCATAGATGAGACAACTGTGCTGACCTGGATTAACTAAATGGCTCAACCTATAACTTGTCATGTCACGGGAGTTCTTGTGAAAAAGACCTCAGACATTGGCACCTCACAGGGATGGGTACAAAAATAAAAGGACATTTGGGGAGGGAAGAGGAGGGAAGTTCATATAAAATGCTGCATACCTGTAGGCGTTGACAGATGGGTTCTGTTGCCAAGGCGGTTTTCTGGAATCTCTGTTGTTTCACTGCCACCCTAAGCAGCATGTTGGTTCAGTCTGTTGTTGGTGTATTGTTCTTCTGCACAAACTCAGTTTCATTTCCCAGTGGCTGCTTGTTGTGTTATTTATATCTCTTGCAGCTGAGCTTAGGCCCCACCTGGGTTCCGTTGCAATAGGCATTGCAGGCACTTAGTAAGAGACCTTACCTGACAAGGCTGACAAAAAGTGAAAGAACGGGAGTGGTATTATTCCCATTTTACAGAGGGATTAATGTAACAAAGAGAGAACAAGCAACTTGGGAAGATCATACAGGAAGTCTGTAGCTGCACTACAAATCTAACCCAAATCTCTGAGCACAAATTCAGTGCCTTAACTATAAGACTCAGCTGCTTCCTGGTGTGGGTTTCTTGTGGGGTTGTTGGTTTTTATTTGTTTGTTTTTTAAAGTTTTGTGGACTCTAAAATAAGGAAAAAAGAGTAAGAACGTTTATGGATCCTTGACGATATACCTCTGTAATATAGTGTTCCTGCTGCTCCTGTATATCTCCCCCACTCCCATTTGTCTTCACTGAAGGTTTTGTGTGAGTAAAGACTGCAGAATCAGGCCCATAATCTGTAAAAGAGTTCTGTTTATCCAGTTACCCAATTAGCACCTTGTTCACTACACACCTGAGGTTTCTTGCAGCTTACACCGTGCAGCTTTAAAGCCTCTTATTACGTATACACCACTGAGTAGTCATCAATTTCTTCAGACAAAGGAAATGTCCCTAGGCTGATACCTTTGGAGTGGTGGCCACTGGGAGATGGAGAACTTGTTCTGGAAATCTAGGGGAGACCAAAAATAGAACAAACTGACAGGCCTAAGGGAAAACATTTGCAAAACCTAAGCGGCTTTGCCTATATGTTGCTAGTTCTGTCTCAGAAAAATAAAATCTAAGTTACAAGCCAGTCATTGCAGCCAGTTTGAACTGATCACATACTGTGAAGGGGGTGGGTCTAATGATCCTCCATTAGTATGCTGCTCTGTATAGTTTACGTTTGTCTTCTTAGTCCATGATTAGCTTTATTTCCCAATAAAAAAAAGTAAATAGATTCACTGGTTGTTGCAGTTTTAGATATTTTTCATCAAGATAGGGTAACTCTATGCTTAAATGGTTATCCATTTATTATGTTTGCTTTCTAATAGTACATCTATTAAAGGCAAATATGCAACCATTAGTATGTAAATTGAACTTGGATGTCTGAACATTTGAGCTACAGCCTCAAATGTGACTTATTGGCTAATTAGTTTTATTGTAATTGAAGAGGTATACAGAGCGCATGTTTGTAGATACATATAGAGAATATGTGATGGTGTGGTACAAAAAATGTATTGACATAATTTTGGAAATGCTGCATTTCTTATGACTGAGTTTTGCAGATCACCCCAAATGAGTATCAATAACATTTTTACACCACCCCATACCATCGGGTATTGTATATCTTCTTCAGAGGTCGGGAGTGGGGGAAGACTCTTCTCACACTAATGGGCCAAGGGAAGGGAACCACTGACAATTTCTACTGTGAGCTCATAATAAAGAAACCTCACACTCAGCCTTATCATTGGACTAGAAACCTGTCAGTCATCATGGCCTCTAGCATCATGAGTCATGACAGTAGGTGCAAGATGCTGAGCTCTCTGGCCTCAGTCCAGCAGAGCATTTAAGCACATGCTTAACTTTAAGTTCATACGTGGTCCTGCTGAAGTCAGTAGGATTACTCGTGTGCTAAAATTAAGCATGTCCTTAAGTGTTTTGTTGGATCACAGCTAGAGAGCCCAGCAATTTGCAAAGTTGAACTGAATTCTTGCAGGATTGAGCTCATGGTAAGCAGAAAAATGTTTTTAAATGGTCCTGAGTAAACTAATGACAGTTTAATGCTTTAAAAATGTAAAATCGTTATCTGAAAGCCTTTGAAACTACTTGGTATCACTGAACTGCACAAGGAAAAGGTATTTCATCAAGCTGGCCTTTGAGGAGAGTGTGCAGCACCTGACTTCCAGCCCTGATCTGAAGAAGGTTGGTCAAAGAAGGAGAGAGGATTGAGGGGGCCGATTGGAGGGCGGGAAAGAAAGAAAAGGGTGGTTTAGAAATGGAGAGAGGAGAAAGAAAGTGAGAAATAACATTTAAAGGTAAAATAAATAAGGTGAGCGGCAAAAGAGAAAAGTAACATTTCTAGAGAGCGTTCCAGAGAATACACAGAGTGAAAGAAATGATGAAAAGATTATTCAAGAATGAAAAAGAGAGACAATAGAGTTTTTTTTAAGCTGACTTTGTGATATAATGGTGGTTTCCCTGTTTCTAGTAAGTAAAGAAAAAGTAAATCAGAAAATCTTCCCAGACTTTATCCAGTTCTGACTCATTCAGGGGTTCTAAAACAATTTGTATTGTTCTGAGAGCCATTGAACCAAACTGTAAACCCTGGATATGATGGAAACCACTTCAAGCCGGAGAGTGCCCCAGTGCCTCATGGACCCCTAGTTCTAGCAGCTATGGACCCATTTGCATGTGATCGATCACACTTATTTTTCCTTGCAAAAAGGCAAATGGGAGGCCACAAAAATCAAGGTCGCAAGCCATAAAAGGAGAACCTGCCCTTTTAGGTATCAGCTCCCATCTCAAGTCAAATAGTGGAAGAAATTGTATGATTTAGAGTAACATAGATGTATAGTAACTCTCTTCAAATTGGTATAATCTGCACCTCAGACAGTGGGGGAAGGAGGGATATAGTGTATGCTTTGCCCCAGAACTCAAAAATACACCATGCCAATTTAGTTTTGCATTTTTCAGGTGTGGGGTTTAATAAAGGGTTTAAATCAAGACCACCTGAGACCAGTAGCTTACATGCTAACAAATCATGCATGATTCCAATAGTGATTAATGTTGAAAAATTAATTACCATGGCAACTCTGCCATCGTGTGATACTGTAAATGGATTCTCAGATTCAACCAGAAGTTCAGTAGTGCAAAAATATACCTACTGGAATTGTATCCAGCCTTTCAATTTAATGAACATTCCAAACACCTTTAAAACTTCATTGTTTTTCTACATATTATTAGCTTCAGGTTTCCACTGCATGTAGAGTGGAAGGTATAAGAACTCTGACTTGAGCTCATATGTTTTCAGCGGCTATCAGTTCTTGATGCTGTCTTAATATTGCCTAAGGGCCAAATTATGTCTGGCCCTGTGCAGAAGTGCTAATTGGTGTGGAGAGAAGATGTAAGGAGCCTCTAACTACCAACCCTAGAATACCAGTTAGCTCCCATTCCTTGGCTATCTCAGGATGTAGCCCAGCTTCCCTTGGCACACACACACATACACACACACACACACACAAGGGCAGGGGTGGGCAAATTATGGCCCGTGGGCTAATTTTGTCCGGCCCCCC